>JANPWX010000065.1:399424-491313 GCA_024734555.1 Trochalopteron elliotii
GTGGACAGAAAACCCTACATGAAAAGAGATAATATGACAAAATTAAAATCTGTTACAATATATGCTTTTGTGATTTTTTTTTCATATAAAGTATTTAGATACCTTTTTTAATAGCAGATTATTATACCCTGTAAAATTAATGGTACATTTTTGTCTTCTCAAAATAATTTCATTAAGATTTTTATGAAGGGGTTTTCAATTATACTATATTCATATGGGAAGGTTTCAGAATGCCCTGTCCTTTCCTGAGCATGCAGATGACCACAGTTCCAATTCCTTCCCTGCATGGGCAGCCCTAGTAGCAGCTCTCCTACAACAGGGAACTATAGAATCCCCAGGTCACAAAAGTGATACTTTGTGCTTCCCACCCTGACCTTTCACCTTCATACTCAACTAATTATGTAAAGCAGGAAAAAATAATAAAATAAAAATGTTTTCTCTTGCCAAAAAATCATGGAGTAATAGAGCTTTACAGTAGACAAAGCAAACTGCTGTATCCACTTGCTAACAAGTCTCTCATAAACCCACAGTAACTGCTAGCAATACCATTCTCTCTATCAAACCAGGTCACCATCTACCAAGTGGAGTGAATACACTGCTCCTTTACAACAAGAACTTCCACTGTCAAAGAGAATTAATATTTCTATTACCTGCTGTTGGTCAGATGCCAATAGGCATGGAATTGTATAGTGAGAATATGCTTGGATTAAAATATGCCAGAGGAACATAAAACACCATCTACTACAAGGATACAGCTACTTTAGGGGGAAGAAAAATTAAAAACAAACAAACAAAAAAACCCAAACAACATAAAAACACCCCAACAACAAACATCTCATCATCCAAATCTTTACAAATATTTTATTAAAAACAGTTTCTTTAATCTTACTCCTGTTCAGACTGTGAATATAAAATATAGCAAATCATTTTCAGTGTTCATCTGTATGGAATTTTTTTACTCAGTTCTTCATTCTTTGTTCTTGATCCCTTTGATCAGAATTTTGTTGAGAGAAGAAAACACATACAGGGGCATTGGAGAATGCATACAGCAAGGAGAAATAGAGAAAAGAGGAGCTGAAGCAGAGGTTCCAAACATTATCTAATGGACAGCATCAGAAATCTCATAAGTCACCAAGATTACTAGATCACAGGTGACAGAAACTAATTATTACCACAGTTTTATAGATTGAAAGCAAACAGATTGAAAATAAAGTCACACCAAAATTTTTCACCAGAGTTAACAGGACCCCAAATTCCCAGTGTCTGTCCCAGCGGCTCCACAGAAAATAAAATACTAAAAAAAAAAAGAAGCCTTTTTTTGTTCTGTAGAAAGAAATGTTTTAGGATTCGCTGATTTTGTTTAAAATGTTTGCAGTACCATACAGCTCAGAGATGGTTATGTTCTGTGAAGAAAATATTTTAATGAACCATTATACTTTGCCAGAGGAAGTATAGCGTTCTCTCTCCAATTACAAATTATGACAATCTTAAGTAATGTAAACCACACCAATTCTTCAGTAATAAGACAATGCTGAGATCTTTTTTAGAAAACACAAAAACATGTCTAAAGGATATTTTTCCCAATATTGATCATCTAATCTCTATATAAAATAACTTGTCTCATTTTTCTTCTAATAGAAACATGACATCACATAATTATTAAAGCTTCCAGGCAATAATTAATCGTTTTCTTTGAGGCTTAAAATTTTTAAAAGCAAATCAAGTTAATTATTATAGTCACTAAGAAAGTCTATATTTATTGTTTTTTAAGAACTCTGTTTCTTCATTATATTTCTCTATTGGAGCAGCCTGATCATTTGTCAGCAGTAATTGTAATGGCAGGATTCACCCACAGAACAATATGAGAACTATTTTCAAAACAAATCCTGAAATATACCCTTTAAATAGCTTGGAAAAGTAAGAAAAAATATTTAAACTGCATCAATAATGCAAAATTTCATAGCTTGATGCAAAATGTGACATCACAGTTACTTTCTAGTACATCAAAGGTATATTAATTAGAGTATTAACTGTATGTATAAGTCACAGCTTCCACAATAAGTATGTACTCCACAACTCCAAGCTGGTAGCAGCTGAGATATCTTGCAGTCAAGGAAATGGAATATGCAGCCTCCTCCTGTGTTCAAGACAAATGAAAAGTAGCATCAAAAATATTCTCTCTTTCTACCATTTAGATCACTACAGGAAAGGGGATGAAAAAATATTCAGCAGAGGAGAGCAGTGACTGCAGGCACATTGGTGCTCAGCTATCCCAACTAGTTAGTTTGAAGCTAGTTGTGTCTTTATTGTTACATTAAAATCTGAAGGATAGTCTCATAGGGGAATAAGAATGGAGAGAAATATGATTTTTATGGGAGAACTGCAGAGGAGTAAAGACAGTTACATGCTTAAATTTATCACAGGGAATTGTGAGGACTTCTGTTCTTCCATCCCTGTGGGAAGTCTCACCAATGCCTTCCCACTACCTACTGCTTGACTCCTGCAAAGCCAGGGAGAGGCCCCACATGCATCTAGCAGTAATGTGCCCCCTTTCCACCCATCCCTCCATTGGAGACCCAGCATCGCCACACACTCACTATGTGAGCGTCTCCAAGAGGGCAGGGAAGAGGCTTTTCATCACCACGGTCACCCAGAGCTGCCTCTTTCCCAGTGACAGAATCTTTCCTTCAGGAAACGTGCTATTTCTAGCTGCAAATTTTCTTAAGCCTTGTTTTTTACCCTTTCTGTTAGCAGCAATGTATCACTAAGTTTCATACACATCATCTCTACAGACACACAGAACTGGTCTGAGGTGAGTAGCTTGTGGTAAAATAAAGAATATCCCATTGAAAACAATTTTCTTTGCTAGAAGAGAGTAAACTTCTTGACAAAAATATCAGCTGAAATTCATAATGCTGTGCATGATGTTGTGTGGCGCAATTATACCTGAAACAGTAATTATTAAACTACTTTTTGAAAATTGCAATATTTTTATGGTAATTAAGTATTGTTTTGTTATGGGTTTTTTTCTCATTTGCAAAATGTGAGCATAAATTATCATCTTAGGAAGATGTCTTATATAGCACCATATTCCCTCAAAAATAACTGTCAGTCTGTATCTCCCACTACAAGTGCTGTATGATATATGAAGACAACACTGAGTTTTCAAATTAGATTTTCTACAGCTAAGAATCAGTATGAAAATTAGAAAGTCTATTTTCTTAACTAATTCACATTCTCTTGCTGGGAGTTTGCAAGCCAACCGATATCCTAAATTGGATTTCGTTTAAATGGATGTATAAAATTGGATTTTAGGAGTATAAAAAAAAGGACAAACCTTAATTAGTTTAAGCTGGACCATTTTCTTCAGAGAAGCATAAAGCTGGAACATTATTTCTTTAAAGAGGAAACATTAGATGTGTTGTATTGTATTGTGCTGTCACTTAGCATATAAACTATTTAACCATTACTGCATTTTAAGATCACAATATTACAAACTAAACAATATTTCAAGATTTATAACAGACAAAAATAGTTCACAGTATTTCTCCTGTGTTATAAATCAAAAAGATTAAAATAGCCTAATATCAACTGTAATTCATGAATGTAGACCACATTTTTTTAAAGTTAGTAAAAAGTAAAGATACTGACACTGAGTAGCATCGTTGAAAGATCCAAGGGCTCACTGAAGAAAGTGACAATAAGTGCCAGGGTGATGAGTTTCATGAAGTCAAACTGTTAAAGACAAGGTGATAATCGGTAAACAGCAGAAAATAAAAGCCTAAACAATATACTTGTGCCCAGGTATTTCTTACTGATTTAGTGACTTGATCTAAATGGTCCTGGCACTGTAGGATTCACAGTTTGTTTATGGCATTGTCTTGTCATGAACGGTGAAAGATAATGTTTTTGCTACTTGCTGGAAGAAATTGCTACCTGCAGGGCACATTCGTTATGAAGTGATCTCATATAAAAATATAGGGGTCTGCCTTCCCTTAGCTAAGTCAGCTCAGATATGTCAGCTGTCAGGTACATGAAAGAGAGTTTATTGGACTCATTGTTGTCTTTCATAGGCTTGCCATCAATACAAATCTGAAATTGAAATTGGTAATACTACATTTTTTTTGAACAAACATTCACTTTATAAATACCAGTAGTTTTCCTGTTCCTACAAGCACTCTACAAATAAAGACTCTTCTTTTTCTATACAAGATACAGTCTTTGTGTGACTATTTCCCACAATGTTTACTATATATAGTCAAAATAAAATTTGACGTATTATTCAGAGTCTTTATTTTGTTGACAATACAAGAGCCTTCTGAAGACTGGACTTCTAATTTAATCTCTCAACTTTCAAAGTTAGTATCAGGTAAGACAAATACCTCATTCTCTTACTACTAAAATGAAATAAGAATGTAGTTTTTGCCACATAATCTTACATTATTTCTATTCCATACATTTCAGATTCATGGAATAATAAACACCAGAGCAAAAATAACTGGGTAATGTGCTGGGCCCACTTCACCTCAGAATAAAATAGCCATTCCAATGGTTCAGATTTATACATTGATATGATTTGGAGGAATGATATCATGTAGCCAAACCATAGAATCAAAGAAAAACTTAAGTTGAACAGAACCTTTGGTCATCAGCTGATCTTCTACTCAGAACAGGGCCAAGTTAAATCAGGTTGTTCAGGACCATGTCAAATCAAGTTTGGACTATCAAGGTTGGATAGTCAAGCCTCTCCGGGCTACATATTTCAGTATTTGATTAACCTGATGATAAAAAATAAATCCATATATCTAATCTGAATTTGTTATCCAGAAGTTATTCAGATTTGCTACCCACTAGAAGCCCCAGCACCTTATTTCTAGTTAGTTAGTGCTCTGTGCATTGGTGCACAGGGCTAGTCTATATTGGCAGTAAGAATTTTGCTTTCTCTCAGTTTTTTTCTTAACAAAATTTGGCCCATTATCTACTTACATGCAATAATAATCAGCTTTTTGAATTATTTTCCCACTTGTCCACTAAGACAAATAATATTTCCCTTTTCTCAGTAACAGATGGTGAGTACTTACTAACTGCTCATTATAATCTGAAAGTAAACATTGGCTGGGGATCAAACAAGTTCTCAGTATAACCTCTGAGGCATATGGCTGATTGAACCATTATAAAGACAATTAAATACTTAGAATGCTAAATTAGTAAAACATACCTAGTGTAATAGTGTATTGAGCATGAAAAAATGCAGCCTCCTTTTCCACCTACAGAGATAATTATAGCCTACAGAAAGCTTAAGAAATCTGTGCAAACATTCTCCAAGTACTTCCCCCAATATCAGCATTCAAGGCAAGTCTCAAACAAAAAAAAATTGAAAATTATTACTCCTTTATACAATTGGAGGTTTTTTTAAAGCTGTGTATGAAGTCTTTGACAGAGAAAGCAAAGATCTATTTCTGATGTTGCAGACTCTATTAAGACAGTGATTGGAAGCTCTTAGAAAATCTACTTGTGATTCATTGTTATAAAATGCATGTTACCTTAGATGAGACTTCTATGCCCAAAGAGTTGTCCTGTCATCTGACAAACTTCTTTGAGACCAGAAATAAGATTGTTTATAGAATTGGTATATGCTTGTTCAGAGTGCTGTCAGGTGTATAGATTGCACAAATTGTGGGCACAGACCTAAAGACTCAACTATTTTTCTTGCAGGGGGCATAGCATGTAACAATAGAAGGCCTGAAGAAGACATTTTCCAACAAAATTATTCATTTTTTGTTGTCCCCTTTCTCTTTGAAATGTGAATAGTGATTCAAAGCTTTATTTCATGTACTGTTGGAGTTCTTGATTCTAACAGAAACTTCATATAAATGTTTAAGATGAAATTGATCCTGCTTTATGGTTTTGGCATGGTAATAACAGATGTTACTAATTATTTTTTTAATGTGAATCTGATTAAATACTTTAGCAAAACATCTAATAAAATCAACATGCATTATTCTTCTATTGAAACTTCAGTGTTTATTCTGTTCTCATTATTATCCTGTAGGGCTGTATTATTTATTTGCCCTGTTAGAAAATATTCAAGTATTCATGACAATTCCGCTTAATTTTACTCCCCCTATTTTGAGTACAACAATACATTAAAATCAAAGTGTTACTACATTAATTACATCATATTTCTTTTTGGAAATTGGCTAATAAATATGACTAATATTTTCATTAAAATATGATGCAATGTACACTTTTATATTCATACTTCAAAAGTTTCTTAGTTTTTTCCTTATTTATTATGAGATTGACAAAAATAAAAAGCATAATAAAGAAAAACATTTAATTTTTACTGAGCCATCTGAATTACTTGGCTAGCAGAATTCAGTGAAAAACATAAAATTAGTAGAACTGAATACTAGTTGAAATTAAAAGCATACACATATTTTTAACATAAAGATTCTCATTCAGAAAAAATCTAAACTATACCTAAAACTTACCTCATAGATTTGGACAGCTTTCACTCAAAAAAAGACACTCATCCCCTATTTGCTGTTCAGCCAGAGACAAACATGAAGCAGCAGAGAATTCAACTTAATTGAGAGATAACTTCAAAGTGTAAAGACATTTCCAAAACAGAAATGCTGCAGTCTCATTTAAGTAAGGTAATTATAGTACAGAGTCACAGTTAACATTCTACAGAAGTAATTCCAACCTTGGCAATATTTTCACTACCCTTAACTTTGAAAGAGTCCCTATTGGGCTGAAATTGCTCATACATAATCTCAGCCCAAAGGGTTATTTTAAAGTTTAAATTAAAATGTTAAGAAAACTGAGTTACTAAATTAATTTTTGCACTAAGAAAAATGTTCTCATATTTAGTCTTCTAAAACTGTCGCTACAACTCAGAATAATTTATTTTACTTCCTACACTGACATGAATTCAACTTATGAACAAAGCTTTTTAATATGGACTCTGACTTCAGCTTAGTTTGTACGTGATATGCCAAGAACTCTGAATGTTGTATAAGAAATATTATCCTAGGGTAGAAAAGCTGTCACTGTCACTTCTATTTACTGCTCTCTGGATTATTTACTTCAAAGTCAAACCAAGTGGCACTTCCTGGGTGAGGAAAGAACAATTAGCAGTCCCAGGCTAAAGAGAAGAGACATTCTGTGTGTCCCTGTGGAGACACTATTTGGCATTGGCTCAAATCAGAAGCTCTGCAAAGATTATATAAAGATGGTCACTAGCAAAATGGATGCTAAACCAAACAGAGCTTTGCTGGGAACTAAGGACACACCCAACAGACTGATAACTGCAGAGAAAATTGGTGCTTTGCACCTAGCCTGCCAACTATGTCCTAGCATAGATCAAAATCCTCTTCAAGACTAAGTATTTTATAAGACTTCAAAGTGTTGTCATCTGCTTCTTTTGCAGGACTGTTCCACACCTTAATAGATATAAAAATTCACATAGTGATGGATCCAGACCATCATTCTTCAAGCAATTAACTATTAGTTTAAAATAGCTCAAGGAATATTTCAGAAAGATATCAAAAGAGATAAAGAATCCCCCATATCTTGTAAAAATTATTACAAAAGTTTGTTATTCTCCCTAGAGGAAAAGTCATATTAACCTGAATTTGCATGTATTCCATTAAAAGCCCTTAGATAGTGTTAGGTTTCATCTGATATATAGATGTCTGCTATCAGAAATCCAATTCCTATGGAAGTACTTTCAGCTGATAATCAGACATTTTGAAATATCTCTCTTAAATTGAATAGATGGAACTTTCTTGATCAGGCAAACAGAGACCTAGAAACATACTGTATTTAACACTTAGGCCAAAATGAGGTTTTTGATTTTTTTTTAGTCAGGAGGCTTGAAAATTAAATGGAAAAGAAAATATTAAAAAAACCCCCTTCATTTTACTAGGTCATATTTTAACTGATTAATCTTTTTTTTTTAAGATTCATCTTCAAGTATAAATAGCAGCCAGTGTAAATTATTGTATTTAAAAATCCATTAAAAAGTGGTTACTCCAGAGAATGAGAAGCTATTGTTTCTAGCAGAGCAATGGTGTGAGAGGAGCTTACGACCAAAGATACAATATGAAGGGGCAGAGAGAAAAGGAAGCATAAAGTATGGAATATTGTAAAGCACAGAGCTTGGTGAAGGAGGAAATCAAAACAAGATTTTAAATGCAGTCCATAAAGATAAGCATAATTATTTTGACATTTTCTATGAAATACAGAATTATTAAATATGCAGTGGAATAGCTTCCATGTTATAAGAGAAATGCTCAAACCTGAACTGAGATACATAGGCAGTAACTCATAGTTCTCATACCAACAGGTTAAATGTTTATTGTAGTCAAAGGGTTATTAAATTCACGACATTAATTTAGCATGATACATCTGTTTTAAAAGTTGCTCATTTTATGGAGAAGGGTAAAAGCATTTGGCCATGATTAAATTAAAAGCCAGTGTACCTGTACATATTTTTTTAAAATACAGCAGACATCTTTGGCTCAATTGCCTGATATTTTTATATGATTCATTTCACCGCTAAATATCTATCAGAGACATCCCCACCTGCATCTACTTATTTCACTAGAGATGTAACTTCATTGTTTGCCAAAAGTCATGAGATCTTTTGGTTCTTTCCCACAAGGACCTTCAGGAGTGAGTAATAGAGATTGTCACTGAAGAGGGTAGGACACTTCTAGCCTTTGGCAACAAACCTGAAGATGAGATTGTCAAATAAAATAAATACTGGAACAAAGCTTAAAAAAAAGACATAAGTAATAGCTCCCATGCCTTGGGAAATCACTTTTATTCACCAGCTGAATCAAAAGGTTTTTGTGACCCATTGAAGTGAAAGACAAACTCCTGAAAAACTGTTACTGGCACCCTTGTTCTACAGTGTTTGTTCCCTCCAAGATGTATAGAGTAGAACAGTCATTAAGAACACGACTACTTTTATTCATATCTATCAAATGGAAATTCACATGTCACTAAACAAAAGCTGGACAAGTATGTTTACAAACTACATCTTTTTTAGTGGGGATCAGGACCTAGAAGTTTAAAGAGTGCAAGAAAACATTTTGCTTTTGATATGAAAGAGAGGTAATGGGCTTTCTTCATTCTAAGAAACATGCTAATTTATCTGTAATATCTTCCATACTAGAAAGATGAAGTGAAATAGAAAATCAAAGCAAATGCATTCCATGAAGAATACTAGAGCTATGAAGTGTGAGACTCAGCAGTTTACTGAAGAACATCATCAAAATATAACCATGACATGGATACAGACTGTATAGCTTTTGAGAAAGCAAGGAATAGTTTGCCAAGAGCTAACTTTTGCACCACTAGAGCACAATACAGCATCCTCGGTTTACATTAATAGTATGGCACTTTCATAAGTTAATTACATTTATGGAGTGAAAGTCCTGATCCATTTTATGTCTGTATACAATTATAGCTTTTATTGTTTAAACAAGCTATGAAAATACAAAGGAAGCATTATAATTGCATTACATTATAATCACATTAAAATTAGCTTAGTCATAATTCCCTATGTGATTTAGTCACTGTAGGAGAATGATCAAAAAGGATAGCTGCAAATCTGAAGCAAAGGGAAATAAAATAGAAATAAATTATTTAAAAAACAGGACTAAGATATTAATCAGCATATGAATATGTCACTCATTTAAGATATCTGGGAGGGTTCAGGGTTACTACATGGAAAAAAACCTCTGTGGGTAAATATGTAGGAACACCTGATACTTTTTCCAAGGAATAGTTTCCAGCTCTAAATGATGCCAAAGAAAAAGTCTGCAGTTATTCAGTGTATTTTAGGCATGCTATTTTAGGCAAATACAATGCCCAAATACCCTCTGGAAACACAAACTCTGTAAGTATTGAAATTAATTTTTGATCTGTTAAGGATGAGTGTAATGGAAGAGGAGTCATGAGTGACATGTATCAGGAAACACATAATTCCGGTATCTGCAGTGACTACCTGCTTAAAGTCTCTTGCAAGTTCCAACTCATGTCATCAAGGTTTATGGACAGTCAACCAAGGGGAAAAACTAAGATTAAAGAGTAAAAAATATCTAAAAGTTTTTCATGTGAATTATAAACCAATGCAAAATACACCTGCAACAGGAAAGGGGAATTGGCCAGAAATTTCTGGTGACTGGAAACAAGGAATAAAGAAGGAAAGAAATTCATATTCAACAAGGCAGAAGAAGGCAGAACTCAAAAAAAACCCAAAAAAACCCTACAGGTTGTTGTTTGTACATTTTTAAGACTCAAAGATGCTAAGTACTCCTCATTAATAAGGAAATAAAAACAATTAGCTCAGGCAAATCTTAGGTGGTCTAAGAGGCCTGTCATTTTTTCAGCTCCATAAATAGAACTGTTATTTGTGCCATGTTCAGCACAGTAATGACATAGATCCACCCAAAAAAATAGACCATAACTAACTTGTTACTTCTTTTCCAAACCTGAGTTTTTCTGTTTGCTTCAATACAAATTTTGTGTTCATCAGTTTTCTGCTAAATGCAACTTGCAGATGCTAATGCAGAAGTGATCAGCACGTCACCATTTCTGGCCTTGCAAGTACACTGCAGAAAATTTTGGTTTCATTTTCATTAGAAATAAAGTACTCATAAGCTAGTCCCACTACATGGAGACCCCAGATGTCAAAGATCAACGGTCCATTAAAATGTATTAATTACAGCTGTGCAATGAGTTATTAGAATGCTACTTATATATGCTCAATGCTGCAAAACAAATACTAATAATCACTCTAATTCTCATTTAGTCCACTCATAATTTATAAAGGCAAAGAATTCTACATTATTCAAACATCCTTAAAGATCTACCAGGTCTGCCTGAAGGGTAAAAATGCACTTGGGATCACCTACTGTAAATCTAACTGGAGGGTGGAAGAGGAGGGCATAACCAACTTTTAAGTTCACTACCATGAAATAAAAAGCACTGAAAACATCAACAGTGATGTCCAGAACTTCTCACACAGAAAAAAATATTTTTTAAGACTATGTTCATGCAGCCATCCTTCACCCAACCACCCATTAATTTTCTCTGCGTTAGCGCAAATCTTGCACTTCTTATTTACAATATGCATTTTTTTTTACAGAACCAAAATCTTGCTGGTAACAGTCTCAGGTATAAAAATTACCATAACAATTGTAAGAGTATTTCTAACATTCCTTTTAAAATAAAATAGAATGCTTTTTTTTTTCAATCTAACAAAAAACCCACTGTTTCTATTTCAAAATGCACACACATTTAGAAGGAATGTATCTGCAAACCCCTTCAGATCCATTGACCCTGAAAATGAACACTCACATTGAATTTTAAAGGCAAATAAACTTTTCTTTTAAATCTAAAAAAAAAAATTGCAGAAAAGTTAAGTTATCTTAACATCTCTACCAAAACAATGTTAGGTTTAGGATGACTTGATAAAATGGAATAGGTAGGAACCAAGTTTATTGGCTATTATTGGATGTTCATATGAAATACAGTCTCACATATCATTTTGTCTTATAAAGGTGTTGCAGGGCATCGTATTAGGCTCTCAGATAAGCTTGAAAGTTTGTAATAGCCCTACCTAGGACATTAAGACTTTGAAATAAATGGGCAACCTTGAGTAGCAGATGAAGCAAGAGATAGGAAAGTTATTATGATATAGCTGAATAATCCCATATTGTGTGGTGTCATTAGACAGGCTTGCTCATTTGCGATGTGAGGTCAGCAGGTAAAAAGCAGCCGCCTTCAAGCAAAGTTTTTAATGAAAAAGCCCTGGTTTCGACCTGATTCCTTCATATCAGAGGCTTCTTATTTTGCCCACTTATCCAAGATTCAGACACCAGCACCTCCTGTCTTCCACCTGCAGGTTTTGGACTTTGCCTTTCCACCTAGGTTGTCTTTTTCCATCTCATTTTATCACTAAGACCTGTTCTCATTATCACTGGTCTGTGGCTTATTCAACAAATTATCATGGGTGTATTTTTATTCCTTTCAACAATTTAATCTTATTTACAATATTTACTCACCTTGGTAAAATACCAGTGTAGTAAATTGCTTTTTTCACAAAATTTCCTGAAACCTCTCTGCTTACAGTAGACAGAGAAAATGGAAATGACAAGAATGTGGGTAGGTGCCAGAGACTGTTATAGTTAGCCATAGTTGTATCTTCCCCAGTAATTCATTATCATCTCCATTAGGCAGCTAGCAGCACAGATCCCAGGAATGTGGCAGTCAGCACTGGCTTCCAGCATAAATCAGCTCTCCAACTGGAGAAATTAGCTGCATGTTATTCAATTCACTGCACCAGGATCTTAGCACTAATTAATATTTTATATCTGTTAGCATGGCTTGAGCACAATACATGCATTTTCATCTCCTCTTAACTATCATTCCTTTCAGGGAACAGTCCATGATAATGATGCTTTGAGTTAGGAAAATTTTATCAATAGTGTCATAGGCCAGTATTTCACCTGCTCAATGAATGGCATTGTGATTGTCACAAAATGGATATATACTGCTTAAGTCACATAATCTCTGATGGCCATTTTCTTCTACTAAGTAACCAAGCCTATTTCTCTATAATAATTTAATTAACTTTACAATTTAAAAAAATGCTTTAAATTATGCTGTGTCCACATAAAACACACTCTGGCTCATTCAAAACCTCCGACCAACATTTAAGTCCTTACTTTCTAGACATACAAGGTCAGCTCCTAAGAGTAAAGCCTTAACATTTCTGATGGCACATGTAAAAATCACCAAGTGCTGTTGACTTTTTAATTCTGTAAAAATCACTCAGAAAATAGCTGCTGGTATTGTTTCTCATGGATACACATTAAACTGCTTGCAAACATCAGACCCTCTGATCTCAGGGTCCCACCTTCCCCAACCTTCTGCTGCATGGACCAGCACAAGAGCTGATTTACAATTCTTATATGCTGTATTCTCCAGATCATTCTTCCAAGATGTTTCTCCAGATACAGACAGTAGAATCAAATCACAGAACTGCAAATAACGCAACTTCTCAACAGTTTCAGAGTACTTTTAAAGAGGTATGTTATATTTAAACACCTATATAACTGAGCAAGTTTTTCAGCAATTTCTGGTGGAGACAACAGAATGAGAGAAAAGATATGATCAATTTTAGTGTATTACTTTCCATTGGATCATGCTAAAAGCAGTAAGTTATAAAATTATAAATATCTTATAAAACTTGAGCACAGAATCCAAAATCCTGTTCCAGAATCAAAAGGTACATTCACAGAGCTGGAAAGGTCTTAAAAAGCCTTAAACCTGCCCCCAGAGGTACCTAAAAACACTGCTTGCCAGTGCCTAGCTATTTTTCATTTGCACTAACTACAGAAAATGTTGAGTGTCTTGGCATGCATTAGAAGGACAAAGAACTGTAAACTACTTTCTGCACCTTGACTAGGCTGACTTGTGCTCTTCTAAGGAAGTGTCCCAGTGAAATTAAATAAGTAAACTTCACATAGAAATATATGTATTGGAGGTCTTGGTCCTATGTCCAAAACACAGTGAGAATATCTTTAAGTAGTAGTAAAATCCTTTTACAAAATTTTTATTTTTTTATCAGCCAAAATCCATTATTCAGTCATTTGTAGTTCATGCAATATAAATATAAGGGCCTAGTAATTCCAGGAAATTGGCTGTGTAATATTTTTCCTCTTTACTCGTATGTTAGAGTCTAAACCATTATGGGAAGCACATACAGCTGTTACTCTGGGTAGCTCACACTAAGCTCAAGCAGCACAGGAGCTGTAAATCTCCAGGAAGCAGGCTTACTGGAGTACAGACAGAGAGAAGGCACTCTGAATGTAAAAGATTGTGAGCAAATGACTCCCTGGCTGGAGTCCGCCAACAGCTACAGCTGTTCTAAACTTAGCCCATTTCTGGGGCTTGGTTCAATGCTCAATGTGAATGCAAAGGCTAACACAAAATCCTCAGGGGGTTCTCATAAGAACTGTGCATTTTCCTTTCCTTCTGCAAGGACATGTTTATACCTCAAGTATTCTAACAAGCCTTCTGGGTGAAAGTCAGCAAATCATAACTCCGTTTATTTGTTTTTTAAGATTTCAGTCAAGGTGAAGTTTTCAAAACAGCATGTTTTACCAGAAGGAATCAGAAAAGGTACATATCTTCTTGGGAAAATGAATTATCTGAGGGCATCACATAGTTGGATTTAAACCTTTGTTTTCTTCATCTGTGTGAACAACATTGTTTTTCCCTCCTATATGATTTATAGCAGTCTCTTCATGATCTTCATGGATCATTAGAAAGTGCAATAGCATTTGGTAGATGTTTTTTTATAAAACCTGATATGTCATATAGTCCAACCATACTCAGGATACCAAGACAAACAGCCTTAGGAAGGTGTTGAGTTTTTTTAAAGATAATTAAAAAAATCAGATAATTTCAAGTGAGCAGTAAGTTAAAATTTTATATTATGTTTACTGCAATGATATAGCTTAAAAGCTAATCTTAATACTAAAATAGAGTAGAACCATTTACTTTATAAATTTCAAAAATCACTTCTTTTCAAGACAGACTGTCCATTCACAGCTATGGAGTAATTATTCCTTTCCTTAAGCTGTTAATCATTTGGGCTTTACATTGTAGACCTGCTCTGGTTACATTTTGCAATAAAATGTGAGCATTGTATCTACCCTTTGCTCAAAAAGGAAAAGAACAAGTCAAATCACAGTGAGTAAGCTCTTCTCAAAGATGGGGGGGTGGAAGTAAAAAGCCATATTTGAATATTTACAATTACAATATCTGGTTGTTTTGGAAAGTGTGTTAGAACATACCCACATATATGAGAAATGTATCGGAGGAAAGAATTGCAAATGAACGGTATCTGAATCCCTTTGTGTTTGTTGATCCACCCTCCAAAATGAAGTCCAAAAAGTTAGCATTCAAAAAGTTAGCAGCTATTAAAATATGAAGATGTGCATTATTATTGTCCTTATTGATGAATATTTAGAAGGCATATTAATAATAGGACATACAGTGTCTGCGCTATTTACCATGATGTAAAATTCTTTATCTTCCTGAAAAAGTAGACCAACAAACAGCAGTGGTCTTATAAGCAAAAATGTACATGGGTTATATAGAAAAAAAAATAGTGATTTGAAGAAAATTAGTTCTTTCATCAAAGCTCACCCATTTAAGTATAAGAGATGCATCTCCACGACTCAATCCTGTGAAAATTTGCAGTCTATGATATTGAATTCTGCACTGGTCCTAAAATAAACAACAAAAAAATGAAGTCAATAAGAATAGAGTGGAGATTAATCTTGATTTATCAGTAAACTCTTTAATGTTCTTTAGGGAGCTCCTTACTGTTACATGAAGTCTGAAAGTCAAAAAATGGATTTATGTTCCATTTAATTTGTGATCAGAATTCCAGGAAGTTATTTAGTAACTTTTTAAAAATATGGAAAATTGGAGAGTGGCTAAGAACCCAACAGTCTCTGCATTAGAAGAAACTGTATTTTTTATGTTTGTCAGTGTTAACCATAATAGAAGAGATTAAAAAGTTCAACTGTGTTATGATGATAAATTTTAAAAAAATAAAACTTGAAGATAACATGAGCATATCACCCTTGCAAATGCAAGAAAATGTGCAATAAAAATTTTTCAAAGGTGGCCTACAGAGTATCATACATTTCAAAGAATTCACATAGACTCAGGCTGTATGGATGGGAAAGAAAACTTGAGGAATTTCACACTGTGGAAAGTGCTGCTCATGAAAATACCAATATATCTGAAAAACATAAGACCTGAACTGGCTTTGATCTTATAAGGAAGCAGGGAAAATAATAAACACATCCTACAAGGAAATGTGATGGAGTAAATCACTGATAATGTAAGTTTTTGCTCTTTAAACTTTAAGCTCTTTAAAAAAAACCAAAATGGACAGTCAAGTAATCAATTCAGCCCTTCCAGTGCATCAGTGCTTCCTCACTCATGATCTTCTTCAGTCATAGTGATCTAATATGTGTAAACAGGTCTGTGGCATTTGCCTTGGTGTTAATCTTCCCTACATTTTAGTACTGCAAAGAAACAGAAGGAGGTTTGGAAGGTTCTTTCTTGTATTACCCACAAATAAAGGGGTTTGGAAGAGCAAAGATCATCCCTGGCACAGTTTTAGTAATGGGGTAAGAGTGACTTAGAAATGAGACTGAGATAAAAAATCTAGATGAAGCTGGGAAAAGGACTGAGGATCACCTACAGGAATAACTGGAGTTAAAGGAGTTGCTGAAGAAAAAACCAAACCAAAACAAAAGAAAAACAACACCAAGAGAAAAACAGAGAAAAGCAAGACTGTGTGCCTTCTGGCAGAAGACATGAAATTAAGAACGTGGGAAAGGCAGGACCAGCTCTAGCTAAAAGTTGGTAAACAATAGCAATCTTGTACTCAGGAAACCAATGCATGAGAACAATGTCTTAGATTGAAAGAAAGGAATTTTAAAAATCCAAACCACCTAGAAGGAAACTAATAAAGAGTCTATTCTCTCCAAAGTTCCTTCTATTCCCAAGCTTGGAGAGAATTCCAAACACCTGAACTTCACTATTTCTCTGTCGATATATTTATCAGCCTACCCAGCATGAATTTCTGTAGCAACTGACAAAGTGGTTCTGAGGATGTATCCTCGTGTAATAGTAGTTCAGCAGTAATTTAGTAGAACCAAGACACTAGACACTTTGCCGCAAAAAGTGGAATACACCAATACACCTGAATTTTTTCTTCACACCCATGGGACAGACCACAAAAATTACTTGCAGGACTACATATTATCCTACCTCACTGAATATGCAAATGAAATCAGCAGCAAGTTACTGCACTTTGTGCATGTGGGTTCAATATATTATTCCACACATAATCTGCTCTGACAGTGCAGTAATTTATTTTTCTTCCTTTTTTTTCAAAATTATTATCATTATTTGCACCTGATCTCCTCATAAATCTTAAATATTAAAATACCAGTGAGAGCTAACTGAGTGAATATATTGCTATTTTACAAACTGGAAACTGAGGCAAAACCATCAGATCCGAAACCTTCCACAAAACCATCACTTTTAACATAGAGCTAGAGTCCATATTCATCATCACCTTTGGGGGAAACACCAAACACCACTCAAGCATAGAAGGAAGAGAAAATCCACACACTGCATTTTTATCAGCTTTTAGGCAGAATAGAACAAAGTTTTTCAGTTTCTCTTAGTTTTTATTTTTAAGTGTTTGAATGTGAAGATGTCACAGAGGTAATAGTGGAAGACATAGCAAAGAGCAAGGTGTCACACTTGGCATGTCAAAGTAGACTCCAGAAACAGGATTTGATTGCTTTATGAGACAGGATAAAGGCGGGGGGGAAAGAAAGAGGAAGAGACAGCAATTAGGTTTCAGCAGTTTTTAACCTTGTCAGCAGCAAACATGTTTCAGGTGAAGATCTGTACAAAACAGAACAAAATTCCATTGTCTCTTCCTCCTTCAGTAGGATTTAGAACTGGAGTCCAAATCCACAGTTTTTAAAAAACATCACAGCTTCAAGGGAATTGAAGATGTACTACAAAATAAATTTGCTTCAAGTAAAATCAAAACCATAGGAAGCAACCCTGCAAATCTTTAATTCGGAGTAAATCAAATTGAAAAGAAACACTAAAAAAAATTCAAACTTCCATTGATTTCAGCAAGCTTTGAATTTAGATCTTTTAAACATAGATATTTCAAAATTAACAAATTAAGTAAAAATTGAGGAACTAGATTCTCAAGTTAGAAAGCAAACATGTGACTGTTCTAACTTTGAGCTTAGGCTGAACTATTTTTCATGATGTGCAAGATCTTAATTTATCTGAGTATCTACTACATTTTGTCACTGTCTGGATGGACAGTATAGTTATTGTTTACCTTGCCACAAGAGTCAAGATAATGAAAATTAAAATTCTCATATAACAGAACTATTCAAATTAACCTGTTTGATGAGAAGCAACATCAAGATCATGGTTTGCAAAAACCAGAAATATCCCTTGAAGTAACTTAGAATAAATAGTTGTACAGTGTAGCATCTGTGGTCTGAGGTAAACACAGTAGTAAAAGGCAACAGACATTTCTTGAATTCACTGCAGTTAGGAGCAAGCTCTTAAAAATTAATGCTATATCCTTTGAGGCAAGAGTTATAAGCTAGAGAGGACAGGTCCTATTTTTGTATATAAGATTAAAATAGTGTTTCTCTTCCATATCCCAAATAAAGTCAAAAATCTTTAAAGAAAAATTTATCCTTGGTAATTAACTCACTATAAAACTGAAGTACCAAAGAAAGATTATGGTATTTGGGGCTAAAAAGAACATGTAAAAAGTACATCGCTGTTTCCCCTCCCTATGGAAGTATGACTGAATCCAGCAACAGGATAGCAGTTAGACAGAATCAGAAATACAGATAAAGAAGTTTAAGTCATAGAGGAATAGAAGAAATATATGAAAAAAAGGAAAAAAAAACCCACAAAAAACCCACAAAAAAAAAAAATAAAAAAATACCACCAAAACCAACAAAATACCCCTACAGTCATGGAGCCAATTTAAATAAAGCACAAAATAAACCATCATAGGAAAACACTTTGAACCTCAAGCAACATACATGTTTTTTCCTATAGCCAAACAATTGGGGAATTGTGCACCAAGAATGCACTCATGTGGTTCTTTTTTTACCTCTGAATGCAGCTACTGGTTCAAGTGTCAGATAGATTTCAACCAACACATTTCTGTTAAGGCTATCAATATTGCATAGAGACTATATTTACACAGTCCATAATTTTGCTTTTTAACATGATAGGGCAGCTCTCTGAATCAAAGTCACATTTATGCATCATTGAATAAAGTCTTAACTACTGCAGATACTAAAATGCTATTAACATGTACATAAGATGTATCTGGTGCATAATTACATTTATTAAGATGAGCTCACTCAAAATTTTGCATTTAGATTTTTATATTTGTTTATCAAGGGCTGAAAAGTAGAAATTAATATCTTCCCATATGCCTTCCATAATTAATCCAAATACTATAAACTCCTCTGTGAATTAGATCAGGTCTGTAGCAGCAAGACTTTCAGAGCAATTCAGTGCTGCACTTACAAATTGTGCTGATAAAAGAGACAAGAGTCTCTTCATCATAACTCAATCTGGCAAAACAAAATAAGATATTGCCAGGAAGACATCACAGATAACCACACTGACAGAAGTCACCAATGCTCACCATGTCTTAAAAGCATGGGTCGGCATCTTTTACAGCCATGTCCTTTCTGTACATACATACTCACCATGTCAGTAACAAAAAATGTTAGGAATTACAAAAAGCAACATTAAAGTTATGAATGGTCTTAAAAGTAAAAATACCTCTTCGCTATTATCACTTCATTATTGTGCAGGTACTACTTTATCATCTGCATAGCTACATAAGCAGACTGTCGTGGTGACAAAATGCTTTTCAGTACCAGTAACTGTTTTGGTAAATTAATACAACACATTAATGGATAAAAGTGTAGAAGGAAGACATGACCTACTGAAACCAGGTTTAGAAGCATGTCTGATGTTTGATACCATAATTAAGGCCTTCTAGCTGTTTAATGGGCAGAGTCTAAACTTAAAAAGTAAAAAATAGACCTCATTTTTTCCTTTCCTCAGCTGAAATATCTTCAGTACTAGTTTGCTCAGACCATCTGAGGCACATCTATTTATTTAGTATTTAAGGATATTTGACAAATAAGAAATGTGAGTTATTCTCTCAATTTTGAATTGGATGAAAAATCATGTCAAGGGAAAGAGTAAAAAATTTAGGATGATTAGTTCACATCTGTCACTACTTACAAGGATACTGACACTAGTTAGCAATTCGAACTTTATATAAAGTATTATCCAGAAAATTTAGATCTAAGAGAGAGAATTCAACCGCAATATCTGTTGCCTAAATGTAAGTTCATTTAGTCATCTCTAAACAATAATCTGATAAACAAGTACCCATTCAGACAGACTTAAATATCATAAATAACAGTTGAAAAGGAAGACTAATGAAGGGAATGTAAAAGTTTTCCCAAGCTACGTATGCATCACAGACACTTTGTATCCAAATAGATATTTATCTAGTATCAGGTACAGACACAACACATTTACAAGGGAATGTAATGACCCTTTGCATAAAAATATTGTGGATATAACTCTACACAAGTCAAGAGCAAATATGTCACCAGTCCAGAGGAATTTGTTCCTCTGATGAATAGTACCATACTTCACTATTAGCAGCTCATTTCTGCACTACTATACACTTCTGCAATAGCTGCAGAATAGAGGAAGAAAAAATAATCTAGAAAGCAAGGCAGGAAATCAGTAATCTGCCAAGGATATGAAAACATAGTTTTCCTGATCATTAACCTTCCCATTTGTTAGGGCTTGTATTTCATAACAGCAGTACATACATGCTTCAAAAAGCAACATCATCAAATTCTGAAAGCCTATATTGGTTATACCTCTACACAATTCACGAAAACATCTACTGTGTGTATGTGGAGAGTCACATAAACACATTGATCGAGCGATTTGCTGTGGTACTACATGTTTGGGAGCTTTTCATTTCGATGTTCCCAATCAATTACCCACAGCAACACAACGAAAGGCCTCCTATTTAAATGCAAGAAGCAGATTAAATTTCATCCCATGTTAGAAGTAAATTCAGCTTTTAGAAACTCAAGGAAGGTCTTCTCTGGGTTTTACACTATGGCCGTTAAAAGTAAGCACAGTCAAACATCAAAGGATGTGTCAGTTCCTTCTCTTCATGAATATACTCCCAATTAAATTCTGTCTTTTTATATGAGCTTTAAATTTTAAATCACTCTATTGTCACTGAGGTAATTTTGTTGGACTGCTAAGGAGATGGCCTATACTAAAGTTCATCTAATCTTTAACTCCAGAAACCTCCCTTGGGATTAGCCCTGAACAAGCCCCTATACTCCAAATGTTATTCAGTAGAATTTCTAGCCGTCAGTCAACATAACATGGAGTATCCTGCCTGGCAGCTTCTGTTTTCATAATGCCAAAACCAATATGTAGTTTGTAACTGGATGTAAAATAAGGAAAATTTTTTTGCTGCTTTCAAGCTTAAATAGTTCTAAAACTATTAAAAAATAGTTTAAAATAGTCAAAAGTTCTTTTTTAGGCAACATTGCCATTTTTGCAGAGCCTTGCCTACTTATAGCAGAGCTAATGAGTGTTGTTCTCTCCAGAAGACTGACACCAAGAGAAAGGGGGTTCAGAGTGGCAAATCAAATGCATGGATAAAAAATACCCAGAGATCCTTTCTGACTCTAGAAAGTCAAAGTACATAGAAAGCATTACAGCACAACAGAAAACATAAGGGTACATTCCACTTTCTAAAAGGATATTCAGAAACCGGAAAAGAAATTAGGGAATACAGCTGAAACTGAAGTCCATTGAAGCTACTATTAATATAAATTCCTTTGACACTTCAGTAATCACTTCAATAGATGTCTTTTTAAGACTCTATTAAACACATTGTGAGAAAACTTTGAAATATAATCTTTGCATTGACTAAACATTCTTCTTCATTTTAAAAGTATCCAGAGAAATTGAAAATTAAAAGGGGATTAAATAGTTCAAAGGCATTTAGGTCCAGGCTTTTGAAATTTTGGGACCTCTAACAGCAGAGAAAAATGACAAGTGTCCCTGAAATCTGGGGAAGAATAGATTGCTGCCTATATTTCAGTTTGCAAACTCAAGAATTTGTCAAACAGAATGCAAGATGTCAATTTCATACATCTCATCTGAGCTACATACAGTGCCTCTGCATCAGCACATTGTCTCTGTACACCACTACTTTTATTAATTAAGTACTGACTTGTGTGCCATGTCATTAACCAGAATCAGATACCATGTCATCCCATGGAGAAACTGATTCAATATTGACACAGAGGGACATATTTCCATCTACCAAATCACCAAAGATCTATTTGCTTTAAAAAGACTAATGAGCGATGGAGAGAACTGTTAATAAGAAGATAAAGGCTGTTAATGCAGTCAATCATTCAGTCCTCTGAAAATAAAATTACAAAATTAATAAGGACTCCTCCACATAAGCATGAAAACTCTGAGGTCACACAGCTTATAATGCAGCCAAGTATTCTTATAGCTCTTGAAGCATCACTAAACAACCGTGTAGTCATTAAAGTTTGGTTTGTTGTTTTGGTTTTTTTAATCACAGCTGTGTTTCATCATTGCCTTATCTAGAATGCTATTGGTGTTTTCTCAGTAGTCTGGATGTCTTCCTTGTAGCCATAAATGTCACAAGTCCTCCAGCTGCAGAAGTTGTTGCTCTTAGAGTTCACAGTGGCACTACTTTCTTTATATGTAGCTTCCTGCTTATGTTTTGAAATAAAAGATGCCTATGTTAAAAAAAAAAAAAATCAAACCCAAAAAAAAAACCTGTGGCTTTTTTTCTGTGCAATTTATCCTTCACTATTCCCTCACCTTTACTTTCTGCTATCACCTCTGTTAGATACTTCCAGATTTCCCATAAACTCCGGTCTGTTCACCCGTGCTCTGAACTCCATTCCTTATGATTACCACTTACCTGCTGCCTTCACATTCCCTTCCTGCCTCTGGTCACAGCTCTGCAAAGATCAGCCTCCTCTGGCCCCTTTTATTGTTCTGTTATTATAAAAAAAATCACACAAACAATGGCAGAAGTAGTGCTGAAAACGAAGATGAAAAAGCATCTGATAGCTGGAAGCAAGGTCAGCAGGAATTGCTTTTCTAACATCCCAACTGGGTCCTCCCTTAGGAGGTAGAAATCTTCAGTCCTTATCAACTCAACAAAAAACAGAACACTAAGAAAACGTTTTCGTGGATTTATCTGGGAAACATTTTAGTTCTGTGAATTACATTTCTGGCTTCTCAATCTACACCCTCTGTTTCTTACAGTAAAACACATTGTATTGGAAACAGTAGCACCAGAGTTAGCTATCAAGTCCATTTTTTGAATAAGTCAGTTCTTTTCCACTCCTTAGTTATAATTTCATACTCTGCACTATTTTTTAAAAGTGTTTCCATGACAAAAGACACAAGTGGTTAGCTCTTGAATAAGCTGTAAAGTAGTAGATATTCATAAATTCCTAAAATTTCTCATAAAGATAAAATCTTATCTAACACAGACACTCTCTGTGCCCTTCAATAATTCAGTGAGAATTTTGAGTGTCATCTCCTGTTGATTTCCATGCACAATTCAATTCACTTCTTTTAAGTACATTATACAACTCTTCTTTTTTCCATAATCACAGAAGCTGCAGAAGCTAGGTTGGTTTGAGTATAAAAATTACCTTTTTCATTTAATTTTCATATAATTACAAAAAAATATTATGGTTGGGAATTATAGTGCATGCATGTTTCACATAAAGGGAATATCTATTCTTTATACTCTGAAAAATGGAGTATGTAAAATCCACTGCTTTCATTAGTTTTTCAATATGTTGTTTTTATTCTGCTATATTAAGCCACCACTATTATGATGTCTAAACAAAAATTAATGCAGTTATTGGAACATGAAAATAAAATAACAGCCCAAAACATAGATATTCTTTGTACTTACAGAACAGAAGTCAAGTGAGCTATGTGAACACACAATTGCTAAAGAGGTATAAAAGAGAAACCAGAAAAGAATTTACTTCAAACTTTGGCCCATTTGTTGTCCCAGCTGCACATATCCTAGTTTTTCCCATACGACAGAGTCAGCTAATTAAATCATCACCTGGTACAATACTGCTGTATTGATGTTATCTGTTGTTTTTTGAGGATAATTTGACTTCTGTAAAAGCATAGGCAGGGTCAGTTCCTATTTCATCTGAAACTACTTCTACTCAGGGGGCAGGTGGGACAAGAGACTTTGATTTTTTAATGTAATTTTTAGTTTTGAGCACTGGTGATGCCTGATGGCTGTGGAGCCCTGAGTGCTACTGTTGCTGTATTTAGAGAGCTTGATAGAACTGCCCATTCTTAAGGGTTGGTGTTGCTGATGTGGAATTCTTCTGCTCCATTTGAACATTTGCAACTCTGGTCCTACAGCACTTTTTGAAAATTCAGAATTTATCTGAAAATCATTTTTGATGTCCCATCACTGAAGCTTTGCACCTCCTTCTTTGTCTATTAGAAATGTTCAGAAATCTTCATTGGTATCACTGGATGTCACTTTAGCCTTTCAGATTCCAAGAATGGATTTCCTCAGCACCTCCTACAGCGATTTTAGCTTCAGCTGAACTATAATACTAAAAATAAAATATTTTGTCCTTCCATGAGGCTGTGATGAATGCTGTAGGTAGATGTTCCCAAAGTGGAAATTGCATAGCTTAGGTCAAACCTCAGGCTTCTCTGATACTTCCAGCCTCAAGTACAGGGACTGCAACCACGTGGAGACACTGATTATAACCATTACAAAGAGGTATTATTGTTACTTCGCTGTTGGTCTGACAGTGCCATAGGAACCACTATATTCAGCACTGATTTGTTTGAACTACCACATGTTCTGCCAGTAGAAAAACTATAACTTAATTTCCTTTTACCTGAGAAATAACTTTATTCCATTTTTATTCTCATTTGCTTTTTCCTCCTTATCTTGTTTCTAAAAAAAAAAAGTAAGGGAGTACCTTTGTGTTGCTTGGAATATGACAAAGATGAAAGACTCTCCTCAAAGGCAGCACTTCCCTTTCAAAGGTATAATTATCTCCTCCTTTTGTTACTCACTCCTACTTAATAAAATCAAACTTTGCTCCCCAAAGACATATTTAACGCTCAAATATCTTCCAAGATTCGGAAAAAAAAAGCCAACACAATGTACACTGCAATGGTTTCCTAGTTCTGTAATGGTTTGCCAGTTCATGAAATAATGAATCATCTTTTACTATTTGGAACAAAAAGAAAATCTTGAAGTTATGCAAAAATACTGATTTTGCCACAGTTGTTTTCCATGAGTTCAGAATCTTAAAAAGTGAAAACCTTTAGTCAAGGCTAGATTTTAGCATCCCTCTTAAGATTCACCACCATCACAGCAATTTAAAATGTACTTTTTAAAAACTATTTTTTTTCCCCACTGGCTAAGCAGATCAGCTCCATATGGATGTTGCTTTTCTGTAGAATATTTTGAACTGCTCAAGTGATGGAGCCATAGTTGGCTTAAAACAAAAGCTGGCAGAAGAAAGAACTTTTATAGTAGTTGCCACTGAACACTTCACTATGCTGATTTTTTCAGAAAGTGACATATTCTGAAAGGAGTCTCCTGATCAATCTTTGAACTGCTTGACTTTTCTGTGCAAGGACTATGTTTTTCCTGCAGCAGCCAATAATGTACAGAAGAGAACAAAAAGAATTCTATGCTCTTGCACAAATCAACAGAAGTGAGTCTTCCTCACACACACTGAAATGTTAACTCTAAGCATCAGCGATCGGACCACTACTTTAAACAGAGATTTCAGAATCGGAACTACAGAGTTCAGCATTTCTTAATGTAAAAAATAACCTTAAGGAACTTAGGGAGAAATTGAAACCTTCAGAAGATAGAGCAAGGATTCCCCCTAATGGAGAAAATGTAAACTTTCCAGACTCCCCATTCTGCCTTTAAATCATCAGGGAATGTTAGCAATATTTTTAGTCTGTGAGGAGTAGTTGCAGCCTAATTAGCATTGTTAAGGGCTGCTGAAAACAGCCAGTACTAAGCTTGAAGAGAAGTGGCTGCAGAAAAAAAATTGAATCAGGAAAAAAATTAGCATGTTTTATTTGTCATAAAGTAAGAAAAATTAAAATGTGACTAAAATTAAAATAGGACTAAATGAAGAACTGGCCATAGCAAAGCATTACACCTGCTCTCCTGGCCTCACATTACCTATTATTTCAGTCAGCAGAGAACTTCTTAAAGACCCACTAGACATAAATTTGATTTCATAATGCTGCACTAAGGCAATATCTCACACCCACAGCATGGTCAGCCATGCAGGTTAGTCTGTTTGCTACCATCATTCTGCTGTCCCATAAGATGGTTCCAACTACAAAACTAGAATCCAGATAAGGTCTCCAGATTTTAAATTGCATGTATTACCAAATATGAAATTACTTATTTCTGTATTTAAGTTTCATATTCTATTTACTTATGACTGTTTTTTTTAAACTCTCTTCTTATTAATATGATTGAAAAATCAAAGCTCAACCACTGATTGCTTTGGAGTAAAAAAAAATTTTACACTTCATTTTGGAAAGCTATTTGCTATGATACTTATATAAAATATTTTGTTGATTTTACATGCAAGTTATTCACTCTGTAGACTTTTCTGAAACTAGCTGTACCTACAGAATAATTCTCCTTAGTAGTATCAGGTTATCATGCAACCCTGCGTAAGGTAAAGCCAGACCTTAGAAGAACTGCATCTGTTTGGGTTTTAAAACTATAACCAGAACAAAAGGTTTCCAGACTTTGTTCCATAAATGAAACTGCAAATTTTTGACACTGTTCATCTTGTTCTTTCACCTAATACAATCACAGTACAAGATAGCAAAAATATTTTTATGAAGAAAAAGATAATTCATCCAGAGATGAAAATAACCTTATTGCTTCAGTCAATATGGCATTCTTTGGCTTTTGTAGAAATGACATTTATTAACCATAGCTACATTTTTTTCATTTGTGTCTATATAGAAAAAAAATGGATGTTTTCATTAAAAACAACTACCTGTGGGATTTTTTTTTCTTTCTCTGAATGGAAAACATGATTCCTTTGAACGGAAGAGTAAGGCCAATGGGAAGATAGTTGATATAATGGCCACGTGAGACCCTGTTGGATTCATATATTCTTCCAAAGCATGTACATGCAGTTAAAAAAAGCTAAGCTTTAGTGACCTAAACTTAAAATCTATAGTTTTAATAGGCAATAACACTGCAAATTTCAGGCTTACTCCTGAAAATATGATGACTCATGGATGTGCCATTTTCTCCCTGGCCATTCTTTCTGTCTTAAAATATAAAATAAATGTAAGCAAAATTTCCCAAGGTTATCACACACTTTGCAGGGAAAAGCTAGTCAAGCTGCGTCTTTGCCAGAATGCTAAAGACATTTCAAAGAAGTGCATGTAAACCAGAGGAATTCTTCAGTCTGCCTAACTATAGAAGGACCTGTTTAGTCAGAGACACCAAGTCTCTGGAGGCACAAATTTAACTTGCCTTATTCCCAAAGAACTTGTCCTTAATACCAAACCTGGCTGGCAACAGCATCTATTGGACCCCCTAACAGTTCTTTATTAACTGCTTCTGCATAAAATTATATTTTGAGTTTTCTTCTTCCCCAGTCAGTTACAGGGATTGATGTAAGCTGCAAAGCAAAACACATCCTCCACTCAGAAAAATCACAGCTAATGGGATAATCTGATGGACTCCACAGATTTATATTTCACAGGTGAAACTCAGTGCTTGCAGGCAGGTATGTGATAATGTATAAATGCACCTCCAGGGAAAAGAGAAGTTAATGAGATTGACTGATTTTAAAATCTTTAAGTCAAACATGTATGTAACCTAAAGAATATTTACATTTGGATTCTGATTCCAGTCATGATTTTATTTTCATCACTTTAGTTTTTTTAATGGAAGGAACTTCATCCTCTGCTCTTTTCTCTCACTGCAGAAATTAAAAATGTGCAAAGCTGTATGCCGAGAAACAAAGAAGACCATCAGAAAAAAAAAATACTGTAGTCCATGAAATTTCTCAATAGGAGGGTGGCTGGAGGAAGATACTTTATCTTTGCTAGCATATGATTCTTGCTTTGATTCACAGTCAAAGATTTTTCTGAAAAAGAAAACAAACGTATCAAAAGCATAATAGAGAAATGATAGTAAATATCTGTGAAAATAAAAAACAGCATTAAAGACACAGGAAAAATCAGAGGAAAATCTAAGCAATTATTATGCTATGTTGTTTTGCTCTGACATAAAAAAAAAACCCTTAATAAATGAAGAGGAGAAGATCATTGCATTCATATTTTCATTCTCATTAAGCCTTGTTATTTTGCAGATTAAAAAAAAAGGGTTGAAAGATTAGTATATTGGAAAGTCAGCTTTCTCTGTAGACATGAATTCATCATCCAGCATGATGCTATGGATTATTATTCAATTGGATGATTTCAAGGCTAAAGCGCATATTGGTTTTCATTATTACATCCTGCGTAAGTTTGTTCTGGGGAACTTTACCTGAAATTGAGTCATTTAATTTGAGGCAAAACGAAAGAGGTGAGACCCCTCCTTTGGCTTTTGGAGTTTATGTTCACAGCACAAGATTACAGAGACAACCCACCTGATGTGGTGGGACAGCCAGAGAAATGATGTGCGTCTCAATAGCAGTTGATGCTCAAATTCAATTATCAATAAGGTCTTCAGTGTTAGTCCTCTGCTGCTGATCTCACCTCTTAGTCTCTGAAGTGCCTTTCAATCCTTTCAGGTCACCATGATCTGTGGCTTTTTGTACTTTCTCACTCTCTCCAGGCTGACTGTTCATTGTTCCTGGTGAGTCAGTTCCAAAACTGACCCAGGGATAACTGCTGTCTTTGTGCTTGCTCTGCAGCTGTCTTAACTGCAATGTTGTCACATTATTTATCTTATAGCCTGCTAAATGTTAAAACAGCAATTTGCTAAATATGCTTATGCTAAATCCATATAATCATAAGGCAGTTATCAAATATTTGATTTAGCAATTCAGCTAGTCTCTGTCTTGCCATTAGAAATGCTAAACATATCTGTGCAAGGCTGGCAATTCTCGCATCGAGTCCCCTTCCCTTGGCCCATGACCTCTTCCTGCTTTCAGATCTTTTTCCCCATACAAATACAGAACTTTGTAGATGTAAAGAACCTGAATAGGCAGTTGTCTGAACATAGAGCAAGTTTAAAGTGTCTTCTCACTTTTGAGGGGGTTAACCCAAATAATATTTTGTAAAAATGCAAACCTAGAAGACAAAAACTGCTGAAGGCAATCAAATTTCTGTCAGACTGAAAAGTTTATAACTTTCATGCCCATGATTATATACAAGATCACATGCTATATGTAAATACAGTCATTTTAATTCTCCTCAATACAAATACAAAAGAAATGGGAACCAGGCAGAAAGAGTAGGAGCATTTACAGCAAGATATGCAGAAAGAACAACAGCAACAAAAGCAACCAAGAAGGAGAAGGAAATGGGATAAGGGATTTTGATTTCTCAGAGAAGGGTGAGCGTGCAGGTAAGGTTCCTAAGAGGCTGCTTTGGAGTATGTCTGAGGAAAATTGAGGACAGCCTGTCCATTCAAGGTTTAACCCACAAATAAACAAAAAGTCGTTTTCCATAGTTCATTGTGGGGATGAGGGCAGGAGGGAAGGGGAAGTGTCAAATTCAGGTAAGTACAGAACTGTTTTGTCTGGAAGTGTGTCAGTGAGAAGACAAGAACTGTTTCAAATTATTTGGACTATCAGCATAATATTGTTTGCATAATTAGGATTATTTTATAATATTTCCAGAATCACATCTGAATCTTAACTTTCTAGTAAGTCTGTATTTCTTTTGCTTGTAGGAAAATGGAATGCAAAGATTTAAATTGTGCAAGATTAAAATAGTCAAAATATGCTTCCTTCCTATAATTAATATAATTATCATTAATACATTTAATAATAACTGAATTGTTATGCCAGGCAATTTCTCAAGATGTTTTCATATATCAGATAGCACTACAAACTACCAGATCTGAGAGGGTGCTTCTATGTAAAAGCACAAAAAATACTGCAATGGTATGGTTTATTGATAGTATATGAAACCTTATTACTTTCTTTTCCACTCTGAAAATATCTAGCAGTGTTTAGACAGCAGGATGCTGCTGCAGGATTCCATGTATGGGAGGAGGCCATGACAGGACCAGCACTGGTCTTACCTTCTCCAGACAGCTCTGAAGCAGGTGGAAACCACTCATTGTCCACCAAAACTTACACCAGTTGGGGAGCACATGGCGCCTTTGCTCAAACACATTAATGAAAGTGACATCCACAAGGAGCAGGAGACAGGTAAGAGTAGGAGAGGACATGTATAAGAAGATAAATGAGGAGAAGGCCTTAGAGAACTGTGAGGGTGAAAACAGAGGAAAAGAAACAAGAGAGACAGGTGGAAGACATTTTGAGGGATGCACCTGGAGACATGCTCTTGGAAGGAGCTGCTCCATGCAAGAGGAAGGAAGCCTGAGAAATTACAGCCCATGGGCAATACATACCAGAGCAGAGACAAACCCAGGGACTGCTGCACAGAGGAAATCCTTGCCAGAGCAGATAAAAATGTTTAAGAAGCAAGAAGCTGTGGAGGAAAACAAGAAGCAATGACTAGCAGAAAAAAATTCTTACACACTGGCCTCAGCCTCCTGAACTGTCTGTCCCCTCACCAAATAGATTGGAACACACTGACTGTTACGTGCTGCAAAAACATGCAGAGCTGAGGATACCAGGGTAAGGGAGAGTGTCGCCCTGATTCAAAAGCCTTTTGATTGTTTACTTTCTTGAACCGGAGTTTCTCACGCAGACGAAAACAATGTTATGTTTTTAGAATTTATCTGTATGTTTACATTTTTCTCCTCTGGGAGGAGAAACGTGATTGAAGGTGATGCTCACCATCCAGGTCAAAGAGGTGACAACCTGTGTAGCCAATCTCTTGACCTTTGTACAAATGTATATAAGTAATGGAGTCAAATAATAAAAGGTAGAAGCTTTCTCTTGACCTGCTGCGTCTGCCTCGTTCCTTGTGTGCCCTGGAACTGCCACAGGAGAGGGGTCTGAAATTGAATCTGGCAAAGGAGAAGGAAATGTAGTAACTTAAGTGTTTATGTACACTTTTCTTTCTTCAATACTCAACTCAATAATTAAATTTTACATTAACTAGTAATAAGTAAAAACAGTCCCCAAGTCAAGACTGGGTTTACCTGCAACAAGACATCAAGAATTTTATGTTGGGAACACCTGATCTTCAGAAGAGAGGTACAAGGTTAGAAACACTGAGAAATTCTGATAATTTAGCTGGCTCCCTCTTTATGAAGGAAATCTTGCTGCCAGAATAGCTGCATCAGATGACTTTCTTGAACAATTCCATCTGTGTTTTTCCATTTGCATGTGTTTCCCCTCCTGTTTCCTTTGGTCTCAGGTTCTAGCGTGGCACTTGAACACCTTCAGAAGGTTGAAGTTTCCAATACTATCAATTGCTTAAAGCTCTACCTGCCTTTATATTCTCTCTGGAGTACATGATTGATATATCAACTTCAGCAACCAGCCCACTAGGTTTTATTCAGCTAATGAAAAATTATTTATCTTCCTTTTTGTAGTCTTTTCATCATTAGGAAAATTGTCTAAGGCTTGTTATGCATTTCAAGGGCTGCCTTTGTACCTCTTGAAAGAAAGCACAGAGACAAAAAACAATAGAGCCAAATATTGTCTTACTATTCATCTTGTATAAAGGAAGAATTGATTTGGTATGTTTGTTATTCCATGAGTAAACTTAGAATTTAAATTCCAACAAAATATATCCATCATCTCCCTCTACAAAACATTAGTTCCGAGAATACCTGTCATCATTCAATGCATAAGAAAAAGCTAATACCTGGAAAGAGAATTTAAACATAACACTAATAAAGAAGATTTGGGTGTCTCACTCCAAGGCTCAGTTCTCAGCCCCTTTCTGGAACTGAAAATTTTCCACACCTTGCAGCAGCCTATTTTCTGGTTGTACTTTCTAAGCTGTTGTTCCTGTTTTATTCCCCTGTAAAATCACTAGTAATGCCTTCCTAGTACGATGTTCTTTGCTCTGTGAAACTGTAGCCTATTTCTTGCTGAGTGAGTATCAACTGAATTTCAGCTGGAGCTAAGTATCAGTCAGTCCAGTACTCATGAACACTAATCAAAAATTGGGTGCTTATTAGCAGCTGTGTTTCTAGATGTTTGATAAAGTATGTCATTACATCACTTGTGTAACAACTTTTCCTTCACCCCTCACATTCCTCAGATTGTAAATGTACTAATTATTAAAAAAAAAAAAAAACAAGAAAACACACGCACACAAAAAAAACACCTAAACCAACCAAACAAATAAAACCCAGGCAAACAAACAAACAAAAAAAAAACCAAACAAACATCACCAACAGACTTTAAAGATGGGAAAAAAACTGATGAGATCAGCAAAGCAGTCACATACTTGCTTTATGTTGTGTGCCCCTTTTGGAAATAAGCATTCTGTTTCATCTGGTGATCTGTATTTCAGGCAGCAGAGGGAGTCTTTTATTCAATGGAGCCACATTCAGTTCCACTCATTTACTCTTGAGCCTGATATTTGGGGGATAATTGATTTAAAGGTCAAGGCCAGCAAACCAAAAAAAGATTATCAAGCAGAATGTTTGCTCTTTCTTCTTATTCAGGAGGGATGCAGAACTAAGATCTTTTGCCATCTAATCGTCACTAATGTTTTCTTCCAAAAAGAAGAAAAATGTTAATCCATGCTTATCTTTCTTCATCTAAGCATAGGTTTGCAAAGGCCTTGAATGTTTTCAACAAGAGGTAGTAAAGATTTGGCTGCAGAAGACAGGATTTCTATTTTTTTTTCCAGGACATGAAACAGCAAGTCTTGCAAATAATGGCTATTTACCCCCAACTCTTTGCACTGTTGCCTCCATCTATGTACTGTTGCCATTAGTATTGAGAGAGCCATTGTTCATTGTAAGAAGATATAAAAGAATGTCATTATAAGTTCAGATTTCTACAGTGGCTTTCTGGATGGGTTTTGATCAATGCAGAAGGACTGCCTGAAAAGAGAAACACTCTCCAAGAGAGTGTATTACACAGAAAGAGAATGCTCTGACACTGAAAGGAACCAGGGGAAAAAAACATACCTACCACTAGGCTAGACAAAGGGCACAGGTCAAGGCCTTTTCTTTGAAAGCACTGATTAATGTGAGGTCCTGTTACCTGCTATAATCATCGTTTTGTTCTGAGTGAAAGCCTTCCTACATTCCTAATTTGTTTTAGGGATGGTAAAAGAGAAAAAACTGTCTACCTTAGTCCAAGGGTGAGACAGTTTCATTTTGCCTTCATTTCAAAGTGAAGGGCACAAAGGATGCAGGTTGTTGTACAAATGCTAGCTGAGTGATTCCTGTGACAAGCAGCCCCTGTGGCTCACATCAGTCAATTATTTACTGTTTAGCTCAATAAGAAGGGGCATTTAGGCTGTTTCTAAATAAAATGTTATTGTGACAGCAAGAACGGTTACAGTCTGCAAGAGAAAAATCTCCATTTATATGCACATGTGTAGTCTCATATTAAGGAGAAGCTAGATAGATGTTTGCACAAATTAAGTCTCTGTACTTGATGTTTCATTGTGAAATATAAAGCATGCTTGCAATACCTGCTTTCTTAACATTAGTAAACTAGGTATACAGAGGTTCTGATGCTGTTGTCACAAAAGCCCATTTCCACTTGATTAAAAGGGGACTTACAGACATTTGAGGCAGGAGGGGAGCGCAACACCTCTACTAGTGCTAGAATAGAAGGAAACCCAGGACAGACAGACCTCTAGGACTCAGTTGGGTGCCTAAACTAATATAGAATGAATACATGTTAAGAGCCACAGGATACAGAAAGTGAAACACAGCAAAAGACTCCACTAGCTGCAGTTGTGGACAAAGTCAGTACTCAGATTTTGCTCACATCAATAGCAAAAAGGTATAGTTTAACTACTTCTAATACAAGGAGTCACTAACACTAGGGACGTGTCCTGCCTAGGGTGGGAAACTTTGGAGCTATCACCACCAAAAATATAATTACTTTCTCCATTATCAGCAGATATTTTGCCAAAAAGTTTAAATATATTCAATAAAGGTATGATGTCCCATGCCACTCAATCTTCTACTTTCTTCAAACTCTGCCCAAAAATGGGAGACCTGCTTTTTTTCTATTCTGTCAGAATATTCTGTCATTCAACTAAATGTCAGAATTTGGAGATAGCACAGAGTAACTGACTTGTGTGGTGCTCTGAAGCATGGAAGGTATATTAATCACAAAGCATGTACAATATCTGCCACCTGATACAAGCATACAATAAACCAACTAGTTTTCTAAGAAGTATTTTAGTTTAACACTACAGGAAGGGTCAAGAAGGATTACTCTCTTGGATATAGTTCATAGGCTGTGTAACCATAAATCCCTGAAACAGGTATTACCAGGACTAAAGAGAAAGTTGAAAGCCTCTTCACAAATACCTGGAAGATGATGGCAACAGAAACTTTCATCTCTGCTGTAACTTCTAGCAAAAACCATGAACATCATTATTAACTGGAAATGAATATAACATTTTAACTGTGAACCAACTAGCCAGGCAGAATTCAAGACTTAGGGGACTTGAAACAAGTAAACAGAATCCAGCATGTTTTGGCTTTTAGAATCAGCTTCACCTGAACTTCGTGTGCAAGGGTTTTCTAGCCATTCTGCACTTCTGATGGTAAGCACTACTAATCAAACAATAAACAAGCTCTTTAGTTAATAGTAGTGGTTAAACAAATAAACTCAGCAACCCCAGTACAAAGTACAATACACTTTGTATACTAAAAAAAATCCCTGCTCACCTAACATCTCAAGCTACTGATTAAAGTGAGATAACTGACCATTTATTGATCTGATAAAATCAGGGGAAGTATTGCTGATGCTGTATACAATACTTCCACTTTTATCAATGGCCCTTTTAACCTAACTTGTAGTGTGTGGGCAGCCATTCTTGAGTATGAAATAAACTTTTAGACCAAAATGGGATTTAAAAAATATAAAGCATTTTCTTATACAACTCAATGTTTGGCCACCATTTAATGCTTTGGACATTACCCAAAAAATTGATGGCAAACAGTGACATGTAAAAAAGATTAAATAATGTTTGCCATTTTACTTTCCTTTAAAAAATTGAGGAAATGCCCCTTATGCAGGTTTTTTACTTTTGTAAAACTTCAACTGTATCAGTTAAAACCAACCAATCATGATAACATAACAATGCTTTTCTCTTTCCCTCCTCTCTCTCTCACACACACACACTTAAAGTCCATTATGTATCTTTCTCATACTTCAAACTCTATGTCTCTCATGCAAATGACTTTTTTCAAATAGCCTATCACCTATGAACTTTATCACAAACACTGAAACTTACATGGAAGTGCCTTTTATGCCACGCAAATCTCTCTAGTCATCTCAATGAAAATTCACCCACATTTTGCCTGCTTAGAAGACCAGAAAAATCATTTGCATCATCCCCGACACACAGCTGGTAGCATTTAGCTGCTACAGGCAGTACCAGAAAGCTAAGCAAGAGAGCTAAATAAGCCAGCTTATACATAACAAAGTAGCATTGAATCAGGTAAGTATCTCATTCTTGCTGACTATGGAATAGAGACAAATGAAAAATGAGACCAAGGAAGTGAAACAGATTTCTACCCTGTACTGACCAAGATAAAAGTCTTCATACAAGTTACCCCACATTGCCATTGGGAAATGCAGATTTTGGGGTGTCTTTTTTTCTGCATTTCACATTTGCGATCTCATGTCAGAATATTGCAATTCAAACACTTTTAAAAACCAATTACATGTTTAGACAGGGCTGCACTATGTTAGAAAAAGACTGCATGTACAAACTAACATGACTGAAATGACACAGAAAACATGAAACTATTTAACGCATCCTGCAAGTTATATGATTTTTTGTTGTTTTTGTTGATTTTAAGTTTGTGAATTACTCTTTATTTTGTCAATTAAAATATTTTCTGATAAGAGCAGGTGCTTTAGGTAAACCAACTTAATTTATGGATTTACATTAACCTGCGGTGAGGTGTACTGTAGGAAAACAGATCCCATGGCATAGTACGTCTGTTGTATCCTTGACTAGTCCTGATGCAAGACATTTCCTCATGATGTGTAGACAGCTCCAAACTTTTAAGGGGAAGACACCCTTCAACAAGGCCAGATCGAGTCACAAGAATGTGACTACAGCTATCTGCAAACCTAAATGTCATTTTCTATCCTTTCATTTTCACTGAAGCTTTGAAGTAAATACGAAAAGACCCAGAACTGAGCAAATTACCTGAGGACTGAAACATTTTTGACATAAGTCTCAAATGCAGTTCAAGCCTTTTATACTTGTTCTTCATTGTTGTAGTTTTGTTTCATCTCAGAATGTGAGTGATGGCGGTGATGATGGAAAGATTGGACAGCTGGCCTCTATTCCCTCTGTTGGATACCGATAGAAACACTGTGAGATGCCCTCTTTCAGGAGTCTCAGAGCTGCGCAGCAAAAACATTTAACTATTTCTTTCTGAAGGAATTGTGCAACAGGAAGGATCCATTTCACATCCACTACTTCAGCAGGTTCTGTATGCTAAAATATTTCCTCTCTAAGTGAAGAGGCTGTAATTTCAAACCCAATTGCAAGTAATGTGCCAAATTTGCTGTGCCAACATGAAAAATTCTCAAATCCCCTTACTGCCGTAAGTCCCAGCAAGAAGTTGTTCAGCAATCTCTACTTTGACCCATTCAGAAAACATGGGAAGACAGTTATATTTTAAACATTGTGTACTAAGTCTAGGAAAACGAAATTTGCAATGAAATCTGACTTAGAAGTAAAAGCAATTACTTATTCCAAGCATCATCCTCTAGAAAACAGTTTTTAAGGAATGCTATCTCTCTCTATCCAAATGATAGTTGCCCCTAATTAACTACTTTACCAGTCTGTGTTTTGTTTCAATTACCACCAACCATATGTCCTATGGCATAAGAATAAGGACTCCATCACAACACAAAAGGATGGAACCAGGACTGGACTCTCATATTTTCTGCCTCAGCATCTTTAAAATACATAGAGTAAGGTAACTGGTCAAAGAAACGAATTTATATCTCCCCATTGCATGACTTACAAGAACCTAGCCACACTCCTGCTGGCACAGGCAAAATAGGGGAATACGCTGAAAATTTGTGATAATTTTTTATCAAACTTTGACTCATATTTAAACCACCACAGTTTAGGGCTTTTAACATCACCTATAAAATGTGAGCAAATATGTAACTCTATATAGGGGAGTGTTTTTTTCAACGCTCTTACTTGGTAATTATGCATCCTTCTGGAATAATCAGATATAATTATTAGATACATTATTGTATGCCATAGTAAATGTAGCATGAATGGAGTTGTTCCACAAGATAAGCCACTGAAGAAAGCAGGGCAGTGCCCTCACTGTCAGGAAACAGTCCCAGGACCTGAGCAGGGCATGGGTTGTAACCATCAAATACAACAGTCAAGACATGTCAGGGCTGAGATCAGACCAGAAAAGCCATTCAGCGCCAGCAGGGACAAGAGAAGACAAGACACAGATAGATCTGACCATGGCTCTGCTCAGGTAAGGACTGAAGCCCAAGCTCATAGTCCATGGGTTCACGTAGGAGCTGGGCGGATTTTGGGTCTGTCCCCCTAAAACATCAGGGATATCAATTGGTGCACTGTTTACACTAATCCTTAATAACCTATAAAAAGCAAAAATATTTCACAGATGAAAATAAGACAGGTAACAGATGTTAAGTAATGTTAAAAAAACAAAAATACCAGCAAAATAATCTCTTCCTTTTCTTATTCAAGTAATACTGCATTTAAAAAATCTAAAAAAATGCAGGAACTATTCAGATAGTAATGTTACTAAGTTATTGTGACATCTTTCTCTCCTGCTTCCCATTTTTAATGTGGCTTCTGAAACCAAAAAGGCAGGTACATTATATTCAGCGTCAGTGTGTTAGAAAACAACATCCAGAGCATAAAACCTGATATTATATAAGACAGCAGTGATACACAGAAACTTAAAAGGAAACAGGATAAAAATCTTGACTACACACAGAGGCCTCTTGCACAGTTGGCACCTAAGAGCCAGACACAAACTTTAATAAAGAATGCAATCTGAATTCCTTCATTTCACTGTGATGCCAACACCTGGCATGGTAGGCTTTCAGAGATTGCAATCAGTTCTTTTATTCTTGCAGCACATTAACCTTACTTCAGAAAAGGTGACTGATTTTTTTTTTTTTTAATCTGTGTCGACTATTTAATGTTTACATTCTATTGACAAAACATCAGTAACTTCATGAGAAAAATCTATGTGCTTAGTGTTCTTATTCCTTTTGAAATATCACCTCTGTGACTTCTTAGGCACCTGTATTCTAGTAATAATACACAACAAGACTACATTAATTAAAAAAAATATATATATAAGAAAGTCCTGCTCCAAGGAACATACAGTCTCTATATAAATGTAGGGACAGCAAATGGTAAAATGCCAGATTAGAGGACTACACTGCCCCAGGAAATGAAGGAGCTTTATCACTTGAAGAACCAGAATAAGAGACAAAGTCAGAAGAGGTCATGCACTGCTTGTGCCAGATTCCCTGTGATATCCAACTTGAATTTTACTTTACTAGTGTAAATCATAATATTAACTACGTGATAATCTCTTCATGGTCTGTTGTTTCTAATGGGGTTTGGCACTGCAAAATATTAAAGTAAACTACAGAGAGCTTCACCAAATTAAGTTTAACTTGCCTGTAATATCTGAAGCATACACATGTTAAATCATAGAGTCATAGGATGGTGTGGGTCGGAGGGTACATTTAAAGGTCATTTAATCCAGCCCCCCTACAATGACCAGAGACATCTTAAACTAGATCAGGTTGTTCTAAACCTCATCCAAGCTGACCTTGAATCTTTCCAAGAGTGCAACACCTTTGGGCAACCTGTTCCACAGCTTCGCCACTCTCATTATGCTAATCTTCTTCCTTATACCAAGTCTTATCATCCCTCTTTTAGTTTAAAATCATCACTCTTTGTCCTATTACAACAGACCATGTTAAAATCATTTCTTATAAGCTCCTTTAAGTACTAAAAGGCCACAATCAGGTCCCCCCAAAGCCTTCTCTTCCCCAGAGGTGCTCCAGGCCTTTGATCACCGTCATGGTCCTCCTCTGGATCCACACAAACAGTACTCCAAGGCCAGACACAGTATTCCAGGAATACTGCAGAACAGAGAGGGAGAATCCCCTTTCAGCCTGCTGGCCATGCTTTTGCTGCAGCCCAGGGTAAGGTTGGCTCCTTAGGTTCTGAGTGCACACAACCAGCTCATGTCCAGATTTTCATCCACCAGTAACCCAAGTGCTTCTCCACAGAGCTCCTAGCAATACTTAATTTCCTGGGTTCTATACAGTGAAAATTAGCACCTAAATTTCCTAATTTTTGATCCTGGGATCTTAGTTCAAAAGTAGGCAATTCTGAACAAGCAGGATTTGGAAAAATGAATAGGAATAATAATGTAACATCTGTTTGGAATTTGGACTAAGATTATGTTCAGCTGACAATATTAGATGCTATTTTCTCCATTCTACTCATGAAGAACCATGGCTATATAACACAATTTAGCTACTCACATGACAAGAAAAGGCCTTCAGGTTATATTTTTTCATATTTCATATAGGAAACTGTGTCATATCTTCTAGAGAATTGTGGATGTCTCAATTTACCAGACATTGCAACTCCTATTTATGTTAAAGTCTCATCACGAGAGAAAGGCAGTAGCTATGTGTTGGATCAAATTGCCTAGAGCAAAATGGACTTTCAAATATCACATGGAAAAGTAATCACACAAAAGCCCTTTCTAGAGATGCAGGAGTCTCAGCAGATGGGGGACAGTTTTCGAAAAGAAGTTTCCCCTCGAAATCAGGTAAGTAGGTTTTTCCTTATGAGAAGCCATATAGGACAGAGAAAAAAGAAAAGGAAGCAAATGAAAGGATGGAGACTTAGTGATAACATGTTGTGAGAACCAGAAACACTTTGATGATTTCAGAAAGGCAGGTGGCCAGACATTCAGGTGAAGATTTGACTAAGTATGCTTTTTTAACTCAAGAACATTGCTTCATCATGTTCTGGTTTTGCAGGGATTGAGTTAATTCTCTTTCTATCTAGTATCCCTATGGCAAAGTGCTGTGGTTTGGGTTTAGGATGAGAAAAATATCAATAACACATTAATGTTTCAGTTGTTATCAGTTACTGCTTATACAACACAAGGACTTTTAAGCATCTCATGCCATGAGGAGGTGCCCAAGAAGCCATGAAGGAGCATAGCCAGGACAACTGACCCAAATTACCTAAAAGGATATTCCAAAGAGCAGAATAGGATGGATAGCGATTCCCAAATTTTATTTGTCACTGCTCAGGAAGGAGAGCAAATAAATAACTTAAAAGGAACAAACACAGAACTCGCTCTTTCCTTCAACTCCTCCAATGGCTTTGTGCCTTCCTTCATATCCAAACACATCTACCAGAGGCAGAAACCACCAGGAGCAAGTGATCCCTCATGTTTTTGCCACATCTCCTCTGTGACAATGCCTAGAGCCAGAAGAAACTTACATGGAGAACATAACCCAGGCAGAAAGAAGAAAACATATCTACATGCTATGGCAGCTTAGGGTATGTACCTATGACTTTCATAAGAAACCTCAAAGGGAAGATAAACATTGTCATTGCAGCTCCTTTTCATTGATAAAACAAAAAAGTTAATTAATGCCATGAATTCTACCTGAATTTTGATTTACTGAATTGGCAGCACAATAGGTTCAGTAATTCCTGGCAGGCCACTTTTTAAATGTTCTTAGAGAGCAGGATAAAGAAAAGTACAGGCTTATCATTCATCTTATACAAAAACAGAGCAAAGCCAGCTCCAAAACATTTCTCCCTACTGAATAGTCTTAAATTTTTTATTTTAAAACCAGTGAATTTTAAGTTCAAAATGCATTTTGAAGAGATCATAAGTAAAATACAAGAACTAATGAAGACTATTATAAGTGATCTTATGAATTGTGGATCTATTCTAGACAGCTGTAACTGCTCTTATTCCAGAGAAATTTTGTGTAAAATATTTCACTTAAAGATGACCTATTCTTAAAAGTTTGTAACAATAGACAGCTCTATAACACTAAATCCAGATACTTTTCTATCCATTTTTATCACCACGTGAACACTGAAAATAGCTGTTAATAGTCGTCTTGGGCTAGTTCATATTTCTTCGGGTTTTAACATCTACATTTCTTTCAGTTAACATTTGAGCAGAGACTAATCACTGAAAACCCTGCACTTTCTTTCTCTTTCAGTTCAAACTTTTCTGGCAATAAACTCAACCTCTGCGTCTTTTTCCTTGCTTCATTATTGTGCACAAGTCCTCAGTATTAAGTTATCTTAGCGGCCTGCTTTTGATAACTTGATTTCACTTTCTAAATTTACTTTTTGCCATACCAGATTAATCCTAATATTCAGTGATACTTATTGTGACACATCTAGTAACAAAATATTTAGCTAAAACAGATTGAGAAAAGCTATATTGCTGACCTAATATTGCTGAGCTTTTAATTTTCATATTACCAAAATGTTTACTGATGGCTCGCAGTAGAGGAATCTAGAAAACACGAGTAGATCCTCATTCACTCATAAGTAGCACTTAGCATTTCTTATGGAAATTGTACTACATAAATCAGATTTGCATTTTATCAGTTAAAGCTCACCTGTTTCATACTTTCCATGCTACATACTGTCAAATATTCATCAAGTGCTAAAGGTGGCCAAAATAGCTAATCATAACTGCTAGCAGAGACAAAAAAAAAAAAAAAAAAAAAAAAAATTAAGCAGATTATTTGTTGTGACCAGAGGGAAGAGTTCACGGTTTCCCTCCAAATTGTCCATGCATTATCTTTTTTCTGGTAATGCCATAACCACTTCTGTTTGTCTAGTCTGCCAGACTGTTAAAGCTAAAATGCTGAAGTTGGTAGCATGATAAAGTTGAATTGCTGCCTATAGTCTTTTACTCAATTACTTGAAAAATGATGTTTATAAAATAGATTTACACTTGGTAAATTATAGATTTTAGAGTGTGTGCCATAAAACAGATGGGTCTGACTGGCACAGTTACAATTAGTGACAGTGAACCATATGGTAAATCACTCAAACAGTCCAACTCAAAACAGTCAATTCAATTAACCAGGGCCCAGTTTAACCTTTTCAGACTCAAATTAGTATTGCCATTAGCATTTGTAGCTAAATGCCAAATCTGCTGTCACATTTTCATGCCCTTGAAAGTAAAACGGCACTTACGGCCAAAGCTCTGAATGTAAATTTAAACACTCAAGGATTTGCTCAGTTAGTAGCTCTAATTTGATAAGCATTTCTTCTTCCAAGCTCTATCCCAAACTTAGAGAGGTCCAGCTCTAAGTTCCTGTTAAACTGACTCTACATGTGTAAAACACAGGCTCAGAAATCACCTTTGTTTTGATGGATATCCTTTATTTGAAACCTGATGTTTACTAAATAAGAATTTGCTTTGAATAGCTCAGTGCATTTATCAAGCAGAGCTATGCAAATACTTTTGCTGTTCCTTCCTGTTCAGCTTTGGCAGCCTTGTCTCCATCTGTGGTGCAGAGTGCCTTCTGCAATGTCCGTGGGTGGGTATTTCTGCTGCTCTCCCTGTGACATCTAAACAACCAGGCAGCATGGGTCAGGTCACCCCACTGATACAGATCAAAATTAACCTGGCAACAACAATAACAAAAACAATAGGTTTCAGACATCCTCTAACTGCAAGTAGGCTGTGACAGTAGGGAGAGGAGCGGGAAAAGTCATTTCAATGGCAGACTGCAATGTGCCAGCTGAAGCCATATCTCAATAGGTAGATGCATGTGTAAGATTTTAACATCAGCACTGACTGAAGTGTTGACCTCTGATATTAAATTCCATCCTATCATTTTACACCTATGTCCTATTGCTTATTGAAAGACACTTAGTAACCATTGTTAAAATTTACTTGGAACACAGCTATTAAAAACTGGCAATGGATTTCCTCAAAAGTACAATCTGAATTGAGAACTTAAAAAAATATTCAAAAAATGTTTTGCTTATATTTGAAAAATATAGGAATAAATAAAAAATGAGACATTTGAGGATTCTGAAAGATAAAAATCCAGTTGACTTAATTAGCATGCATCATCCTAATTTTGTCAGGATTTCAGTTATTCAGACAAATAAATAGCATATATTTTTAATGAATTATCTTATTTCATTACCACTGACCTCATTCTCCTGTCCTTAATGCACATTGTCATTGCTGTTGGCTTTATACATATTTGAAACAAGAAGATCACCTGCTCCCTTTTGTTTTCACACTTAATTGAAAAGTAAGGTACCAGCTCCTATCCTTCATGTAACACCCCAACCCAAAATTTAGACTACTCTAACAGTTGGATTCCCTTCTAAAGCAGGGGAATTACTGTCCATTAGGTTTTGCAGAAGGAAAAGCCAAAGTCTCTGATTCTGTCACCCTTGTCTTGCTATGTAGGGTGTAAAAGTTGCTACAATAGCATCTGGGATTCTTTATCTGGTCAGTAAAGAACACAATGTAATAGCCACAAGGCTGAAGGGTTCAAATTTTCAATAGAAGATAACTAGAATATTTATTAGTATCAGCGTTACTGAGAATTTTTTGGTGTTATATTTCCCTTTGCTTCAGTACAAGTGATAAAGTCCAGGACAAGAATCTGTCTCAGAGAACAGCTGCTTCTTGTGCAAACAGAACAAAACCATACAAAACTCAAGATATGCCTAGTCTCTAAAGGTATGTAAATATCATCAAAAATATATTTAGACAAATATTAAAAAATGTGCTGTCTTAGAAGAACTGTTTATCACTGCAGGAGTCTCCACAACATGAAACAAGCACCAATATAATTTCACTATAGGAGAGTATGATTTTGCCACCACACTTGAGGAATAAAACAAATTCATCCATTGATTGAATAAATATTCTCATCTCAGAAGAATTTCAAATATAACCTAGAAGGTCTGTGTGCTTTTCAAAATTCTAGCTGCAGTTCTCAGGAAAAATAAGCAAAAGCTTTGATATTGTATTAAAAAGGAGTCATATAATGAAAGAATACTTCTTCATATCACAGGGTGAGTGTGATATTGAAAATTGAATTCCCTCTTTATTAAATAAAGATACTTTAACTGTAGGGTCAAACGCACAAAAGAAACCATGTACACCTTAAAGCGGAGTTGAAATATTGTGTATCTGAAAATAAACTAGCAGAAAACAGTTCAGGAAATAAGTCTAACATCTAACATCCTAGTAATACTAGGAAAGCTGTAAACTAAGGCCCAAAAACCAAAGGTTTTTAGTTCTGCACCTACAAAATCTGCCTTGACAAGCAAAAAGAATAATACACATGAGCGTGGTAAAGGCAGATGTACATTCACTGCATATACAAAGAGTATTACAAAAAAATTTGGATATGTGTGAATTGCTTCATTCATCTACTATGATAACTTTGAAACCTATCTGTAGTAATCTAAAGATACCATCTTTAGATGGAACTGATGCCTTATAAAAAGCTTAATATCATTAACTCTCTTTCCAAGGGAGGTGTCCTACGTACAAGAATTACTAACTATTATCTTAACAGAATTATCAGTTTAATTTGTTATAAAACTATTTTAATACTTGAAAGTTCAGAATGAGTCTTAAAAAGCAAAATAAACAGACATCAAACTAAGTAACGTAAGCACTCCCAAGATGTCCTATTTCATGTTTCATTTCAAAACCTATGTTTTCCTCTATTTTTCCTGAAATGGATGTGAAATTTCCCAATTTGTTATAATACGTATTTATACTTAAATTCATGAGCCTAATTATGGTACTGAATCCAAACACTGAGAACACGCATGCCTTTTACCACTCACCAACATTAACTATACAACACTAACATCAATAATAATTTCTATTCTTTGACTGAAAAGGTATAATAATACTGTAAAAATAAGGATGATACTGGCAACCAAGTACACAGACAATGAACAATATTGTAAAAATGCAGGTTTACTGTAAAGCTCTGGCTTCAAATGTTTGAGACAGTTACTTTGCCTTTAAGAACATTGTGATAAATCAGCATTTTTTTCACTTTAAAATTAGATTTACCTATGCAGGGAAGCATTAATAGCTAAGAAGGGATTGAATATAGCTAATAGGTTTGTTAAGTTTGAAGTTTTGAGGCTTGTTATTTAAAAAAAAATCAAAAAACAGCAAGGTCTTGAGAAGGAAACTTTGCCAGTAACTGGTCAAACAACATTACCTGTCACGACAGGAAATCAGCATGTGGCAACAAGCCAACTTCTAAAGCTTTCATCAGCTGTTTTAATCACCAAAGATTATTATTCCAACTTTAAGAAGCTTATGTGATTTATCTTCATGGGTCTGACAAAAGAAAGTCAGCAGTCATTCCAAGAGAGGCACTACTATTGTGCTCTGTGATATTTTAGACTGTCAGGAAGTAGTACAATGTACATGATACACTCTGTGTAATCCTTACATTCCTGATTGTATAAGCCTCAAGAGAAAAGCTGTATGTGATGATGATCACATACTTATGTGGGAAATCCAACATTATGCAGGACCAGTGTTCCTCTCATTTCTTCAATAAAATAACTACATGTTATTAAAATACAGAAGAACCTATGACTGAAAGATGGATGTTCATTCTTAGAGGGGTTAATACAACGTCATGTCTTCTTAGTAGACTGTTTATTCCTGTTTTGAAAGGGCTACTGTAAAGAAGTAACTTTTTAAGGAGCTTGTAACAGAAATAATTGATGATCTTTTGGTAAAAACTACATTAGACTATGTGAAGAAAATCTGTCAGCTTTCACTCCTTCCCCTATTTTTATAGCAACCAGACACAACTTTCAAGTACATTGTAAAATCTGTCAGTCAGTGACTATGCAAAGCCTTATGGCCATTACTATGAAACTCCTACACCTCTACTAAAAGGACACTGACTTTGATAGTAATGTCCCTTAAGGTATAGGTGTACCAACACCTTCACAACCTAGAAAATAGACAACTCTTGCATCCTCCCTCGTCAGATCAAATAGCCAACTGAACGACCGGGCAAAGGGACCGCACACAAAGAGCAGCCTGTCAACACCTTGCCCCTTTTAAGCTGAAGTGTCTGCAGATAAAACTCCTCTGTCACTCATAGTTGAGAAAGAAGCAAACATTAAAAACAAAAATCATATCACACCATTGAGACTCAGTCTGTTTAATAGAGTAGCAGCATGAACAGGAGCAGCTTAACTGAGACTGCATGACAGAGTAATATCTGCATTTTGAACCAAACTATTTGGCTTTTCCCCCTTTATTTCAAATTCACACTTTTTCATCCTTGCTTGCCCTGCTCTGTTTACCTCCATCCCACATTAATTTAATTAAAACTCTTACTCCCCACAAAAAAATGATGTTTCCTGCCATCATACTGCTCCATCTGTTCACCCACTACTCTTCCTAAGTCAGTCTATATCTTTGTTCCATCAGAAATTATAGGACAGTGAGAGGAAGTGGAAACAGAGTGTGTTTAGATGTTTTGCATTCAAGAACACTGCTGCAATTCGTATATGTTGCACAGATTTACTTTTGTCTGTCTTTGGGACAGTTGAAATATTTCTTCTCCTCTGTCCATTCCCTCTTTCACTTGTGGTTTAATCCCCTTTCATGAGGTGTTGGGGCAGTCCTCATATACAGGAAGCTCAGCTCCAAAACTGATAGCTCTCTCATTTTCCACCTGTTTTATACACATAAATACAACCCCCTTCACAGCAACTGCAATCTAAAGTGAAACAGTGTCCATAAAAATGTGCCCTCAGCAACAGCCAGAAGACAAGAAGGTGACTTAAACAGTTCATCTCAACTTCTTTTGAATTGTTTGGCAGGAATATTATGAACACTGTAGTCATCTATTACAGAAATCTCTGCATGTACACCTCACAAAACATGAAAAAGATGAATAGAAATTTGTGTCCCAATTTCTAAATCTCTTTAGTAAAGAGATTACCAGTAAAGAAGAGAGCTTTTCCTGAGAAAACACAACCTATTCATAGTTAAATTTCTGTAAATCTAACACGAACTCACTACTTACCTGAAATCATTCAGAATTTATGGAATCTGGCATAATTGCAATGCATTTTCCTGAAAACCTTCCAACAGATTCAAACTTCAGCTTCAAATTACAAATAGTGAACTCCTGGGGGAAAAAAAAATAAAACTGAGCAGGAATAGCCCTGACTATTTTTCTCACAACCATTAGTGCTACCATGTTTGCATGTCTCATGGACATGGAGAAAGTAAAACAATGGCAAACCTGACTACACTGCTGTGAATGGCAAGTGCAAATGTCAGACCCTCACCCTTCAACAATCCTAGTATTTGCAATTTAGCATCTAATTGGCATTCACCATCCCTTTACATCACCCTGTTCCACTACAACAGTGAGGAGGCCTGAAGCAGAGCTACAGCTTAATTACATATTTCTGATTAAAAAAAAAATTACTATTTAATAGGAGAGTAAATAAGTAACATTTACCTTGAGTGTTATTTTTAAATTATATAAGGTTTACAACTACAAAATGAAGTTGTATTGACGTATTGTTAACATCCTTTGTTTTATAGAATTTACTTGAGATAGTCTGAGTTGAAAAAGCACAAATTCACATATAAAGGGAATTATATTTTATATTTTTAGCATATTAGAACTCAAAAATTTCTCATATACACCAATGTATGACACATTGTTTTCTCTGTGTTTGTATCAGATTTCTCACAACCAAACTCATCTAGGATTACCATTAAACATGTACATGTTTTTAAAGGAGGCTAATCTTACTTCAGTTTGAAGTAGGTAGGGTTAGACATAAAAGTCTGCATGAATAGTCCATTTCCTATTAGGACTCATGCAAGCTACCTGTCCTCTGAGGCTCCAATTTTGCAGCTGTCATCTTTCCCAGCATTTGGGCAATGAAGGAATCTTTTGTTCTACTGAAAAGTGGTGCCTTGTTCCCTGCTCAGTTGCCCAGAATAAAATGACTAAGGCAATACAACAAGTTCTCTGCAGACTGGCTAGAGGTTGTTTTTTTTTTTTTTCTTTCCCTTGTGGGAGATTTTTCACTGAATGAAACTTTCCTTACTCAGGTGAAGAAAAATTGCAACTTCATATTTAAGGTCTTGAAATAAACAACACAGATTTCAATATACTTTTAAATGTCATTAACTGAATAAGCCATACCTAGTCCCTTTTCAAATATAACAATAAATTAAATGGGTTTATTTTGCTTTCTGCATTTCAACAAAAATATCCAAGTAATTTCCAGACATTTTCAAAACACTGTTCATCTGCTTTTCTTTATTCTAGTACCTAATGAGAAATCCCAACACTGCCCATTTCCCTTGGCTTGATTCCCCCTTAACTGCTACAGGAAAGATCTTCACAATTACTTTTGCCTATTTCATATACTCTTTTGATCTATCTCCTACAGGATGGGGCTGCCTCATCACCTCTAATTCATATGTGTTGTAGAAAAAATTCCCTCTGAAACACATTCTGTTATTAATTTGTCTACAAGGCAGGCAGAACCCTCCAAAAAGAGACAAAGATTTCTCTGCTCTGAAGAACAACTCTCTTCGTTGTCGAGGGAAAGAAAACTTCAAGCCTCAGATATAATAAATAAATAAATGAGAGCTCAAGTACATGAGAATCTGCAACTAACAGACAGCAAGTCTGCATTTGCATAATGGTTTTTATTATGAATGCTCTTTCAATGCAGATCTCTTAATTTTCCTCAGTTAGCATGCTTTTAGTTGCACCAGTCATCTCAGATCACATAAAATAGATGCCTTTAGGTGAACTAGGATATGTGCACCTTGATAATACCAACATAAACTTGGGTCAGAGTGCTCCATCCACTAATTGCCATAGAGACACAGGGACCAGACTAGACCTAGCTTGAAATAAAACATCCAAAACATGCACAACATGTTGTGGGTACTCAAAAACTATTTGTTTTCTTTCTAGAACTGTTTCTGCCTTGCTGTTTATTAGACCAGACACAGTGGGAGAGAAGCAGGCAACAAATAGGCCTTACTAGATCAAGTGTACATGCTGGGCAGCAAAAAGCCTTGTGCATAGTCTGTGAAACTATAAATATCATACAACTGACTGAAGCAGAAATACAGTTATCAGGAAGAGAGTGAAGGATAAGCCCTTACTTCTTGCCTGTCTGGGTGTCCCTTTCTACTGAAAGATTCATTTATTCTTGTTGCCATTTTAATTAAAACTGGCCCTTGTGAAAAAACTTAGAGGCATTTAAAATCAGGAACTCACTATAAAGGAAAGATCTATGCACACCCATCTCAAAGTCTTACCTGACCACAGGACTCATTAGACAAGCACTGCCATGGGATTAATGCATCAACCTGAAAGACAGCTCTTAAAAGTCTAGGGACACCTCCCACTCTGCAGGAAGAAATCAGAAGGAACACAAAGCATACAAATGAGTGATACAAGCAGGATTAAGCTCTTTGTCTAATTTACACCCTTCTGAGCTCCACCCATGCAGGTGCATATGTTCTGAATTAAAGAGCACTTTAATTTAATGTAAAAACACTTGTGATGTAAGTTCTGGTTAAATATCAATTGGGTTCCTAAATACTAAATAGAATGAAATTAATCACGCTTAATGTAATGTATTCTGAATATAATATTAACCTCTGTGTCAGGAGAATGTGGTGAGGTGCTCTTAAATGTTATTACACACATTTCTTAGCTGCAGGCTGAACATAGAATCCTGCTCATCACTGCTTTGCCCATTTTGTAGCAGGGGATGGAACAATGCATGGTGTGTAATGCTATCAGCTCAGAGCAGCAGTGTACTCATCCTGACCTCAGTCACATGAGGAACAGAAGGTAGATACAGGTCATTAGGTAGTTAAGTCTAGCACTTACTGCTAGCAATATTTAGTATTTGATTATGTTCATTCTGACAAGCTAGAAAGGCTATAAAATGTGGTTATCCTGAAAGCACTTTTGAAAGATGCTTTCTGAATCTATGATAATTAGCTTTATTTATAAGCAAATATAGATGCAATTTATAAAACTTTCACAGTTCCATGAAGCAATAAATGACTTTTGCATCTGTTACATTAATTAAAGTCCTTAGATAGCAGTAGTTACTCAAACTCTGCTGCAGAGTCACCTGTGGTGCATTTCAATAACAAAGTCTGAGTGAAGAACCTTCCTGTGTTATCCTACAGTGATCATGTAGTTGGAGATACAACGGTTTTGCTTGCAGGGTATTTATTACCCATCCTCTTCCTGTTGTTTTCCAAAAAAATGATTACCCATGCAAACTGCAATGCGTTTTTCCTCCTTGGCTGCTGTTGTTTTGTCCCAGCTTGTAAACTACTTATTGCTGGATTTTCTTACTTTTGATGTCTGGCCTACAGGTGCTCAGAAGGTTTTCTATAGCAATTAGTGGATTTATCTTTTAACTCATTTAATGCTAACATGAACTAACACTTCTTATTAATTGCCACATTACATATTTCAGATCATGAATTTTGTAAAAGTCATTAAAATATTGGAAACACAAAGCTGGCCACAACCATACATGGGGATGGTAGGTGGAAGAAAAATTCTCCTTCAGCTGTACAAGAAAATAATCATCTGCTAATAGAATTTGGGAGAAAATTTCCAGTAAACACAAGCTTTTAGTGATCCTGCCTGATGGTGTCTCTTTTGTAATCCACCATCTGAATGGGAAACAGCTCCTAATGGAGCCTTTTCTCTTGGCATTTGACTGTTACATATCTACAGGGCGAAAAGCAGACTAGTTAGACTGTCACCTCTGACACACACTATTTTCATTCCAGATCTAGTGAATGAAATGTAGAGAAATTAATTTTTTCTCTTCTGATTAGGAGCATCAAGTCTGTGATGTGAGGTATGAGAGAAGCAATCTTTCTTCTTGCAGTTTTGGCCGTCAGAGAGGGCAGATTCAGACTAGATGAAATCCAATCTCATGGCCACCAAAAGCGGCACTGCTGCTCCTCATTTCTGTCTCCACTTATGTACTCCTTTGCATTAGTGACTGTGTGGCTTCAGGATATCTCAGCTCAACTGACTGATTTGATAAAAATTAACTGATTAATTTCATAAACTGATAAATCAACAACTGGAACAAACAGCTGAAAAAATTGTCTTTCTGTCAGCAAGTTAACTAATTCATCCTATGAACATGACTCCAATAAATTGATTCATATTGATACAGAGAGCAAACATCAAAGATGTGTCCTTTTGCAACTGCTGTAGAGAGTGAGGTGTGAACATGTAGCTAGCAATAAGAAAAAGACACCTATTTGCAAGAATAGCAGATAATTAATTGTCATTTGAAGACACTTCAGGGTGATTTTAGTGAAAAGTTAACAGTACAATGAACTTACATTCTCATTTTGTAAGGAAATGCAAATAAAACACTTATTATCTTTCTATTTGTGCTTAGATAATGAATTTCAGAAAAAAATGCAAGGTCATATGAAAAAATGTTTTTCTAGTTGATTTACTTAAATTGGTGATGTCTACAAATGTTACTCTTGTAATTTCTTAGGGTGCTTCCAGCATCTTTGAATAAGTATGGGACTCTTGATGTTTGAAAGAAAGCTCTGTTCATCTAACCATTAATTATTCCAAGAAATCTAATAAGTGCTAAATATACACAGAAAAGTAGCTGCTATAAAGTTCAGGAAATTGCTCCAGTTTATTATTACAGACATAGATGATGGGTATCTCTTTATTTTTCACTAATATTTGAATCTTGTCTTTCAACATTTGAATTTTCCAAAAGAGATACAACACTTTGCACTTGTAAAACACATTTCCAAACAAATTATCAGCTTACTTTTTGTCTCTTGATGTGCTGAAGTTATTTTTCTCCACTGTATATGACTTACTAGTTATTTCTTTAGTATTTTGCAGGGAAGATTGGGACATTGCTTTAAATTTAGTTTGTAATTAGAGAAAACACCATTAGCATGAACAGCACCAAAATAGTTTGGCACTTGTTCTGCAAAAGCTTGAATTATCAAGAAGTGACTAACTTTGTCCAAATAGACACAAATATCTGCTTTCAATATAAAATCAATACAACATGAATGAGATGAGAAATACATATCTTAGACCAAATCTGTGGTCAAATTAGATCTTTTACAAGCATTTGCCCATATTTGCCACTAAAATATTGATGAAGCACAGTCTTCCACGGACAATTAGTACTCTTCAAGAGCACTCTTTGGCAAAAAGACCAGAACTGGGGTATGTACTACATTAATTTTCTCATTTTAGCAACATATTTTTTAAGCTTTTTGATTTCCCACAAAAAAATCTTTTTTCCACTAGCTTCTGCAAGTCATCCCAGTTCTGGCATTTATGAGCAATTAAAGGACAATGGTGTCTCTACAAACATTCAGCTTTTTATGTTGTTATGTTTTATAACAAGAAATGCGAATAGACTAAATGGATTCTCTCTACAACAGACAACATGCCATGAATCAGGAAGCAAGTCAGCCATAAAATTTGCTCCATTACACATACCATCTCAACATATTTCCATTACGACCTATGATTATTATTTCACCCTTCACACTGAAACTCGATGTGATGGAGATTGTAAGTACTCTGAAAGTGCATTTATATTATCAGCCATTTCAACATAGGATTTAGACAGACAAAATTTTAATAGTGTTACTGTTACCTCTATTCACCATAGTTTTTAACTCACAACTTCTGTGCTTCACAAGTATATCTCCTAGTAACAGCCAGTCATGATTCATCCTTATAGCCTAACATGACATTGAACTACATTTGACAAGATGGTAATCAAACATTTAAAGGTCAAGACTAAGTACTTCATAATATTAATTTCCACTAGAAAGTATGCATATTTTTTAATCAAAGTATAGCCTTTTTTCAGCTACTGTTTCTTTCTACTGAAAAAAAATTAATTATTTATTAAATATATTTTTATTTATTAAAAACCATAAATCCTAATTTCTAGAACATCTGCCCTCATAGGAATATAGTCCTATTAATAACTCCCCTGGAAAGACACTGACAATTTTAGCCTGCAATATTTGTGATTTTGTCTACAAAATTAAAGCCAGGGAAAACAGGTATATTGGAATGCAGAAATGCCACTTCAATTAGACTGCTCTTACATCCCAAGAAGCTTTCAGTTATAATAAAATAAGAAAATAGTATTACTTCATTTTAGAGTGAAAAAAATCCTACATTTCAGCCCAAGAAAGAAGTAAAAAGGAGAGAAAGGTTGGCTTCTGGTTAATTGTATCCTGGCCACATTTTCTAGCTTTATCTCTAAATATTTCATTTCAAAATATTTCTGATTAGACCCATGGGCAAAAGCATATTTCTTTCATCTCTTGCACAGCCACGTGAACATCATTCTGCATTGTGCAATCTTCAGGTGACATACTTTGTTCTTCTAGGCTAAAAGGCTCAAAAATACCCAGAAGTGTGCGCATCAATCTCCATACCTTGAATTGTAGGAGAAAGTCTTTGTAAGAGAAGCTACATTCACATGCTTAATACAGAGAAGAAACAACATATGCTGACCACTTTGTTTCTTTCATTCATTTTACTGTCAAACTGGGCTTCTCATTCGCATACAATCTTCTGGACTAAACATTCACCTTATTTACTTCTTCAGCTTTTATGACCAGTCACTTTTCTATGAGAAGCAGCTTACAAGAAAGGAAATAGTACTGAAATGCTAATAATTTGGCTAAGTTCTAGAGTTTTACACCCCCTTCCTTTGAAGAGAATTATATGTAAATCTACTGAAGACTTACAGTTGTCAGTGAAAGAGTTTTGAGGTTAATAAGTTTTTTTGTAACCCTATCAACTTGCAATGCCCCTCCATTTCAAATGTTGGCAGGAAAATTTTGTGCATCTCAACAGTTTTGCACTTCCAGGGTTTTAGCTTAAGCTCCTGTACTTTCTAAGTGGTCAACCACCCTTCTTTGATCTCTGTGAGGCCCTGTCAGGTGGAAGTTCTCTTAAATCCTCAAGAATATTTGGGCTCTGATGCTTCACAGCAACTTCAGCAGTAAATGTACAAATGCATCCCCTTCTTCCACAGAAATACTTGCAGAGTGAAAGGCAACAGTAGAAAAACATGTAGCTTACCTCTCGTATGTAATATAACTTCCATTAAAGAAAATGTTAATCCTTCTTGCAAAAATATAAAAATTGCCTTCACTCACAAACACCCAAGAAAATAGCATCACTTTTATTACTGCAGTAATAACACAAAGAAAGAAGTCTAGCTTTATTTATTTTTCTAAGCTGCAGAAAGTCTGCCAGAGAAAGCAACTATGCTAATTTGGAGACTTTTCAGGTTTAGGATCTCTTACTCTTTTTGTCCAATAATTTTGGAAATGCAAGACAGCATTAGAGAGTTTATGTATTAATTCTAGGATTACAGTTTATAATTTACTGTATTTCTACTATATTATTGCCACTGGAAACTATTTCTTCCCTCAAGTTGTAGGATTTCTCATTCTCTCTGTTATCTGGAGGTACTTTTTGCAGACACTACTATCACATAGATAAATAGTTTTAGCCAGATTTCAGCAGTATATTTCTGCTGATAGGCTTCCATTTTGTAGTGTCAGTGTGCTCTTATGTTATCTTGATTTTTCCATTATCCTTCTCCAAGTTTTCACAATTCATTGAACAACAATAAAGAGTAACAGATTCATACAGGACAGAAAAGCGATAGCAGTGTAATCTCCAATTCATGTGATGATGCTTCTCCACATTTCTGCCTTTAAAAGATATGGCCACAGTAATCAAACCAGAAGAACTATCTAATCTGCTTTCCTCTAAAACTGACCACTAGCAGCTGCTCAACGAGAATATAAAGGTGTGGATACTTATAGAATAACTTGTGCAGAGAAAATCTCCACACCATGTTCATGAATATGTATTAAAATCCACCTGGAGAAGTTTCTGGATAACAAATTACAGAATACTTCAGATTTACAGTAACAGACAGACCTTTTTCCAGCACCTCAGGGATTTGCCTTCATTTGAAACAATGATTCTGTTGCTAAACTCAAATATAAAATAAAATTTACTATCTGACATGTAATTTGTGATATGTCAAGATACCAGAGTATCTAATTAAGCCAAAATCGCCTGCTATTTCCAATATACCTTTCTTTCTCAATTTCCACTCGACAAATACAAAAGCAGCCATGCATTTGAAATAATCCTCCAGAGACAAATGAACAATCCAAGTATTTTTCCCTCTCTTTCAAAAGAACATGCCTATAAGAAGTATTTAGTGGTTCTTTAGCAGCTCTTTAATTATGCAGACAACATTTATGTAGAAAATTGAGCCCTTCTGTGGCTGAATTTTTCCATGAGATTTGACTGAGGAGTGTACTGGTTCTGGCTAGGATGAAGTTAATTTTCTTTATAGTTGTCCATATGGTGCTGTGTTTGTATTGATTATTGCTTACTGCACAGGATATGCCCCAATCATTCTGATCTCTGTCAGTTATAGCTTGCAGGCTGAGGTTTATAAAACAGAATTTACAGTAAAGACATCATCATGGGAGTAGTTACAAATATATTTCTACACAAGCAGTGTTGATCACTGACAGAGTCCAATTTATTCTGACTTCTGATTTTGATGATGCGTAAAAGGTGGTGGAAGGTAATGCTGCTGACCTTGTGAGCCTGAGGTTTAATGCATCCGTGAAGAACATTGGCATATGGTCAAAAGTACTAAAAATTGCAACATTTATGCTGCAATAAAAAGAAAAATTGTCTTTTCTACTAGCAGCTAATGGTATTTCTATGGATTTTACACTACCACTTTGTTTTCCTATCCCAGAGAAACATTCATGAACATAAACATATCAGAAGCTCAAAAGTTAATCATCTACAACCATAGATGAAATCTAAATCTCTTTCAAAAAAATTTGTTTTGCATTTTTTCTGTTCCTAAACATTATGGTCATTTTTACTAATGCTCTCTGCCTAGTTCTGTTCAAAACACTGGTTTTTATGTGTACCATTTAACTTCCCTTTCATTTCCTTTGGCTTGCTAATTTGTACATATAATTTTTTTAAACCCTGCCTCTCTATTTCTTTTACTAAAGTCCATGGGAGCTTTTGCAGAAAAAGAAAGCGAAGGTTAATTGGTATGATTCCATTTCCTGGGCAGCTCTTTTATTTCACCAGGAAATGACTAGGGCTTATGCAACAAAAGCCAGGTAAGAACTGTTATTCCCTTTCAGAAGGAATGTCATTTGTACACCATGAACCAAGTCAAAAGGTTTACATTCATTTTCTCTGTCAGTAAAATGATTCATGCTACCCTTTTTTTCTACTGGTATTCACATACCATTTTCACACCCTCAAATGACCATCATCTCTCTAATCACTGCAAATTAGAAACAGTTCTGCAAACCAAGGAAAGGAGCTCCCTGCAGTTGCCCAGCTGCAGAGGAGGCCAGTCAGGGAGCTGGAGGCTAACACTGGTGCCAGTAACCCAGGAGGAAGGCAAGCAAGCTTCATCCCTGCTCCTAGCTCCCCTTGCCATGGCTACAGAGCAGCTGGAGCCAGCTCCAGGCCAGGGTGCTGGCAGCTGCTGCCTCCAGGACAGAGAGCTGGGGCCCATCATGGCACCTGGCTGGCTGGGCAGTGCCTGGCCAATGCCCAGACAGGAGCAGGGCAGCTGGAGATACCCCAGCTATGGGCATTACCCAGCCAGGTGTACCCCAGCCAGGCTGTGCTGGGATGTTGGCCCACAGTGGGGGTCAGGACCCACGGCTGGGCAGGGCAGGGCAGGGTTGTGGGTGCTGGAGACAGAGCGCTGGCAAAGCAGAGAGGTTAATATGTTTCTTCTCTGAATCTAAGTGCCAGAGGAAATTTTCTGCAAATCACAGGAGGAAATCCCCAGAAGTGAAGCAGGATGGCCTAGGCCATAGATATACACACATTGCTTCTAGGTCCTCACTGTGGGCCTACACTACAGCCAAACCAGGGGCAAGTCAGTATTTCATTCATGAAATTCAGAAGGTAGTGTGGTGTATCCCTCTCATCTAAAGTTAAGGTGTGAATACCTTTCACATGAAAAATTGTCCACTGAGTTCTCAAAATTTGGAACAGATTTTTTCTAGAAGACACTTCACAACTGTAACTGTTACATATAATAAATCCTTTCATTGCCTGTTTCTCAGAACTGAGCCTGAAAACAAAACAAAAAAAATTCACTATTTTCTCCAATTTTCAATTCCCTTGATAGCACAATATGCAAATACTTTTACTGAAGGAGGGTGTGTCAAAAATATGAATTGAATTAATATATTTTAATTATTTTATATTAAAAAGTGAAGTGTTGTGTTTGGATTTTAGGTGCATTCACACTAGATTCTGCAGCATACATAGAAGTTCTAGTCAACCAATCTTAGTTTGATTTTAGTGGCCGTTTATTTTCTTAACACAAGTATTTGTGCTTTGAATGAATTGATTTCATACCTGAAAAGCAGCATTGGCTTGAATATGCTATGATAATGAAAATATCAAGTGAAATATGATAGAAATAAAAAATAACAGTGACTGGGTCAAGAAAGTAGTGAAATGATGGCTCTGAATGGTAGTAGTGTCTGAACAGATTTGTCATACTCTAACTAGAATACCAAAACCAGTTTTATTTAACCTAATATAACTTCTGTTTAGAGGCAGGGTTTAATGTTTTTCCTTAATGGTTTCAGGCTTAAAAAGCTACCTTTTTCTTAATGACCTTAGCGAAGACGACCAAGAACCAGCAGTTCCACATTATAACCTCTCTGGTTTACTTAAAGCCTGAACACTGAGCAGATAGCTGCAGTAATGGCTATCTCAGCTGACCTACCAAGTAACCCCTGTTTTGACCTGTGGGAATCACCCTCGCTCTAGGGGGCAAGTTATTTCTATTATGAGGCTTACTGACTCTTCTGTTTCAGTGGAAAAGTTTTAGGTAGGAAACATTTCTGAGGCTTTCCTGCTTTTTACATGCATAGTTTCTCTGAAGTTTTCATTATAACATTACAAACAAGCTTGATTATCCTTCCCTCAGGGGAAAAAAAAAAAGTAACAATTCAAGACCTCAGATTTGAAAATTGAGTTTTTTTCAATTGGCAGAAGTAGAAGGGAAAACAACTGCAGTGTTTGCCATACTTGCCCAGAGAACCCTACAAGCTGACCAGCTCGGGAAATCCTGTATCCTACCATTAGCACTGCTGTTTGCAGTATTGATTGTCACTATGTATTAAAGACCTTGTAAACGTCTTCTTACAAAAGACAGAAGATTCCTTACTGCATCTAGAACATTCCCATTTGCTGCAATGTCTTTTTAATCAAAACAAATTGACAGTCAACCAAGATCAACAATGTAAATACAACATATAAATATACCTTAACAGGTAAAGGTACCAAAGGTACCGAACAGTTACTACATCATTTACTCCTACTATTTCCAAAGGCAGTTTTACTCCTAAGTACATTTATGTATCTGACACAATCCCTTTTTAAGAATGATGACAGAGTTTGCCCTAAAACTGATACATTTACACAACTCCTGATTAATACTCAGTAGATCTTTGTGGGACAAGAATGGAGAGAGAAGTTTTTTCAAGCACAAATTGTGCATGTGTGCATGTGGAGCACACTCCATCTGACCCCTAAGAATTTGACTTGTGTGGCTCAAAGAGAGAATATATTTATTAAACATGCAGTTTAATAGACAGTAGTACTTTTTCAGAGCATACAGTAGAACAATAAAATCTTTTTTGGAAAATGTGTTTAACAAGGAAGAAATCATATTCACATACATATAGTACACTAATCCCTATTGTGGGGGTATGCATGCCTGCTCTTGAAATTATTAAACAATAAGTAAGTGTCCTTTAAAAATATACATTTTTAAGAAATAAATTAAACCTCATCTGTAGTTACTAGCATTATGATTTTACCTTGGCAAAATATTATTGCTCTTTCATTTTTCTTTCATGGCATTATATTTCGTGCAACAGGAAAGAAGAAGCAGTTGAACATGAGGTATGTCAGCACTTAGTACAAATGCTTTTTGTCTAACTGGTAGTTTCTACTTCTCAGTTCTTTAAGGTACAACTTCACTTGAAATTTATTTCATTTTCATTGACTAAAACAATCAGAACCTGGCCCTATTAGCTGCTCTAAATTAAGTCTGCCACTACAGAAGGAGTTTATATACAATTTCAATTTCTTTACCGTTGAATGTGCTTAAAGAATGAGACATTATACAGGGTACATAGAAAATCAAACAAAAATTATTAATTTCAGATTACAATTTATTTCTTCTGGATGAATTGATTCAATAAGGTTGCTGTCTGGAGCGATGGGAAGAAGATGCCAAATACAAATTGGAATTTGCTGCACAGGTATAAGAAAAAACATCGGGAAAACTATTAGTGCTTATCCAACTCAAAGCAGAGTGCAATTTTTCCTGTTGTTTTCTCTTTTTCCCTAAACATTAAGTAACTATATGCAATAATGTATTTTACAGTCTTTTATAAAATTTCTTTTATGCTGTGTGGCATATCCTCTATATCAGGGTTAAGGTTTTTTTGCATTTAATCACCAGCATATAATGCTTACACACCCTATTATTTACCAGCTCTGAGTGTCTACCTACTCGCAGTGAGAGTAATACCAGAGATTACCTGTGCTCTCCATGGAATTATTCTGGTATTATAACTGATTAAAAACCTCAAGCACTTGGCTGTGTGTGTTACTTGTTGCCTGCTCTTTAGTACACACAGAGGAGGTGGCAGGAGGCAGAAATAAGGGTGCTGCACAGGAGGGAAAGTGAGGCAGGGTCTCTAAATCTGCCAGCATCTTGCACCAGTTCTGTGCCTGCGCCACAACAGCTGCATTTTAGAGTATCCTTGGACCCTGGTGAGTTTCAGGACCAAGCCCAAGATGTTTATGCTTCTTTGCTTCAAGGTTCTGCATATTCATCTTTCAAAATAATACTTCATTTATTCTTAAGCACAGTGGCATTTCCTACTTGTGTAGCAACTTTTAAAATCTGACAAAGACTGCTCATTCCATTAAACTCCTGCTTCTACTAAGGATTCCTGTGATTCAGACTGTTATCTAACATGTACTTTTCACGATAATTTTTTTATTTTGAAGATAACGCCTTTTGCACCAAAAACATGCTGAGTGACAAAAAGGACAATAAGTTTGCCTCTTCCTTACCACAGAAATTAAGAACTAGCACAGTGCCAAATGAATGGCGTATTTTTTCTGTAGCAAACTGAGCATATATTTTTGCTTTTATTAGTAGAACCTGACATGACAACACTTTTTTCTCTCCATTTCTCTTCGATAATTAATTATCCTAATATGGAAGGTGTTTTATACATGAATACAGCAGGTATAACTTTTAGTTCTAAATCAAGTCTGAGATTCACCTTTTCTCCTTTTCTAGTATCAAAGCTATTTAGGGTGCTTTTTTATTGCTTCAAATTGAATAGACCATCACTAAAGTGACCATGACTCATGTCTTCCTTGCCCTTACCTTGACTCATTATTTATGTGATGAAATTCCTCATATTTTCCACTACGTGGCATCAATTTTTTTTTTTTAGTGTCCCAAACAATATGTGCAATAAACCATTTTGGAAAGCATTTAATAGAAAACACATTTTAGAACAATCAAATCTCTAAACTTGTCTTCTCTTCCTCAAATTTCTGCAGAACCCAGGAAATGGGAGACCACAGGAAATTTCAAATAGTCTTTAGGGAGTATCATTTTATGTTCATTTGTTCGCAATTCAGCAATGGCAGCTGACATGGTTTCCTTCTGTCTCCAGGGAGTTTTCTTGGAAATTGTATTCCTTTGGTGTCTATGCTTCTGGTCCTGTTTTCAGCTGTGACATGAGTGTAGACCTAAGATTAGGCTCTGTTTCATAGGAGGTTGCTCTCTACCATTGCCAGACTTCTCTATCAAGCCAACAAGAAATTTGTCCCAGGTTATTAAGGCTCTAGAGACCCCCCGTATCCCACTGCAAGTCACATCAATATTCATAAAATTCACAGGTAGCATTTAATTACTTAATTAAAGAAGAGGACGTTCATCATGCTGACCACAAAACATGAAATTATTCAGGTGTCTTCTTACCTATGTGGTCTACAGAAAAAAACATTTAGAAAGTAGCTTGCCTAGTAAAAAAATATTGCTTTGATTAAAAAAATACCATCGTTTATGTGGCTTAATTTTTTCTATTATAGAAGTTTTGTGTTTAATCTCTCTTCTAACAGTTCAACAGCCGTAGCAGATTAATTTGCCTTACTTGAATAACAATTCTTTTGCTAACAGAACACCTTCTACCATTAGTGATTTGAATAGAAAATCAAAGCCAATACACATGGTATTTCATCCAGTAAACATGACATTCCAGAATGTGAATGGGAACAATATGGGCAAATTCCTGCTTTGAACTCAGCAGTAATCTCCAATAGACCTAAGCAGGCCACATTTCACTTGATGAGTTCTACAATCTGTCTCTAAATATGGCCGTAAAATCTGAAAGCAAATAATTGATAAGCCAGGTTAAGATGGAATGACTTGACAAGTGTGAAAAGCATTAGAAATTCGTATATCTGTCTTAATGTTTCCAGAGAATTTGTGTTTCATGATTGATCGACATTTAAAATGAATTAAAATAAATGTGAGCTTGACAATTATGAGAAAGCAGACAAGCCACATGGAGAGAGCATATCCCACTTCAAGGCTGAAGAAAGTATATTCATGCCTTTTTACATAGTAGAGAATCCAGGCCTCAGTGAAAATTACTTGATTTTTTGGTGTCTAATAAGTTAATTCTCAAGAAAACAAGATGTTCAGAGCCTTTCTTATATTTAATTTTCTTTGTAATCTTCTCCCTCCCTCCTCAACTCTGTCCTTCATTTCCCCTTCCAATGTGACTTTTTTAATGACTAGAAACATTATATATTACATTTTCTTTTTCCGTAGGAGGTGAATTATTATAGCCTCTACAACTTCTGCCTGGTAACCCGTTTTCATGAAAATTCATAGATCTTTTACACCTCTAACCCAGATTCAAAATTGTTTGAAATATATTAGGGTCTTTCAGTACACTCAATGGTATTTACTCACAAATGGATACCTATATTAAGTTTGCAATCATTTATGTAGCAATGAAGGTTATCAAACATATTGGAGGATTTTTTTTTTATGTTATCATTTTCTGTGGATATGTAAATCTCATTGAAGTGCCACAAAAAAATAGCAAGGATTTTCAGTATTTATTACAAAATTACTGCCAAGAATAATTTGAAGTGATCAACCACGAAAACCACTAATTAGAAACAACATAAAGTTAAATACTTTAGGCCTCTACTTTCGGAATTTACATTATAAAAACATGGATGCTTGGTCTTTGTGGGCTGAAAAACTAACAATGAAAACTTACTGTACTGGGTCCTATGTATCTCAAGGATTAATGAGAAATTCAAATAACTGTCTGTTTCCCACTCTCTTAGATTCTTCCTCTATATTTTCCTTCAGATGTTTGAGTGCTTATAATCTACCAGCAAAGAATCTTCAGAAAATCAAAAGCTTTAAGGGTTATTATTAAAACTTAAAACTAGAGGCAGAAGCCTGTGACACAGAAATAAACAAAAATATCAGTTTCATTTGGGTCAAAACTTTACCTGCTTTAGAGGAATTTGCATATTATGTATATTAAGGATATAAAGAGTGTCTATTGAACTGAAATACATCAAAATTTCAAAAGGTTGTAAGAACCACGAACACTTATTATTCTGATAAGCACAAATGAAAAAATATTTCAAAGTTCTCTGAATTCTGTCATCTTGGCTGTTTTGGAAGTTTATTTAAAAGTTTAGGACAAAGTGAAATACAAATTCTGTAGATCTGGTGTCTATTTAGCTGCTTGCCGGAGTCTTATTTTAGGGCAAATATTCTCCAGGTGCTTCTGTTCTGCTCTCTGTCTACTCTCTGTTCCCAGAATGTGACTGAAGTGAGTAGCAGCATTTAAAGTCTTTAACCTTTAGACAGTCCTAAAAGCATTCCACATCCTCCTGAACATCACATAAGCCAATGTAGTGTTATATGCACTGGACCTATAGCTACATCTGATTCCCAACATGCAAACCCTTACTTGATAGACTGTTAGAAATTACAAGGAAAACAATATAAATGCTGCACATAGATTAGCAGATCATTATTAGCCCTTTCCACACTAAAAGCTGAAACCTCCTTGATCCTAGACTATAAAAAGCCTTCTGAGGCATTTTGAGTTTCTCTTTGATTCTTGGCCTGAGCTTTAATTTTCTCACAGCACTGCAGCTCTGGATTTCATTAGGGATATCATCTCAAATTCCTTTGAGCCTCTACTTGTTTGGAAGTGTTACTTGCACCCTCATCTTGGCATGCTTCCCTACCTATATAAAAAAGTTAACTGATGGTATCAAAATGGTTTAAACCATGCCTGCTAATGAGCATTGTTTATTTTTTGCATCCAATTTGGTCTTATCATTAACCTGTAATATAAAAACACTTATCAGTTATCTCAAAACAATGGATTTGTAATCATGTTCTTCTCAAATTCTTTAGAAATATTTATATTTTTTGCTGCATTTTCAGATAGCCTATTTCTTTATGGAAGTTTATTTTCAACTTTTCAACATTTGCAACAAAAATATTATTTTTTATTTATGCTGAATGTGAGCTCCTTCTGTATATTTAAACCAGGAAGACTTATGCCTTGCAAATGTACACCAATCACTCCAAAATACAATGCATTAGCACCTATAAATCAATGTGAATAAACACATGAACAGAAAGTCTCACTTGCAAACTATTATTTAGCAATTTCTTCTAACCACATGGTAAGCATATAATAAGAGTACTGTATACTGAGGGGTTAAAAGTGGCCAAAACCTAGATATCTTTTCAGATTCTTGAAAGACTCAGATGGAGAAGGAAAGAAAAACACAAAAACACCAGAGTCAATAGCAACAGCAAGGAGGTGGAGATGCTTTTCTGATGCTAAATTGATCAGAAGAGAAATATTTATAATGATCAGAACAATGAGATGAGGAAAAAAATGTTCATTGTAATGAAATAATAATGAAATTACTGTTTGTTTGACATAGCAGCATCATGGATCCAAGACATTATGTTAGTGAAATATAGCCCTAGAAACATTTTTTAACTTTATTCTAAAAAAGTTTCTTGAATTCTTTGACTGTGAAGTTCTGTAACTTGTTGAAATGTACTGGCTGCTAAGGATTGAGTGTACATAATGGGAAACAAGTTATTTTTATAGTCTAATAGTCTCATAAAACTGTCATTGTTCACTCTTAGGTTTGGATTTGAAGCTACTTTATATCTCTTGTCAGACTTTCATTAGTCTTTCTTAGGATGAACTGTTTGGGGAAGTTTTCAGCTGCAGCAGCAGAGCCTTTTCTGAGAATGATACTTTGGCTCTTAAAAAAATCTTCCACTGAACATTCTCCATGCTTTTATCATCAAGAGTAGAAAGCTAAAAGTTGTCTAGGCAGTGTCCATGATGTGACATGCACTATTTTCTGTCTCTGAAATATTCCCTTTATTGTGGTTGAATTATAAGCCTTTCAAAGACTGCTGTTTACACCTGGTCAGTCAAGCTTTCCATGATTCCTCCTGTCCTGAGCATGCTGTTGCCAAGATGTAAGGCTGTAATAGGACTTCTTCATGACTGCTCCAACTAATAGTTAAATTCTGTGACACGGGACCCTGGAGCTGAAAGCAAAATGTCTATTTCTCCTGTCCTCAAGTACCTTTCAACTGGCTCCCACACAATGCAAGAGAAGAGGACACTACCTATCTTGAATGCAGCAGAGTGGCAAATGTGTAGATGCAGCTTGCAAGAGGGCAGAAAAGTGAGGAAGGAGCTGCAGAGTCAGGAAAATATGGCAGCCATAGAAGAGGCTCCAGAAAACACAAATATCTGGAGTTCAGAAAGATGCCAAAAATCCAGGATGACAGGAAAGATGCATACAGAGGAGGAATATGGGGAAAACCTAATTCCTTTCATCAGCAAGTATGAATTAAAAGAGGAGAGATTTCAGGAAAATAAAGAGCACTAATTAAGTTGAATCCACTCAGGTTTTACATGATGCAGTTAAATACCCAATGAAAAATCCCAATGAGACATCTAGTATTTGTGATAGGTTCCAAATAAAGTTAGTGAGCACTGCAATTATGTACATTTTGCTTTCAAAAACTTGGATATTCTTAAAAGAATCATTCTTTATGTCTCATTTTTGGCTCACAAAAATGGACATGGTGAATTTGGCTTTAATCTCTTTGTGCTTCAGTTCCATAGCTGCAAAACTGAGACACTGATAATACATTTTCAAAGGCAAAATAAAGATAGGTTTAGGAGCAGCCATGAAGCAATTAGTTGATGTGATAACAGAACCAAAGAAATTCCCAGGAAAAGAAATTAATAATTCTGCAGTCAGTCAAGATTTTGGATGATGTAGCATAAATAAGGCCTGAGGCTAAACCATGTAGTGAAGAAGATAAAAAGAAATGTTGGATAATTACTACTCACTCTATAAGCCTGGGAGAAAAGCTGTGTGTGACTGTGTAATTAAAGATTATATCATAACACATATGCACAAGGGGATTAAATAATAATGCTGAGCGGGAAATGTTCATTCCTGTCCCTCTTTCTTGACTTTTAAAATGCTAGATTTACTGTTTCAAATGCCATGTTAGAATAAAGAAGCATTTGTGAATTTTTTTATAAGGATAGTGAAGGGAATTTTTTTTAAGTATTGAAACTAATATTAGCATCATAAGTGATGCATAGTTATGCATTTTAAAAGACAAAATAATATTATTCCATTAAAAAAAAAATGGTTCAGAACAGTCATGTGTAGCTGAAGTTGCCTGCTTCTGCTTCAATATTATGTTGAAATTACACATTGCATGTGTTTCTCTTCCTCATGATGTTTGATGAAGGAACTGCAAAACACAACAGACCATAAGTCACTGAGAAACCAGAAGCTCACCAGCATTCTTAAATAGCTGAAATTCTATCAAATCCTCTTTACCCAAATGTTTTCTTACCCTTTGATCTTCTCAGTCCAATGGAATCCAGATAAACTTTCTGAGCATTTTCTTGGCTTTCAAATACTTTGCACTATCATCCTTATAATGAATATCAGAATACACACAGGAAAATCTCCAGAAAACTTTTCCAATCCATCTACGCCCCTTGATTACTGGCATCAAAGTAGCTCTTGGACAAAGACGAATACAATATAAACCACATACTGAAAATCCAAGCAGCTATTTGAATGATGTCAAGACAACTTGCTCTGCAAAAATTTAATTATTTCACTGCATTCTTCATAATTAATCAAAATTGGATTCCCTCTGAATATAAAGTTAAGCATCATTCATGTTGAAAACAAAAAAAGAACAGAGTATCTATTCTATAGTGAGAGCTAGCTTTCCTGTGTCAATAACACAAGTGATGCACCACTACTTATGGGGGATGAACTCTTCATCTTAAAAAATCACAGACCCATAGAATGGTCTGGGTTGGAAGGAGCTTGAAGATCATCTATTTCCAACCCTCTGCCATGGGCAGGGACACCTTCCACTGGACCGGGTTGTTCAGAGCTCCATTCAACCCTGCATTGAACCCCTACAGCCACGTACAGTCACAACTTCTCTGGGCGGCATGGTTCAGTGCCTCACCACTCTCACAGTGAAGAATTTTTTCCTAAGCCTGTTCCTCTTTTTTGCCTAGGCATCTATTGATTCAGACAACTCAACAGCTGTTTTAATGTTGGAGTGCAGTGCAAATGTGAGTCCAGGTTTAGGATACCATCAAATGAATCAGAAATGTTGCTACCCTGTGACACAGAAGGTGGCAGCATTTAAGTTCCTTCTCTCAGACTGATTCCTTAGAAAGCTTGAATGGGTGTATTTCTCCTGAGAGATGTTATTCTGGACCAGGTATCATGTCCCTGTGTGCTTCTAACTACAAGTCAAATTGGATATTTGCTATGTCGCAGCAATGTCAAATACATAAAGCCTATGCTGTGGCCAGTTTGAAAAAATGGAATGATATTTCTAAACTTGAATCAAGTAAAACTTTGCTTAAGCAGATGATCTATTAGGTTACAGATTTGATATCAATGACCACAAAACAACTACCTTCTTAGGAAGGCAGAAAATTCATTCTCATGCTTGGCTTTGGGAAAACCAGGAACATTCTTCCTTTAGCAGGCTGGATCAAAATAATTTGTCTGGGGGAAGTTTAAAACCAATCCTATTTGCTGTTTTCTCTTCACTAAACCTTAAGTTACTGCATAGCTTTCTTGTACCTCTTAATTTCTTTCCTTCTTTTAAATAATTAACTCCTCTTGTATGATTGGTAGTCATAAATAATATCTCACTTTTAGTGGATTGATGCTGGCTGGAAGGCAGGCACCCATCAAAGCCAATCACTCATTTCTTCAGGTGGACAGGGGAGAAAAAATATAATGATTATTTCATGAGTTGAGATAAGGAGCAGGAAAAATCACTCACCAAATACCACCATGGACAAAAAGGGCTAAAATTAGAGATATTAATTGAATTTATTACTAACAAAATCAGAGCAGGATAATGAGAATTAAATAAAACCTTCAAAACACCTTACCCCCACTCCTTCCCATCTCCACCTCCTCCCCTAGCAGTTCAGGGAGACAGGGAATGAGGGTTATGCTCATTTCCTCACACACTGTTTCTCCCACTGCTAAGGGAGAGGTGTCCTTCCTGTGCTGCAGCATGGGGTCCCTCCATGAACTTCTCCAGCATGAGTCCATCCCACAGACAACAGTCCTCCCGAAACTGCTGCAGCGTGGGTCACTTTTCCATGCAGTGCAGTTCTTCATGGACAGGCTCATCCAGTGTGGGGTCCTCTCTCCACAGGTCTCCCAGGGGTCACAGCCTCCTCTCAGGCATTCACCCACTCCGGTGTGGGTCTCTGCATCCCCATGGACTCCATGGGCTGCAGGGGGCAGCTGCCTTAGCCTGGTCTGCACCAGGGGCTGCAGGGAAACCTCAGCTCTGGCACCAGGAGAACCTCCTCTCCCTCCTTCTGCATTGAAGGTGTCTGCAGAGCTGTTCCTCCCACCTCATTTTATTCTCACCTCATTTTTCTCCGGCCACAATTACAACCATGCAAAAGCATTACTTTTTTTCTTCTTCTTCTTCTTCAATATGTTATCACAAAGTCATTACCATCATTTCTAATTGGCCCAGCCTTGACCAGCACCCAGGGACTGGCTCTGCTGGACATGGAGGAAGCTTCCACCAGCTTCTCACAGAAGCCACTCCTGCAGCATCCCCACAACCAAAACTTGCCCATACAAACCCAGTGACTTTCATAGCACCATGGCAGCTGTCAAAAAAGAATACTGACCTTCTTTTGCAAAGTAAGAAAACAGATTTCCCATCTAATACACACACATAAAGGCAAATACTTTTTTACAGTATGTTCTCTCCATTAGACCTGTTAAACCGAAACTGCTTTTGGTTCAGTTTCATTATCTGTCTTCTAGGCAATCTATGATGTGGAAAAACACTTGGCCATGCCAAGCGTCCCTTTATTAGCTTATGTTCAATACAATACTCATCAAAACCAAATTAACTACCTCTGATTGCATATAAAAACCTGCAGCTAGATTGCGATCTACGAGATCACACAACGTATTGAAGATGTGGGGATGCACAATATGTATCTTCAAAGAACAGGAGGGAAGGGTAGAAGGTGACAAGGACACGTAGCTATTCACAGCTGGTTTATGCATCATCTTGTGTACTTATACAAACAGTATTATATTCCCTGTTTTTTGAAAACATATATGTTTTACAGGCATCCTGAGAACAAACTGCAGCAGCCTTCTCTTTTAGGCACAGTAACTACAAGTAGTAATCTGTTTTTCTTTAATATTTTTTGCTTTAGCACTTGTAATATGAATTTATATGACTTGTGAATAAAGTTGTTTTACAGTTTATGACTGATTTGAGGATATTGCTCAGAGAAGTGGGAATGAAGAAAATAGATTCTGGGATTAGGGTATGATAACCATACATTTGAGTATTTCTTAAAGCCTTTCTAAGTGAAACATTTCCCATTCTTTGATATTTGCTTTTTGAAGAAATAATATTTAAAAATTATTATTGTTGTACCTTATTATTTTTCTTCCTATGTGGATAAGCAAAGATTGAATTAGTAACCCTCAGAAAACTTAAAACTACACAGGTTTTACTTTCTGCTATTTTTCAATCCTGAATTTCCTATTATTTTCAAATACCAAATTTTCTCCAGTCTTTAAATCCACTGTCTCTTTCTTATTAGCTGTTTCTCAACTTCAGCAATTCAGAAATGTTCAAGATCCAAAACAATTGACATATTTTTAGAAGTTTTTTACCAAATTAACAAGTCTAATAAAATAGAAATATTTATGTCTGTCAACACAAAAACCAGGTCTATTCTAACAATAAAGAGTACACCCCTTTTGGCACCTGAAATCAGTCTTAAATTTTTTTCTAAAGCACTTTACTGAAAGTTAATGAAGTCATTCTGTGTCAGTCATGTTCAGACATGAAAGTGATTCAAAACACAACATTTGCAACTTTCAATTTAGGTTTCACAGGGCAATAAACGAGTTTGCTAATATAGAACAATTGTTCAACTTGCTTGATTATCAGAGAAGAGAGATGATTCCCAAATGGACTACTATATCAGACATTAAACTGGCAGCTGGTTATCATTACCAAAATGAATAATGAAGTAGCACTGATATATCAATGCAGGCACTGATGTATGAAGATAATTTCTTTGTTTTAAAGACTGATCCTTTCAGTGTCACTGATACGATAAAATCCATTTTCACTAAAACTGTGAAGTGTGTTAAGGAAACACAGAACTACAGTAACTGTTAAAAAAATTTAAGGGAACTGAATCATAAATAAAATTTCCTCTCTCCATGTCCAAGCCAAGTATTGGCATGATGAAATAATGCAGTAAACATCCCAATAAAATGACAGAAAGTCAAGTTTAACCACTCTAAGTGCTTTGAGCTTATGACACAGCTGATAAAATCTTCCACATACAAAATAATTTCTGTTACTTTGATGATTTTTCAAGACTACATAATTGATTTTCAAGGGGCAAATGCATTGCTTTATAGATTTCCAGTAAGAGATATGACATAGTTTTCAATTTGGTTCAGTGATACAGAGACAAAATTATAGAATGTGACCTCATATAAGAATATTCTCCTGTGTTTTGCAGTGACAGTGTAGAAATACACTGACACCATGAATTTCTCGTCTATTATTACTAAATGCATCAGTACATTATCTTTGCATACATTCAAAACAGCATTCGATGAGTAAAAAAAAGGCAAAGCCAGTTGTGTGAACTAGTTCCCAAAACCTTGTTCTGTAATATTACAAGTCTTATTTGGGATTTAAGAAGAGGAATGTATCTGGGTGTTTACAAATAGAATAAATGGCAGCAAAGTATCACTATTTTCTTCTTTCTGCTAAAATATAGATGTGTGTACCTAATACAATTTTATAAATATACATATATACATTATATATAGATAGGTATAATTACTGCTTAAGATTTTGAAAGGTTTTGATGGATGTCTGAGGTCAAAATTAACCAGCTATCTGGAAATTACTCAGAAAAAGAGGAGTCCATCATTTTCACAGAGGCAGATTGACATCTTTACTCCTGGTGTCTGAGAAAAAGTGTACCAGTTCCCCACTTCTCACACTGCTATATCACCCTGGAATACAAGGATGTTGTCCTGAAAACCATTGCCACACCAAGTCAATAACTGTAGTGCAAATTGGAAAGTTTTTGTAGAATTCAGTTTGGGAAAAATGGACGGGTTGTACTTTCTTTCTAACAATTTTAATTATCAGACTAATTCAAGCAATTTCAGGGAAATCCCTGAGGGAAAGTAAACATGTCTTAAACTTACTCTACGTTTCTATTCTAAATGGTCTCCATACAAAACAAAGTCAGTCATGAACAGCAACTGCATGAGAAATCAGCTATTCAAAATTAGTTCCACACTCTTAAGAGGAAGGGACTAAATCAGTGGCTGATTAAATTTTCTAATTATTCAGAAAGCCTTATCATACTTTATTCATCACTTTACAGAAGTTAGAACAGTGGAACAGTGTATGTCTTAAGAGTTACTTGGATGGGAAAGAAATTACTGCGTAGATTCTATTGACATTGAAGGCACTTAAATCTGCTTATGAAGACATATAAAAAGTCTTTTGCATATGTAGCGGATTTTAAAGTTACATGAGCTTTTTACACCCTTCATTATTTATTCTTTAACATCAGAATTCATCTTTAACACACAGAATTCAACTAGAAGTGAATTTTTATCATAAAGCCAAAATGATTTTATTTTCTCAGCACATAGATCTATAAGCTGAGATATACAAAGTCGGCATTAAATGAATGCATTTTTGGACACATTTTTCTGCTTACTTATCAGTAATTGCAGATTTCTTTAATTTTCAGCTTGCTGTTCTTTACCTCTTAGTGGTTGTTGTTGTATAGGGGATGATCTACAATAATATAAACTATCAAATTTAAAAAACGCTTGACTTCTTAGATTGACAGACATAGCTGTGCTAGTCTTTTTAAACTTAAGACTAGTGAGAAATAAATTCTGTTTTATCCTATTCAGCCAAAACAACAAAGCAATGGGGGGGTTTTCCTACAGACTTAATGTAAAAGTCCCCATATGACAAACACAAAAGCCTAAATATCAAACAGGTTGAAAATGCTGATGTTTAACACCTGCACGGTGTGAGGGCCAAGAAGTAAGCTAAAGCCTTTGCTAACCAACACACCTGCTTGATAGTTTTTAACCCTTTCATCTTCATTCTCAAATGCCTTGCTTATAATAGGAGAGGATTGTAACAGAATGATGCAACCTAAGAGATTTTAAAATACAGTTTTAAAACAGAAACTACACTCTACCTTCTTGTCAAAATGTATCAAACACTATTTTATTTGTATTGAAGGACGATCTAGCCTGGCAGGTTTTTTAATAATACTGGAATGGATTATTTATGGCTACAAACTTATGGGAAAAAATCATACAGGCTGTTTTCTATGTCTAGTATGCTTGTATTATCACATAGTTATATCTGACCAGGCATATGCTGCAAAAAAACATGAGTGGTCTAATCATTCTCCCTGCTTTTCAGAGGCAGCAATGATTTAATTAAAGACCATCCAGCCAAAGCTGAGCCCAGGTATCTACTGGGTCTGCTTTGGCACTCCATAAGCACTGAGTGTACATGCTGATGTGCACAGGCCTTATGCTTAATGTCACAAATTAATGAACAAGGGCCATGTTGCAGAAATTCTTACATTTCAGTATTCCACAGTCCTTCATAAAGAAGAACATTTGAGAGTTTTTCTTCTTTTATAATTAATACTAAAAATGAGGTTGATATTATTAGGTCCTGAGTCACCTCTAAGATAATCCACACAGGGTAATTGCCATTGTCAATAAAAACAGTTTGCCTAGCTGAAAACTTGTGCAGCAAGTTCAGCTAATATGCTGTTTTCAGTTGATGTCACTTTCTGCTTCCTTCACTATTCCATGTAAAAAAATCTAGTGTCTTCCATTACTGCTTGGAAAGTTCCAAATGAATTCAAAACCTATCACTGTACACAGGAATAACATGGGATATTGCATATGGGAGATAGTTCTACTTCTTGTAGCAGTAAGAAGGGTTGAGGTGGAAAGGTGGACTCAACTAAGTGCAACTATAAATGTGCAAACTGTGCATTTTGCCCACACTTAAATTATACTAAAGAATGATCACACCAATGAAGCAGCAGCAGCACCTGTGATTTTGTTGGAAGCATTGGTAGAAATTCTTCATGTTTAAAAAGAGGTGATCCCATGTAATACCAGGAACTCCACTGGGTTTGAATGTGAAGCTTATTTGTATTTTTTTCATCTTTGCCTCCATGTAAAAAAAAAAGATCATCTGCAGAAATACTCAGAAGAGCTCTTCAACTCTTCTTGATTCAAATGGCACTTCAATTAGATGAAGAGCTGGCTATCATTTAAGGTAACGTAATTTTCAAGTCCGAACCCCAGAAGGGAATAAAGTAAGAAATTAATGCCCTGAGGATGAATTTTCATCACTTCATATGGGTCAGGAAGCAATTCACAGAAAGTCTCCAATACAGAGTGTTTCTCAATAGCAATTTGAGAAAGGCTGACTGTCCCATAAAAGAAGCTGTTTGAATGAAGAGGAGAGGATAACGCTCTCTAAATAGCACTTTAAGAGTGTTCAAAAGTGATCAGGAATCTAAGGCTGAACACCCATGTAGTTGTTATTACGTGATCTGGGTTTGTGTATTCTTGTGCTAGATACCATAAAACACCCAACTTCAGCTTTGTGTCTTTTCTCCATAAAATCACAGTCTGCACAATACTGGCCATATGGAAAAGGGTCCCCTTAGGTTACATTACTTAAAGGAGCTACAATAGAAGATCTTACTCCTTTGAAAGCGTAGCAGAGCAAAACCATCTGCTTATAAGATCTGTCACTGTGATCGAGGAACTAAGTGTTCAGAGTTAAAACCCACTAAAAGGTAACTCCAGAGCATGGAGTCTGACACTTCTAGACACAAAGCAGGAAACCTAACTAGAGTCCCCCTCAAAAGAGGTGAGTTTACCCCAGCACTAGAATTCATTATCAAGCAAAACATGGGTAAATACGGAGTTTGAGGAATCTGACAGACTGCTATTAAGATGGAGAGTTCATCCCTCCTTTCTTCCTGAGTGTATCTGGTATGTATTTGATAGAAACTCCTGAAATGTTCTCAACAGTGATATGGCAAAAAGTGTTTTTCAGGCTCCAGCATGGCAGAGGCAAGGATATGCAGCATTTTAATGTTTATGACCTCACCGAAGATATTTTGGTACACTTCACAAGAATATTCATTTCTCCCTTGCTAAACAAAATTATATCCAAAAGTTTGACAATACGTGTGTGGAAACAAAGAAAAGGCAACCCAGAATTTCTTTTCACTTGCCACCTCCTTTAGTCCATCCTTTTAACCTCCATTTGAACTTTGGCAGTAGTTAAATTGTAGACTGATGGTTTAAATAGAGCTTAAAAGTGCTGACAGTGTTGGAATAAAGGTTTGAACACACTAATAGGTTTTAGTGTCTGAAACTTTTGATAATCTGGCCCTGAGTGTCATGGGTCTCTCTGAGTGGATTCCATCTGTCCCATAAACTTATGTATTGAAACGTAATGCAGCCCTTTGATCTTCCTTGTGTGAAGATCCTCATGTTCCATAAAATCGAAAAGATGCTCTCATTCACTGAAAAGCCAGATCTCAAGCTTGGTGATTGGCAAGCCTATACTACTTGCTAGTGTATGTGCCTTTTCCCCTTTGTCTATGTGAAATTTTAGCTGCAGGACGACCTCACAAACACTGTTGAAATATCAAGTGCCTTTAGTATTATGACATAGTCATGTTAGAATAAAATATCATGCTATATGACTATATTATGACCTGGCCATATTAGCATCATATCAACTGACACTGTAAAATAAATACTAATGGTTACACTCTCAGTAAAATACACCGTAATGAATTAACAGACACTTCAGAAATGTTGTTTATTTGTCTATAGTGAAGTGTTTTGATATCTCTAGGTGTTTTCAGTAGGGTTTGTTAAACAAACATGGCACCTAACAAGGTTGCTTCCAATTAGCATTGCCATAGTTGGAAGTGGAGCAAGAAAAAGATTTAACTAAGATTTTTAATTGAGTTCATAAGTCCATAAGCACAGTGCAGATTGGAATCATGTGCAGTCTTTCCATGATGAGATGCTCAGCCCTATGCCCAGAGCTGCCACCAAGCTGCTTAGAAGCTTTCTAAGACCCCCCAAGAACCACCACTACAGGGGAAATCCAAATAGGGCTGGATCCCAGCTGGCCTCCAACAGTCCCAGAAAATGAAGCACTATGAACCCTCAGGGGATCCCCTTATTCAGCATCCATGCAGCAGGGCTGCTCTGCTTGAGAAATTTCATGCAGATGTAGGGCAGGATTTTCCCATAGTGACTGTTCAAGTTCCTTCAAGAACTACACTGCGTATCTGCAAACAGCCGACACTCTATTCCTTGTATCTTCATCTCCAAAATTCATTTAGGACCTTATGTGAACTAGTTGAAAAAAACAAATTCTGGCACTGTAAATACTGTGTTTAGGATTATATATCATCCAGAAAATAAATCTATTACGACATGTGAAATGAAGTTTCACTTAATTTGGGGTTTTTACTTCCAATCTTCAGCAAAAACCTTATTAATTTTATTTATTTAGTCCACAGTTTTATTTAGATACTATCTGTATAACGAGGGCTTTTTCCAGCCGCTTGCCATATAATCAGTTTATTCTAATTTTGAATATAATTATTAATACTATTAACATGAATAACCACTATTTTTTTATATTAATAAATAACTAATTGATAAGGGTACTATTTTCTTGTTATTAAAATGGTATTGATAATGAAGTTATATCCTGTATTGTATCTCCATACCAAGTGACAAAACCATGAAATGCTTTCATGTAATTTACAGTTATTTCATTAGATGGCAGTGTTACATTCAAAACCAAGTGTTTTATTCTTTTATACATATGTTTTTTATATTCACTAAGAAAAGAGGTTGATCTCACTTTTCATGATAAACTGTACAGGTGTATATACATGTTCGAATGTTCAAGTCTTACATCTGGAAAAGTGTATCTTAAAATTAAACACTAAGTGTTGATAACTGAATCAAGATATTATTCTACTTGCCAAATAATATTATTTAGCATCATCTTTTACTCCTAGGATCTATTAAAGAAATTTGTGTTCCAGAAATCAGCGTAATCAGAGGAATTCTGATTTTAAACAATCTTTCTATTTTCTTGATCCTTAGGACAGCTAAGAATCAAGTCAGCTCCAAACAAAAGTTTGAAACTGCTTTAATAAGTTCCTGTAAAGAGCTTTTACAATGCCAAGAATGATAAGTTATTTCTCTTGTATCATGGATATCTATGCTGCCTCTTAGCTACACTAAAATTTGAATCCATACAGCAAAGACTTGCTATCCTACTTTTGAGAAAATCTTATTTTTCTAGAACTAAAAACATATCTGAGATTTTTGTTTCTTTCCTTTATACTCCTTTCCTCCCTTGATATATATATATCAAGGAGGAAGAAGGAGTACTAAAATAGAAAAAAAAAAGGACTTTTGTGTTAAGGGACACTAAATCTAAGATAACAACAAAATATTTGATATGACTGATAGTGAAGTACAGCAAGAAGTTGGAGGATGAAAGAACTGTACTGGAAAAATATCATTGTATGCTTGTCATGCTCACATCTTCTTCACATCTGGTATTGGACATTGTGCAGGATATTGAGATTGATGGACAGACCTTCTCATTCAACCTGGTAGCACTGTTCATAGGGAAAACTACTGTCAAAAATTATTCATACTATGTGTGTGATTCTCTTCAGGCTACAGATTGTTCTCAAATGCCCCAGGTGCTGCCCTTTTTTTTTTTTTATTTTCCTTTGGCAATGGTGGGGGAAATAAATTTTACCGCCAAAACATACAAACTCAATTTCCACCTACAAAGTCTGTTCAGCACTTTAATCATTCCATCCATGCAGATCCAATACTTTTATTCTTTCTGTCAGTAAGCTTTTAGTATTACTGGAGGTAAATGATAGTAAAGAACTACACTAGTTCTTCTTCAACATTTCTTTATCATCAGTTGTTCTGATACCAGCAGCACTTTTACTGGGAAAAAATAATTCCCAGTTTAAAAATGTGGTTTATTTCTCTCTCTCTTTGCAGTATACGTGATGCCAATATGGTTACTGATGTACTGCTCCTTTGGATTGCACTTTTCAAGGTTACAGGACTAATACTGCGGGTGCCTGATAGGAGATAGCACCCTCCTCAATGTTGTACTGTCCTTCCATGCACAGAAGTCTCAGGCAGTGTGCTAATCAGACTGCTTTTGTCTCACAATATTCCTTAAGGGATTTCTATTTTTCAAATAATGGCATGGCTGATGAGACAAGCATTTTAAGAATCTCTGATTCTCTAGAATTCCATCTATTCCTCTGGAAAGGCATGTTATCAAAATGCCATGTCCTTTACTGGCATTTACCCTGAAGGCTGGGAAAGCATTTCTGTGAAAGGTGGAGTTCTGTGTAGTGCAGAATTACAGCAGATGTGCTACAAAGCCCTACCTCAGGCTACTTGTTATTTTTGCACCCTATATGAGCTGATTGGTTTTTCCCACCTGTGTGAAATTAGCATGTTCTCCTTTTTTTTCCTCTAATTATTAGCGTTGTGCACCAGTATAAGGATATCACAGATTTGGCCACAAGTTTGTGTCTCTGATAGAAATATTTTTTTTGCCCTCTTGATCTTTTCTCCATTTAAAAAGGCATGATATTTTGCCCACCACTTTTCTTTTCAAACTTCAATAAAAATATAGGATTCTCTTAATTTAATTTTCTACTTCACTTTATTGGCAAGATACTCAATTCCAGGAAATTAGAAAGCAGCAAATTGACATTATTATTGGCCTTTTGGGAGCAGTAAGACTATACATAATGTGATGAGATGATGCAAGTGCACTAAAAATAGAAAGAAAGGTAAAGAAGGAAATAGTTATCTTAGTAATTATAGTATATGAAAAAGATATTTTTTTCCAATCTTTTCCTGTTATTTCTGATCTACATGGCTAGGAACTCTACTTTTTCTACCATGATATCTTTAATCTAGCTAGCAGAAATTTAACTTTTAAACTGAGGCCTTTAAAAAGATGAAAGCCAGGACGATGATGATGATGAGAAGGATGATAAGGATGATGATGATTAAAGGAAAAACATATTGCAGGTCATGTTTTGTGAGTTTGCAATGATGCATCAGAGGTGGCTAAAGTTCCCAGGAAAACTTGCTAATGGCTCTGCAGTGTGTCCTTTCATGCCTTCCTGGTGAAATACCTTCTGGTAAATTTGTCTTCTCATTGGACACAATCAGATAGATAATAACTCAGATTTGAAATGCAATATTGAAAGTTTTTTAATATTAGAAAAACTTTAATGTGCTACAGAGCCGTCAAAGGGATTTAGGAAATTTTAAGTGTAAATTGTAGGCATGAAAAAGTACAGAGATTAATAATTCTGATGGTTTGTTTTATCTGTGAGTGAATGTGCCAGGCCAGAAGGGAATATCTCATCCAAAGTCTTTCACTTTTTTGTATAATCAGACATTGATGACAAAAGACCATTATTATAAAATTATAGTTTGATCAGCATTCCCTATCAAATACACTAGTGTTCTCCATATGGTTTGTAGAGCGCAAGAAAAACACCATGTTTGCCAGTAATCACCTTTTTCACTATTTAGCTGGCAAATAAAATACAGCGCTATGAAAACCTGCACCACAGAGAGCCCTCAGGTGCTGTAGCTCAGAGAATATGGAAAGTGAGCATTCTACAGAGTGCTCTTCAAAGCAAAAAATTCATCTGTTTTTACAGCTAGGCAGCCAATGAGAGCTGTGTCAGACCAGACAGTTTCTGATCCTGCTTCCCAACTATATAACCAAGGGCTAAACACTAGGAAAGCAGTTTTATCTCTGGCTGCCTTTGTCTCCCCTCCCTGCATGCACAGCTTTGTGCCCTCACCCCTGAGCACAGGGCTTGTACTCAGGCACTCTGCCTGTCCCAGCCTTGCTCCTTCACCTCCCTCAGCTGCACCTCTTTGCACAGGAACAGCCTTAGTGCTGCAGGCAAAGGGAGCCACACAGGTTTGGCATGCCTGGGGAGGCAAGGCAATGCCTTCCTTTGGGAGCGCGAAGATGTAAAAGCAGGGGCCCAGCCATTCAAAATCCAGAGCCGTCTCTGACAGTAAACAGTACAAGCAACAGGAGCATAACCTTCATCAGAAGAGTCCAGCTCTCTCCAATGAAATAGGAGATGTTGGTTGAACAAGGAATTAAGGCTATAGTATCTAAAAAAATGTAAAAATGCATAATTAGGAAGACCTGGCTTGCCCTTGGAGGTGAATGTGCCTGCAAAGGGAAACAGGAGGTTATATATACGGAATAAAAATTGATGACTGACCAATCAACCTTTCAAGGGATTCAACTGCTTGGAGAGCATAGTTTCTGTGAATTGTAGGGACATGGGACTGGGAATAGTCCACAATATTAACAATAGTTAAACCATCCTGTCATTCTTAGTGCTTTAAAACACTGTGTATTTCTGTCTTAGGAAAAGAGAAGCAGAAATGTTAGCCAACTATGATTTGATTAGATGAGTATTCCCATATATTTCCAACAGAATAAAAAGAGATTAATTTCCTGCAAAATTGTATTTATCTACTTTCTAATAGCATGAAAAAAATAAAACTTATACCTCATAAGCCAGTAGCAAAATACATTAATTTTAACATTGTTAAACAGTTATAAATTTTGTACAGAAAAGCAGAACATCAGCCAATTTCCTTCACCTTTTTCCAGCCATGTGAAGGAAAACCTGAACAAAAAAAATGAAGTTCAAATGAGCCCAAAGTCCAAAAATACATTTCTTTTAGTTATTTTTACCTTACTATCAGATTTCATCTACTGATTTGAATAAGTTACCTAGGAGAAACAATGTACAAAAGTCTGTCTTCAGATCTCTGATAGGAAATCCCCACTACAGCAATAAATATTGTATCTATGGCAGGCAATTGGCAAGCTACCTTAATCATGATAGTCCCTGGCTGACAATCACACGAAAGTGAGACCAGAAAGTATATCTTAAATGTTTCAGCACTTGGATTTTCCGAACTACTCCTTTCAAGTTCTTTATGAACAACTTGTATATAGATCAAAACATGCTAATTTCATCATCACTGGCCAGCTTCATAAAAGAATCATACAAAAACATATGGGCACACTCACCAACTTTTTAAGCAACCAAATCTTTCATAAAGCTATTGAAGTTTCTTCATGAGATAAAAGCGTTTTGCTGTTTTGAAACAATAGTACCTTTTTTTAATATGAAAACATATGAGAGTGCTGTGTGTCATTCATCATCTGTCAACTTTTCATTTGAAACACTGTCATGGGGCTGCCTAAATATGCAAAGGTAGCAAGGGCTACTACACTGCACAACCAAGAAAGGTCTGGGGTTTGATCCTGAATGCACTAATAGCCCAAGGCAGCAAGAAAAAATATCAAAAATACATACACAATACCTGGATATGAGATACACTTTATTTTTGCTCACTTGAGACTGTCTCTGAAAAAGCATTTCTGAGCTGCAAGAGATCTGTTCTCAGAGATGCTCAGGGATAGGAAATGCATCCTAAAAAGTGACCTAAAGAAGGTGAGAGCAAATAAAATAGAATAAGGCAAACACTGCTAATAACCTAGAATAAAATAACTTGAGTTTTTCAAGGTATATGTGCCATGTAGAAAAACTACATTAACATCTACTTATTCCTTATTCTAGCTGTTTGCCCAGCACCATCACAGAATGGAGAACGCTTTGCATAGTTAAGATTAGCAGACACATTCCTAGATGAAAGAATTTACCTCCTCATTACAGTCAATTTGAGAAGTTAACTGAGGTTATAAGCCACAAAACCACAACCACTATGCAAATGTGAGTATCTTCAGCACAGTTTTTCATAATAAATCAAATATAATGTGGTGTTTGCAATGGTATTTGAAGACAGCAATGAGAAATGTCTATCAGATGAGATGAGAACTGCATGGCATATGAGACAAGTTCATACTGCACCTTACAGTGTTCAGCATTCACAAGCACAACACTCACCTCAGAAGACTTTACGATTTTGGAAAAGATACCCATGGCACCATGACCTAAAAGAAAAATTGTGAGTGACTAGGTACTATCCCACACAGAGTTCAGTGTTTGCATTTTCTACTTTATACATAAAGATAATAGCATAGAATTAAGAGCATTTGCTGACCATTTGGTGACTGTTAAGTGTAGTCCCGGTTCGTGCCTGAGATGTTTTGGTTTTCTGAAATCCCCTTCCCAGGGAATTTTCTGTAAACAAGAGACATGTTTTTGTAACTGCAATTTGTTTACATTCTTTCCCTAGGAGGGACTTCTTCTTGATGTCCCTCTGGTCTGACCAATGTGATTGAAGAGATTTGTCTTTGTTTCACCAATCAAATTGGTATGTGTTGAATAGTATATAAGGGAGACACATCCCAAGAATAAAGGAATCATTTTCAGCCTTCTGAAGTTGGAGTCTTTGTGTCGTTGTGGTGTACAACAGCATCAGTTAAGTACTGGATTCTAGATCACTGAGGAAAGTTTAGACAAAGCAAACTTCTCACGCCAAAAATCTATCATTTGATTCGACAAAGAGGTATAAGATTCTAGCAAGAGTAGAGATTCCTCTGAATTAACTGTAAAGAGATCAATAAGAAAAAACCCAGATATCCAGATCACTACACTAAATCACAGTAGGTAAGAACTACAGTTGTGAAAGTTTGACTGGAGGGCCAGAAAGACACCATAGCTTTGTACAACCATGACAAGGATTTTCCTGAACAGGAAAGCTACCATCTGACATTTTAAAAATCAAAATCTGCTCCAAATAAAAGCTGAAATACAGTAGGTTACAATCATGCACTCATCTTTGTGTTGAAAGTTACCAAAGGGATAGATCATTTTAATAGGACCATTCTGGAACAGGTTAAAATTCTTGACAAATTATACAGTTATACATCTTATAAGATTTTTCTGCATTTTTTTAGTTTAATGATTAATTAAATTTAATTAGACATCTTGTCACCTGATAGGTGTGAAATTAAAATGTAAAGAGTTAAATAGGTAAGCCCAAGTTTGAATAGGTAAAGGAAAAGGCAGAACAAAGATCAGAATGCAGCTATGAGTTTTCATGCTGTCCTTAGTTTATGTTAGTTTTCATAAAGAGTAGATGGCAAAAGTAGCGCTAAGTATAAGAGATGAAGACACAGTCTTTGTCTAGCTGAGAAGAAAAAGAGGTTTTTGTTGGAGTTCAAAACTTGATAACCCACCTGATCAGTAGATTCTCTAGTAAGGAAGACTTACTAATTGTGAAAATCATCTCAGAGTTTGCAAAAAAGACTTGAGAATATTCTACCATTTCACCTCTGCCATATTTATACCAAGCTTCCATTCATATCTCTACAAGAAATGGAAATTATATTTTCTGGCTTCAGCAAACTAGAAAACATAAAATCATTAGAACATTGATGACTTGTAGCTAATATTACTTGATGTGTTTGTCCAGAAGCTTCAGCAATATATGTGTCAACTGATAAAAACTCTGGTGTAAGCATAGTTGCCTATCACCACCTTCTGGTATCTCAGCCACCTAGAGATGAAATCACCCTAAGGCAAACCTACTTGTCTTGAGGCCCATATTCATTATTCATATTCATGTCTACTGCACTTTATAGTCACTGGAATTAGAAGTGGATGGTTGATCTTACAGGAATAATAAAGAATCAAACAGGTCCCCCACACCATCAGCCACTGAGACTGTCACTGTCAGGAACAACAGAAACAATTGAAACTAATTTGAAAAGCATGGTTCACAAATATATGCTAGAGTAGATATAGATATTTAAAAGTTTACAATTGGGAGTCAAATGTGACTTAACTAATGTGATTTAAATGGGTTCTATTAGTAAATCAGGTACCACTCCTCACTTGAAGATACCCACGAAAGTAATACATGGTTTGTGACATTTTAAGTGAAATAAAACATGGTTCAATTTTGCTGTAATTAAGCAAAATATATAAACCAGGACATTTCCACAGGAAGAGTTTTACTAAGCTCACTGTCAAAAGACTGCCTTTCTAACACTTTTATTACTTTCCCCACAAACTGCCTTTACGAGAGACTTGCTATAAGAGAACAACAGCAACAGCATTTCTGGATACGTTCAAAATACAGAGAGCTACTCTCACCACTCTTTTAATTCAGTATTTTCCCTTTTTCCTGCACTTTCAGAATGATTCTAGTGACTGATCATGTTACAGATTAAACAGCTATTTTGGCAAGCTGCCAACCAATTTCTGTTTGAAACTCAATCTCTCTCCAACCGGCAATAGAAGTAACTGTTTGACCTCTTCCTGTTTGGATTTTTTTTTCTTCCTATTTGTGCACAACTTATTGATAAAGATATCATGGTTAAGCATGCCCCACCTGAGGAGCTTTAACAACTTCCTGGTTTTCTGCCCATGAATCTCTGAATGTTAAAGAAAATCATAAAGGATTGTGAAAACTTATGTAAATCCTTGTATCAAAAACTGAATTAAAACTAATGCCATAAGCCAGACTTCCCAGATTACCACTTCATGGCATATATCAACTTCAGAATGTCCTCTTTCCCTCTCTAGCATTTCCCTCTCTAATATTTATTGCCATATACTGAGACAAGCACTGACACTAGGTACAGTAACAGCAACAACACCACCACAGCTGCTGAGCACACTACTGAAAAGGAAATCAAGAGGGAGTGTACAGTTTGATAAAGTGCATGTTTATGCAGATGTCCAGGAAGTGAAGAATTCCACCATCATATTTTTCAACACTGTGAAATGTTTATTTCTGTTTTCTTCCTCATAAAAGAAAATAGCCCAGAGGAGAAATGATAGAGGAGAATCCCTAGAACGTATGTCTGTCTTACTGTCCTTCCATTGAAGTACTCTCTCCCAAGGTGGTAGTGTCTCATCTCATGCAGCTGTTATGTTCATATAAAATTTGAGTCTTCAAATGGATCTACTATTAAAAAAACTACCAAGTAATTGCAGAGATTGGAACAGTGGTGAAGTCAATGTCTTTTCTCACAGTAAAAGGAGAAAATGCAGTAAAGATCTCCAAAAGATCTCCTTACCAATAGCATCTCCATGCAGTAGGGAGCAATAGGAGCAAAACTTAAGCATCCTACCACCATGTTCTCAGTATCTGACACAGGCTTGGTTCTGTACATTAAGGCAATAGTAAAGATGCATTTATGGCGTATAAAATTGCCTTACCTCTGTTAAGTTCTTTGCTCTATGGAAAAAGTAGTATGGTAAACCTAATTTTCAAGGGTATAACTAGAGATGTAGCACAGTGTTATTATTAAGATTACATAAATGGCAAAAAATAACTAAATGACACCCACTGCTCTTATGGCTGCTGGTAAAGGCCTGTGTTCAGGTAAATTTCACAAAGTTACTGAAGCTAGATTAGATGCCTATGAAAAAAAGAGTAAACAAAGCACAGCAATAAATGAAAGCAGCTGGAAATGAAAGCTATGATGGAAGTGTACTTGTTAAATGACTCACATGTCAAAAAGTAAATTCTGCCCAGCCCTGAAGTGCTACCAGAGTGCATGACCATACCAGGGATTTCAATTTTCAGACAGAAGCAGTGAAGCTGGCTGTCACACCTGGGTATGAAAGACAACATCAATAAGCTTATGATAGAAAACTTGAAGATATGAACAAGGATCAAACTACTCCTTGAAAACACAAATGGCTCAGACCAATGAAAGGACTGTGTACCTTATAGACAAGCTGTCCACTTTTTCTGATTATATCAGCTTGTCTATTAAAAAAATATGCATTTCCAGAGGCATTTGAGCTCACCTATATCTGGTAACTATTATGGCTGTAAAGCTTCCACAGAAGACTGCTAAGAAGACTGCTAATTACTGCTAAGTAATTCTACTTTCTGCATTCTGATCAAGTGCACAAAGATTATTAGAAGTAACAATTTCACTTCAAATATGCTCAGAAGTCAAGGATCCTCCTGGATTTCAGAAAATCTTTTGTATGGCCAGTATTTTATTTCTGACACAACTTGAAAAACAGAGCAGCAAAAACCAAAATATATGAAGAAATACAGAACTGGCTTGGAGCGCTCCATTTCAAGCCAGCCCTGAGATCAAGGAGCCAAATTTTACAGCTTGTAGGAGAATCCATGGGAAGCAGAAAGTGGAGCTGCAACTGCTGCACAAACTGAATTAACTGTATTGAATGGTTCTTCTTTCCTGGGAAAAAAAAAAAATGAGGAAATGCAGAAATAGGACAGTTAATCATACAGGAATTTATTACAAGATGTGGCATTTTCTCTGCCTTCAGAGATTTCCTCCTGAACCTTGAACATTGTCACCTCCTTCAGATTACTCCCTTCATAGTATTAGAGCAGCCCACATCTTTCAGATTTATACAGTTATTAAAATATAATGAGAGTAAAACTAGATCATTTATTCTACTGGTTAAACAAAACAAACCCCTCCCTCGATGCTGTTGGGCTTTTTGAAGTGGGAGTGAAAATCTCACGCAAAAAAAACCCCAACCTCTGACAATTAAAGCTATTAGTTTAATAACATATAAAAATTGCCCTTTTGAGGTATTAGTTTCATATCCACCATTCTCAAACTAGAAAAACATTAACTGCATCTGAAGATCATGATGGACAGGATGTAACAGAGAGCAAATAAATGCTGCAAGCAAAATGAAATAAGGAACCTCGATATTTTTCTTCCATGGCAGTACACCAGAACTGAAAAGGAGGCTGTGACAGCTTTTAAGTACCCTGGAGGTTTTGTACAGTCATTTATCACCACTGTACCTGCTCCATTGTATTTTCTTCAACGTTTATTTGCATATATCTAAAATGGAAATGGGGCAAGCACATATCATTCTTTTTCTTCTTCCTCTTCACTTAGATGCTGGGTATGTGTTTGGATCCAGAAGTTTCAGATTATTATTTACCATTTAGAGATACCCTCAGTTACTGTTATGGGTTGTACCATATCTGTGAAAAAAAGATGCACAATGATAATAATAAGGTTGATTACAGGCTTTGACATCTTCAATGTACTTTTGAAGATGAACAGTGAACTGGTAATCCAAAGAGAGAGAATTCTTCCTGCTATGGTTTAAACTTTGAGTGTGTTTGCCAAAAATGCATGGGAATTATATCCTAAGCAGCAGCTACTTCTTTTTTACACAATTTATATGGAATAAGCTACTTTTTAAGACGCAGAGGAAGAATTTTTCTTTTTAAAGCATACACGTTTGTCTTCAGCTACTGATCTATTACTAATGGGACTCGATGTCACCCACAAAATCATTATTTTATGGTAAACTGGAGTGCATTACAATGTTCTTTTACTAAGATGTCTTTAGTGCACTGTAGATCTTCCATTTTCCATTTTTCAGAAAATTTAAATGAAACCTTTTATCTCAGTAAGTTACATTGCTAGCCACAAAGTGCTGAAGCATACATTTGTGTATCTGCATTTCATTTCTATTTGGCAGAAAGTAAAATGATCTCGTCAACAATCCATCAGTAACCCATGCTCATCCACATCTCACTATAGATTGGAAGAAACTCTGGCACAGCAAAGGTTCTAGCAAGTGTGCTATATACTGGAAAATGCTTTTCATTGATACCTTGATTTTATATAAATTATGCATGTGCAGTACTTGAACCATATATGACTGCATAAAATTGAATGCAAATGAGTTATCTTGAGCAGGAGCCCACTGGGAGAATTGGCATCTGAAATGTGAGCCCACCTCTGGTGCCCTCTCTCCAACTGCCTTCCCTGCAGTTTTTCCTGGGCCAGCCTTGTCCATGCAGATGGCAATCATGAGATGGATGGCAAGCTTCAGCAAGTTTAGGTCTAAATCATAAATCTGTCCTTAACCCTTTGTATTCTTGCAGAACAGACTTCCCCACCAGTCAATATTCAGATGAGTTTGTGCTTCCTAACTGACAGTTCTGAATTAAATTAGTATGATCTGCCTGTTTTATAGCTGTAACTAGCACAGAGACACAGCTCGTCTTTGTTCTGACAGCTTTCACTGAACATCTTTCACTGAAAATATTGCCTAGATGAGGAATTAAGGTAAGAAAGTTGTCTTGTTAGGCTTCTCTGTACTCAGTGGAGAAACAACCCTCACTCGGAAGTTTTCATACAGCAATATCTGAAACTTTGTACTCTGAACTTGTTTCCTCTTAAACACATTGAGAGGGAATATAATTAAAACATGAAGATACTACATGAAAATTTTACAGAGAATAGATATTAGTGTGTTAATAAACATGGCCAAAAGCCATCAAGCATGCTGTGATTTGAATCAAGATTTCGAAAGTTAATATTAATTTTTCTTTCAAGATAACTGCAATACACAGTTGTTGCAGGTTTGAAATGTTGCACGTAGCGTGCTAAGAGACTCAGTTTAAAAATAACAGTAAACCAAAGAAAGTGAAGTAACTTTTAATTCCCTTTTTTAAATGTGCATTTGAATTTAATACAATCTGTAAGGCACTCTCATTAAGTAAAAAAAAATTAAACATTCTTTTCCAAATAAGGATAGCTACAAGGCAATGGTATGCACATAAAATATAAACTTATCTGTAACTGATAAACAATGAAACATGAATGTTCAGGCTTTGCATACATTGCAAAGTAATGTCATTTCTGTATCATGACACTACTCAGAGTAAATATTGGCACCGTAAATGATTTCTCATTGGGGTTAGGAACTTGTATTCTCTTCATATCCCAGTAAAAAATAAACTCTTTAATAAATAAATATATAAAATAAATATATGCTATCTGGAGATGTATAAATAGGTCCATCCTGAAGAAAAGTTCCAGTTTTGACTATGTATTGACACCTAACGTCCATCACTAAAGTGGAGCCCATAAAACTTCACACACAGTTCTTGGGATTTATTACTATTTTACAGTCCATTTCTTTCCATTTCTTCCAGCCACTGTCTTATCCATATGATGTAGATGGTTCCTTGCTAATCTACAGGCCACAGGTAATCCAGACAGAATTGCCAAGAGTTCGTTATGTTTTAAGAAGTCCCACTTCCTCCTGGTGACTGGCTACCAAACCATTCAGCAAGTTTTCAGGAAGCTGGTCCACGTCCAGCTTCCAGGCTTTGTCTCCTAAATCCAGTGGTTAGAAAACAGAGGCTTGCCTTTCACCAAGGAGGTTCTTCACATCCAGCATCCTAGACCTCTGCAGGTCCCTCATGCTGGCATTGCCATAAAAGCATGGCCAACAGCTCCAGTTTGCTTTTTTGCCAAAGCTGCCTCTTTCCTCAGCTGTATCCTAACACATCTTTGTACAGTTCTGGAACTCTTTCAGGATCCACAGGCCGGGGCAAGAAATGTGTGAATTTCTGGTGTCTTTTGGACCTTGCCCCATCTCTGGGAGTACCATCTTTATTAAGTGCTACAAAGTACCTCCGCCCTGAATCCCCATGTTTGTATACATTGGATGAGTAAGTGTTGTACCAGTTTTCCTCAAATTGTTCCCTGAAGATGCACTCAGAAGTTAGTTTCTCCTACAGAAAGAAAGAGAAAAGAAAAATAAGTTAAGCTGTAACTAGATATTTGAAGACATGAAAAAAAAATTGATAAAAATAAACAAAACACTTTAGGCTTTGTGTAGCCTTACTTTGCATTTAAATGTCAACAAACCAAACCCAAGAAGAGTGTGTAGACCTGACAATGAGTATGGAAACTTGGACCAGTACACCTACAATTTTGGATTTAAAAAATGAATTAGTTAACATTTACTATAAGAAAACATTACTGATTTATGATTTATTTAAAATTCATTACAGGAATTACATTATGTAGAGTTCTGTCTTGGGATATCTACTGTTCTAGAAATGAGATTTGGTAGAGGGACTCAAATGCAACCTAACAGAGCAGGAAGGAATTTACATATTTCTTTGTGGTGTGCGTCACTTCTCATGTTTTAAACTGGAATGACCACAACCAAAGGAAGTGGGGAATCAGAAAATTTTATCTGAATATGCTTTAAAACTTGCAAGAAGAGTATTACCCTTATAGCTTTGTAAAAATCAATTCTATTTTGTTGAAGTATCCAAGGCTACATTGTGCACTTCAAAAATACATTACACATTTCAACAGGAAAAGATGTTAGTGTTTTGAAAGCTGAGATGAACTTCTTGAGGGGGTTGCATTGTGGTAGGAAGCAAACCAAAACCTAAAGATGTATGAGCTGATATGAAAGTGGTACTTACAGAGCCATATAGTTCTCCCTTCTCATTCATGCCAAGGTAAAGGCCACTGTCCACGCCTCTAATACTGACCAGTCCCACTGCCACACTGATGAATTCAAGGATACCTGAAAAAAAAAATTGTTTTAATTAATCTTGTAACTATAAAACACATAGAATCCAAAAACTCAGTTGAAAACAAGTAGAAAATGCACGTCATAGTAAATGTGGCCTAGTTTCTCTGAAATGTCAAATACTATGTGAAAACGTACACAATGTACACAGGAAAGCAGTCTGAGAAGCCTCATCTAGGAACATGAATTCTCCACCACCTAAGAAAATTTTTTAAAATGTTGAATATGAAAGGATTTTATTCATCACTGAGACTAAAGCCGTTACTACCATGCTGTTGGAGTCTTTAATGATTGTACATTATTTGCTAAACTGCCTACTCAAATATTGGAAGATTGCTTTGAATTACCTGAAAATATACTTTACTACTTCTACAGAGTTATCTTAAAAAAACACGTCCATTATTAGGTCATTTGAATGGAAATCAAAGTACAGATGGGAATTTTATATAACAGAATCTACCCACAGAAAAAGAAAAGTATTTGCCAGACATCTTATCTAGCATATGGGCCCACACCTCTTGACACAACTTGCTGTCTTTAGTGCAGGCTTTTAAAGTACATAAAATATGCTGCTTTTTTTGCTACTGTTTGGATTATAACATTATTTATATTACATTTGCCCAAAAATGTAATATATATTAATAAAGTATTTGAGACATGAGGTACTATTTGAAGCCTGGATTTGGCAAAGGTAAGCCAACATACTTAACCAATTGATATGCACAGATTACAGCACATCCAAAACATGAAAGAAAGGGAATGTGTGAACTGACTTTTTGGAAGTTGTTAACAATGTAAACAAAGCCTCAAAAAGACGTGCCAAAATCAGAACTAAGATATTGCTGTTCAGCAGCAAAACCACAAAACATTTTAAAAACCCCTGAATCTAAGGTAAGTAGTTTTAAATAGTGCAACTGATTACGACTTTGTCTGTTTACTTTTCATGACTTCAGGACAATTTTCACTCTCAGACAGATGGACTATCGGGACTATATAATAATTTAAAATGTTTTTAATTTTAATTGAGCTTTGGCAGGTTTCTTAGTTGCATTAAGAAACAGCAAAGAAAGTAAGTCCTTTACAAACACTAAGCATTAAAAACTGTATCACATGAAAATCATCCTAGTTTTCCAGTTCATAAAGCACAGAGTCTCATAAAAGATTTGGAGGTATTTCGTCTTTCTGATATCATTTTCAAAGCCACCCTTTTCCGAAAGGATAATAAGCAGGTGATACAACCCACAAAGAAACCACATCAGACAAACCTGCCAAGAGTAGTGGTGGAATAAAGGTAGTACAATTCTAAAAAGCCCAGTAAATATGAGATCTATGGCTAACATGATTTTTCTTTTAAAGCAAAGATTTATTTCATGTTTACATGCTGCAGGAAATCTTCCTTCTGAGAACTGTCTGTTCTACTACTGCTCTTCTACTTCTTAAAACATCCATGTGTTATAAAAGCAATTAAGAGCCATTCCAACAGATTGCTTTGACTATGGGGAGGATGATAGGAAGCTCTTTAATCACCTTTTTACGACTGCTAAATCAATACACACCAAAACTCACATGTAGTTGACAACAGCAGGTTTGTTCGGATGTCCCGCTTCTATGACTACTATTTAGGATTTACTCTCATATCACAGGAAATGTTTATGCTTTGGGGTTGTCTTCACCTCCTCTGGGTTTATTGACAGAGAAGGGTGGCTGAGAAGCATTTTAAGCACTTGATCAAAGAGGCATTTTTGGCTCCTCTGCTTCAGCTTTATGTCCCATGAAGCAAAGCAGTCTAAGGCAGCCTAAGGATCAACATGCCCAAGTCTAATCTACACTGTTTTACAGAGACCCAAGAAGCTCCGATATCAATAATAAAACCAAAAAGGATCAGTCTGACTCTCAACCATTCCCACTAAACCTACCGGCGCATGCATGTGCTCACAGACCCACAGCACAGTCTGAGCAGTGCCTATCGCTTGACTCACCTGGGGTGCACAGCCCTCCCTCACTACCCTGCCCTAGTGCCAGACCCCACCGTCTGACCCCATTGTGAAGCCTTTCTGTTCTGAGAACTCATCCACCTGCCTCAGCATCACCAGCATCACATCTCCCTCCCAAGAGCACGACTGCTGCCGCCCAGGTACACACAGAGGCGCTTACACACACACCCACACCCAGACACGCACACGCGGAGCCGTGCCGCAGCCGCCTACCGAACAGGCTGTGGTCCTGGCGGGTGCCGCGCACGCTGCCGTCGGGCAGGATCTGCAGGTGGAAGCCGGTGCGGCAGTACAGC
>JANPWX010000065.1:496300-532837 GCA_024734555.1 Trochalopteron elliotii
CAGGGAGCCGGCGGCCGCCGAGCCGGGCGGGGCCCGGGCGCTGCTCCCCATCCCCGTAGCGGCCGCTGCCAAGGAGACGGTGACGGTAGGTGTGTGCGCGCTCCTTCGCGGGGAGCCGGCAGTGCCGGGGACGCGTCTCCGGGAGGGCGCTCCCGGGATGTGGCGCAGAGGTGACCCAGCGTGGGGCCAGCCCCGGGCCGGGAGGCGAGGCTGGACCCCAGCAGGAGCTGTCACCCATCGGGAGAGATGGGCTGTCACCGGAGCGCGGCCGCGGGCACCGGCGCGCCTTGGCTGCGCCTCGCAGCGTGAATCCTCTTTTGCCTCTGGTGCTGTCCTAGTCGAATCTTTATTTAATAGAAAACGCTGGTTTGCAAATGGAACAGCACCTGGCAGCGCAAACCCTGAGTTTCGATCTATACTTAATACAATTACCTTTCTAATATAGAATTTCCTGTAGAGTGAAAGGTTTACGCTGAACTTCGTAAGAAGTGACAGCATTGTTGCAAATAACGGTTCAGTTGGACTAATTCAGCGAAAACACCGGTTGAATAAGCAGGGGTAACAACAAACAGTTGACGTTAACATGGAAAATGAAGTTTCCTCAGATAAGGATGAACTCCTGCACCGCAGGCTGTGTAACATATGGTAATCATAGGGTTGGGGTTTTTTCATTTAAAAATGTCAAGAGCTGTAATTAGGCAGTCTTGTCAGAGTGACATCTGCTAAGACTGGAAGTCAGTGGTGCAAATGGCCTGCTTTCTCTATGCCGAGTTTATTTTATACTTTCAGAACAGGATCTGCATTTTTGCAGCGGAGGCCTTGTGGCTCCAGTGTTGTTCGCCCTTTTGCCCTGCATCGTTAGTGGAAGGGCAGATTCTGTTGGCGGCATCCTTTATGAAGGGAAGTTGAATCTGGTATTTTTGATTATTCGTAGTCGTGTGTCTGGAGCGTGTTAGTGTGGCACAGAGGACCAAAGACAAACTGTTTCGGTTTTTCATGGTGTTTTGATTTGACAGAAATTTGCATTGTTTTACTTAGCCAGTCTAAATGGTCAGTTTTCTTTAAAGGGAAGTATTGCTGCTGTACCTTTGAAAAGTCAATGAATTTACTTGGATATATGATTATGAATTTTCTCACATATCACCATAAAAGCATTGAGGCTGAAAATCAAAACCTAAATATATATTTCAGTTAATGTAAAACAAAAAAAGTTATAAAATGTAATGCCTATGTATACCTATTTTTTGAAGACAAACACTGTCTTGAAGCATGTTGCTTCTGTAAGGAAAAGGGCTCAAATTTATTTGGTTTTCTATTTGCATAGCAGAAAATTTGAAAGATTAATTTGAAATATGTCCAGTCAGATTGTGTGAACTAAATGTGCACTGACATCTGAGAATATTAGTTTTATGTTGCAGGTTTTTATTTTTTAATAAAAATAAAATTTTGATCTAACTGATTTCCAATTGCATGTCTGTGTGCTCAGGATTCCTGAAAAATATCCTTTCAATTGAAGCTCCCTAAAAATGAGGATCAAATAGCTATGGAATTTTTGGTCTGAGGTAGCGGGTTCCTGTGCTTTTTTTATTATTGACTCTTGTTCCACAGGAAGACTATGGTCTTTCCCCACAAGCCAGAAAGCAAATCTAGACAAAGAACTACCACGAGTAGTTTGACCATGAGCTCTATCTGTGATCCATTTATAATTGCCCTCTAGACTTGTGATGAGCACCAACTATTTCACTGCAGATTTCTAAAGCATCTCCAGAGATGGAAGAAGGGATGCAAATACTGGGTTCAAATGGCATTGAATGGTATTCATGGTATTTTGCAATGGCATTGTATTGTAATATCCTTTGTTAGAAGGCTGAATTAGTGTTGTGTGAGTGGCAGTAACTTTTTCTTTTCCTGATTTTGAGTGCTGAGCTTTCTGGTTTAATAGTGTGTAACACTTTAAAAAGTCTGATAACTTTGAAAGTAGAAAATTCTGTCATGAAAAGTCATAAAGGTGTCAGTCTTACTAGGATTAAGGTTAGAGCTCTTGGATCTACTGCAGAGTGTGTTTAGAGTAATCATTGGAGAATGATAACCTGCAGCTTCTGTATAGATGAGTTTGATGGAATGTGATGCATGTTTTTCTAGGATGTTTTTACAGTTTTATCAGGTACTGGCCAACAAAGAATGATGAGGCTCAAGTATCTTGGAATCCTCTATCCATCTGCTTTTGGTTGTTTCTTTATTCCTGATGCATAAAGTCTGTCGCTGTTTTCTGTCTTTTATTAGCAAGCACAATTATTGTATGGTATGGAATCTCCCTTTGGTAAGTTGGGGTCACCTGTCCCAGCTGTGTCCCCTCCCAGCTTCTTGTGCACCTCCAGGTGACTCAATAGTGGGATGATGTGAGAAGCAGGATGAGCCATGACACTGTGCCAGCACTCCTCAGCAACAGCTGAAACATCTCTGTGTTATCAACACTTTTGGTCACAAATCCAAAATGTAGCACCATACTGACTGCTGTAAAGGAAGTTAACCAACCCAGCCAAAATCAGTACAATACCTGGTATTGAACTCCCATATGTCTTTTTTTACTTCTTCAGAGGAATTTTTGTTAAAGTGTAGTAAGTGAAGTGGCCTTCTTGTTTCATGCGGGCAGCTCCAGTGGACAGCAGAAGAGTTTTCTGATACTCCCAAACTCTAAAAATGGGGATTAACCTAGTTTACATTTTGACTCTCAAAGAAAACCTTTCTTTTCTGGCAGGCCACCTGCTTCCCAATAATGTTCATATGGCCTGTGAAAGTATTTTGAGAGTTGTGGTAGTCCCAGTTAGTATCCATACAGCTGACTTTTCTTCAGATTCTCTCACTGAGTTGAAATAATGCTTGGCAGTAGTGACAGAATATTTAAGTGTATAAAGTTATCATGTATATCTTGATAGTTGGTTGCCTTGTCCTACTACTGTCTTCTAGGATTCAGGAGCCAGGAAATTTTAAAAGTGGTTTTAGATTCCAGAGCTAATAGTGATAATTACACAGATGTTGATGGGACACCTTTTTGACCAGTTCAGAATTGAGGCACATCATTTGAGACTAACTGGAAAAAAAATGTATTTGAGACTTGTAGAGAAACAATGTGTCAAAATTGTCTGCATATCTGTCTCTGTGTTCTATGAAATTGTTACAGTATGAAACCTGATGAGCAGCAGATGTATGAGTTTATATACAGGTGAGTAAGAAAATGCTGTTTGCCAAAAGTCAAATAGGCTCTGAAATGTGTCACCAACATGGAGTCTGTAGTGTGACAGACTGTTTGATCAGACAAAGATCATACTTTGTATGAAAGTATACTTCCTTTCAGTATAAAAGTATACTGACCAAGCATAACACTTGAGTTGTTCTGGTGGAAAGTAAGATTTGTTACAGAAGCAGCATGAAGCTAAGATACCTACAGGATTATCTTTTCCCAGATGCTTTCTGAGAATAACTCTGGACCCAAGGGCTCTTGAACACTGTAATAAACCGGCAGTTTTAATTCCAGGGGTGCTGCCACAGAACATTTCAGAACCAAAGTAAAATTCTGCACTCAGAGCTGCTAGTTTTGTGTCTGAAGGTTTTGGTAAAGACTGGGAGAGCTCTGCTAGCAGACAGCTCCTTAAAGTTTAGGAGATGGTTATGCAGAGCAAAAATCTGTTTGAAGGAACTGTTATTTTGACAGAGTGACAGAGTTCAGAGGAGTCAATATTTGTCTTCTTACTTCCAGAAGCTCAGTGTCATTAGTAAAACTTAATAAAATGGTCTTGGAAATACCAAAGATGCATCTTTATACTCCTAAGAGACCTTTTATGTAATCATGTTGTCATTATGTAAAGATAGTGAACTCCAGGCCTTTATTTTTTGGGGATATTCTCTGCAAATCACTTCCTTGACAGATGATTTAGGAATTTAAAGAGGGACAGGGAGAGGCAGACACAGACAGTGTACTTCATCACTTTTTTTGAAGGCACGTTAATTTCCAGGAGAAGGAAGCTATATACCTCAGGTGTTTCCAAAGGATCTTTCCCTAGTATCTCAGCAGTACTGTCAAACTCCCACTTTGTGAAAATACTCTATGGGTCAAGTGTTTTCATAGCAGCACATTTCTGAGTGCATTACGTCATGTATTTCCATCTCTGTGAAATGAAGAACAAGTAAGGGAAAATAAGAAAAAAGTAAGGGAAGCTCCCCTAGGGACAAGGCTCTCCTGCCTGCTCAAAGAGGATGCTATTCCAAAAGATGCATAAGCATCACTTTTCCAAAAGCGACTTGCAGCAAATGCTATTTCATAAGTATTGTTCATTTCATGCCATAGGGCAATTGCCAAATGTATGAAGATGGTTTGCTCTTTGGCTGGTCATGTCTGAAACTCCTTACTGGCATAATCCTGAGATGGATACTGCTTGCCAGCTGTAGTGAGAGCCATGCCGAAGGACAAGGAATGTTTCCCTTTTGTCATTAATTCTGTGTTCCTCATAATGTTAAAAAAGGATGGTGCATGTTTGGGATGGAGTGGTCCATCTACTAATGTGTTTTGGCATTTCATGCAGTAAAGCATATGAACATATGGAGCTGGATATACATACTCACTGAGGCTTCTTGAAGAACTGCTATAGGTGAAGTGGGTCCCCTGTGAAATTTATGCAAGGATTGATATTAGTTACATTGTTACCCCAAGGATTTCGTGTAACAGAGTTATAGCTGAATATGGCCCTTTATACAGCATTTTAAACACATTCCAGCTTCCTATGCTTGTAAATACTTTAATATAATAGTGTCCTTATCTCAGCGAAGCAGGATCAACTAACAGAATTGTTGGCTAATTCATCTAAGTAGTCTGCTAGAAATACGACTTCAGTAAGCATCAAAACAATTTTGTCTACTTTGGGATTTTCCCACACTGGGAACCTGACAGTTAACCTTTTGGCCACCCAGCATGAAAACAGAATTGTGCTACTTTTATCTACATGGGAGCATATTAAATAAGCCTGAAGTCAAATATAAACGAAGGAAGTTAGGAACAGCATGGCTTTGAAAACCTTTGTATTTTAATAATTTGCACAGATTCTCATTGATTGAAGACAGATTACTTTGCAAACAAAAATTCAAAGAAAGCTACTCACTTGATATAAATTAAAGATTAAACTACTGTAGCAAACATATTTTTGACTGCCAGCAAAATGTACCTTTAGTAGTAAATGTTTGCTTCTTTAGCTAAATTAGACTCTCCTTTTTGTCAGTTGGAAAAGCAAGGGAACACTGATTTGACTTGGAATAAAGTTGTGAGATTTTATGTGATACTGCTGGAGTATTTTTTCCTCACATGCACACACAGAATGTATATTTTTAATTATTTGTTCTGTAAAACATTTTGCATTTTTTGTGGATATTCTCAGAATCTAGGAATTGGAGTATTATTCTGGGTTTCGACAATGGATTCTTGTAGATTACTTCTGCAGAGCTTGTAGGCATCACATTTGTAATTTACAAAAATACCGTATCTGGAATTTAGGCTTATCTCTATGGGAAAACTAGATATTTTTTCACAGAATAAGACTTACTTATTACTGACATAATGTTACACAAGACTCACACTTGACAAAGAACACTTCTTTTGTGTTTTTAATAAAAAGAGTAATGAGTTACTGCTTTATCTTCTGCACTTTACTCCCAGAGAATATGGGCCATAGTATTGCCATTTTTTGATATTTTCAGATAGTTCAGTGTCGTAACTACTGCAAAATTTTAGGTATTTCAATGTCACTGTGGGCTTGTGCCCTATGTTAGGCCTTGCATTGTGTTATGACAATGTAAAGTTATTGCATGGATTTCACTGGAAGGCCATGCAAGTTAATTCATGTTATACCAGATTCTGAAAGGAAATGTTTCTGAGGTAAGACAGCCAGTAAAATGAACCTGGGACGTGGAACCAGAAATAAAGATTAGCCTGTGCTTGAAGGAACTTCAAGGAGTATATGGAGACCTTTGGTGAGAACACCAGGTTTTTAGGGCACTTTGGCTTGTTTCTGTTGATAGACAAAGTACATGAAAGATTAACCCAAAATGGGAGTGAGTTTTATACACTGAATTTGCTTGATAAAAAGTCTAGATTTTCTTCACTCAAGCTTTTGCTGTGAATAGAGGGAAAAAATACTGAGGAGTGTCACTCTGAAGAGGTTCTGTAAGGAATGCTTTCAAAGTTGATTGACTTAAAACCGTCAGTTATCTGTAACAAAAACCTTCATCTAAAGGACTATTGCTTTGTGACATGTGGTGGTATTACTATAACAAGTAGGGCTTTGAAACATATTAGTGAGAAAGCATTATCATCAAATTTTCATTTGCATAATATATTTGAAACTTTTGACGCCTTTCCCAGATATTTTAGGCTATTTGCAATATGTTTCTAGCATAGATGGACAACAACAGCACACCCAGTCGAAGAATGATACTCTCCCTTCAGAGAAGTACCCTGCCAGATTACTGTTTGATCTTCAATTTAACTTTTATTTACCTTTTCTCAATAAAAAATGTTTCCCTCTGTTTCCTTTGCCCAAGTGTGTTTTGTGTATAAATGTTGAATCTATTTAATCCATTTTAGGAAGGGCTTTGAAATATCCTTCATGGGAGAATTAGGTGTGTGTATGCACAATTCTGTGTTAGGGAACAACAGGAAAAGAGGCCAAGATAATTTGTTCTCTTCAGCTGTTTTAAACACCCAAAACAGTTGGTGTGTTCTCTCTGCAGTCCTTCTGCAAGAGTATGGCACAGGAGGATGGGCGTGAAATGTGGAGCAACAAGGTACCAGAGTTTGAGGAGAGGAAGGCAGAAGGATGATAACCATAAGTTGTTTGATTACAACTGTTAACACTTAAAACATTTTGAGAATAGGGAAAAGATAATATATTGTTTGTGAGTTCTTACAAGCTCCTGTTTTGCCTCTTTTTTATTTACTTCTTGAGTTGTGAAGTTGAAAGGATGGCAAGTTTTTCTACCAGCTAGATTCTTGGTTTCAACTGTGGACTTTTTTCCTCTGTATTTCTCATAACAGAGCAAGTCAGTGTACATGTGCAGGTAAACCAGACATAAGCAGCTATGCCTATGTTAAGGTAAAACAAAAGGAGATTTGTGACTTCCTGTGATGGAAATGGGCGTGTCTGTTTTTTAAAAGACAGAGAATTGTAACATGATACAACATCATAGTAGTAAGTAGGCATGATCACCAAGAGGATTGGTAAACGTAGCATAAAACTTCTACCTTCATTTGTTTGTCAGAGAGAGATGTGCTTTCATGAAAGTTTTTGAAAATACTTGCTAGTCACAGAGAGATTTAGTCTGGATAAGCTCTTGAAACTTCAAATAGGAATTGGAAACCTAGTGAATCCTGTTCACTCCTTCACCAACAGTACCTTCCCTGAGGTATTCAACATCTACTTTATGTGTTCTGTTCACAGAATCATAGAATGGTTTGGCCAGGGCCTTAAAGGTCATCTAGTTCCCAACCCCCCTGCCATGGACAGGAACACCTTCCACTAGACCAGGTTGCTCAGAGCGCCACTCAACCTGGCCTGGAACATCTACAGTTTCTCTGGGAAACCTGTGCCAGAGTCTGACCACCATTCTTTTCTTCACAGTAAAGAATTTCTTCCTAGCATCTAGTCTTACTCTACCCTCTTTCAGTTTAAAGCCATTCCCCCTTGTCCCACCTCTATGTGCCCGTGTAAAAAGTCCTTCTCCAGCTCTCTTGCAGACACCCTGTAGGTCCTGGTAGGATGCTCTAAGGTCTTCCTGAATCCTTCAGGCTGAACAATTCTAACTCTCTCAGCCTTTCCTCACTGGAAATGTGCCCCTTGTGTCCATTGCTACAGTAAGATTGCCCAAGGTGGGCATAAATGTGAAATAAATCAATCAAGAGCAATTGATGATGTCACTAAGATTTTTCACACTTGCCTCACTGTATTAATGTTTGCAAATGTTGGGGAAAACAGAAGATGTTTCGTTGTTATGTGTTGGGATTAATTTCTTAAATGAATGCCTGAAGGAGTGCAAATTGAGGTAATACTTTAGAATGTCCTGGTTTTTAATTAGAATATTTGTTACTTCCCAGTAATTATGGCTTTCATACAAGAGAAAATGTTCTGTATGATACATAAATTATTAAGCATAATAGAAGCAGTAATGCTCTGAAAAGAAATTTGAATAAAAAAATAGTATGATTTCCAAAGAAAGTTTTTTATCAGTTTGCTAATTGTGTACCTAGAGTCTTCTGCAGCCAGACTTTGCTTTTATTTGGACATTTAGTGTGTAGACCAGTGATCCAATACATATTAAGCCTTGGTTACGTTTATTTAAATTCACGTTGGATCAAGAGCAGAAATCAATTGTTTTGATTCTTTCAGATAAAACCACCAAGTTCAAAATAAAGTAGTGTTTTTACTCCTTGGAATAAAATAATGCTTAAGCTCACAGTTTTCCCTCACTTGAAGTAGGTGGAGCTTGCTGGTGGAACAGGTGGTATTTTCTTTTTTTCATAATCTGTAAGCTCCTGTGGGCTAGGTTTTGAAACAAATAACTGTTTTTGTGGGGTAGATTCAGGCATCTGTCTGGCTTAGAAATATCACCACCAAAAGAAAAGTTCTGTCAGACCAGTTCCCTTATCCAGTTTGACACTTGGAAAAGTGAACATAAAGCACCAGAGCAAGGTCATACAGGTATTTGGCCTCTAGGGAGGTATCAGGTTACAATGATTTTGAGCCAGAGCATGAAATATTGGCATTGCTATATAGTCAGAGGGAAACTAGGTTGAAAAATGAGGCAGAAATTAAGGCTTTACTGTCATGCATAAATTTTAAGTATGTCTTTGGAATTCCATGTTTGCAGCATGTTATTTTATACTTGCAGCAGCATAGAGTCCTTAAGATAATGTTGAAATATGTGTCTGAGAACTTAGCAAGTGTTTTTCTGAGCATCTCAAGCGAAATATTAACCAGTAGTACCTGAGACAGGGGGAATTTCTTGAGAGCAAAGAATCTCAACATGCTCTCTAAATACTGATAGTGATCAAAACTAAAATGATATTTGAGAGGTACTTTATCTAGAAATTTCCATAATTGTGTATGATTGATTATGACTGATTACAATTGATTATACAGTGTGTGTAATAGGGCCTTGAAATGATTTCTTTTCTGAAAATTGACTTTGCAGAAATACTGCCTTATTATTCATGTTTGCAACCTGACTGTATTCACAAGCACGTTTGTAATAGTGATAAAATAACATACCTGTCAAAAAAAAAGATAGATTATTAAACTTCAAGGATAATCAGTTATGTCACTGCAGGTTCTATCAAAACAACTGAGCTGTGTACTTCCCACATGAAGGCATAGCTTGAATGCCACTGGACTGCTTAAGGATCAGTAAGACCAAAATACTCAAACAGTAAGCTAGGACAGAAATATTTGGTGTTGCATGTGAGTATGTTAGAAAAGAATTCCACTCCTTTCTGTCATTTTAAGTTGACTTTGTAGGTTTGGCTGTTAAACTATTTTTTCGCCCCATATTTAATTTGGTAATCATTTGAAAATCATAAAAAACATGACGCCCTGGTTTAGAGCTGCATCTCAGGCGGAAGTGCAGAATATTTGTAGAGCAGTCTACTGAAAATTAAATTATTGTATCGACCTTTCTCTTAATCTTACTTTCTGTGGCAAGTTTGTCTGTTGAAAAAAAACATTGTCACACATACACCCATGGAGCAATGATTTTGAAACTACTAGAGACAGTCCAGAAAGAGAAATACACAGACAATTGTCTTTTGTCCTTATGGAAGTCTGGCTAAAATGCCTTAGATAAGGTATTAAGTAGTAAGACTCCCCTGTAAAATGATTTTTTTTTCCATGTAGAAAGTGTTTGACCTCTTCTAGACACATTCATCTTTGATGTTTCTCTTCTACAAATCTAACTTAATCTCCTATTTACAACTGAGGCGATAAAATTTTGTTTGACTGCAGAAGTATCACCAATGCTTTATTTTTTAAGGATGTTGTTTGAAAAGCTGAAGAAAAGTGAGCCCAGATCTTTGACTACTCAGTATAAATGGGTCTTTGCTTCTAATTGCTGAAATCTGTAATCTGTTCTTGGAAGGGTTTTGGAAAATCAATTTCTGTTTGTATTTGAGGACAGTTATCTCTTAGACACTGCAGACATTTTCCAACTTATGTTTGTGCTTAGATGCCTCTGAAAAATAAAGTGCATTTGTCTGTTTTCTTAGCTGTTAAAAGAAAACATAATATTACCTAAATGGTGTGTGCCTTAGTTGCACAGATGGAGAATTTTAGGAATACTGTATTAAATGACAGGAATAATGAGCAACTTGGAGATTTCATTGATAAGATGCTGCATTCCTATTTTAACATAATGGGAGAAGTTACCTATATGATTCCTCTTCCTTCTAGGAAACAGTTTGGGTTTGGTTTTTTCATCTCTGAAAAAATGTCGATACTTACATTTTCTTCAAGATAATGATTCCACAGAAGAGCTTGCCTCATGGTCTAAAAAGAGTTTTCAGATAGCAGTAACATATTTTCTGTTAAAGATTTGGCAATGCAACAGAAAGATGTGAGAATTTAGAGCATTTACGGTTTTGTATTACCAAGTTTATATTTAAATCAGCTGGATTGGAAATATACGAGAAACTCCTGACATAGACTCTCCTGATATATGAACTTAATGCTATATTATACTAATGTAACTCTGGAATTATGATTATGCTTTTCTTTTCTTCAGTTTCCCCAGATATGGTAGCTTTACACTGGTGTATATTATGGAGGCCTATTACTATCAACAGCTGCACTCTATATTAAGAAACAATATGGAAAGAGATTACTCTGTTCTCTTCTGGAACTATTAGAAAACTGAAATAGTTTTGGCAGAGTTGTTTGAAGTCTGCCTATTGAAGTTACAATGACTTCCTTGAGTTAAAGTTGCGCCTTCTTCTATGATTCAGGAGCCGAAATTCTCTTTTTTAAATTTTTTTCTTCTGAGGTTGGGTAGTACTGGCAATTTCAATACACAAAGATTTTTGCTGAAGTTGTGGAAGACTGAAGGTGATAGCAGTGAAATCCCAATTGCAGCTTCAGCTCTTACCATAGAAAAATACTTGGATGTGTTTGACTTTATGAATTACCACTTTTATAGTTACAGTTCCTTTATGGTGATTGTGGCAATTGTAAATCAGAACCTTTTCACAGATTAAAACTGTGTCTTTCTGTCTTTGAAGGTTACAGAAAACAGATCGGACCTCGAAGATTTACACCTTTATGCAACTCCACGGGAGCAACGGTTTCGTAGGTTTGCCAGTCTGGAGTTTGAAGGACAGCTGTACATGACTCCATACGACTTCATCCAGGCTGTTACAAGTGATGAACCCAAACGTAAGCAGGAGTTTTATAATGCTAAAACTGCTAGGGAAAGTATCCGTGGCGCATGTTATTTTCCCATTTGCTTTTGATTACTACTTCTGTTACTGTAGTAAAAAGGTACTGCATCTTCAGAATTTTAATTGTGTCCAAATACACACACACAGTATCCTGATCGTTACTAGATTGTAAACATCTGTATGCTAGTTAAACATTCTTGTTTAACCTTGTCTTAAAGGTTGCAAACAGCTCAACAGTCATGAAGGGTGGCCAGTTAATTTGTGCCTTTTGCATTGACACAGTTTCTTTCTGAGCAGGCCTGTATGTATTGCTGTAAAGCTCTTGCTTCCTCTTCTGTATAGGTTCTCTGCAAGCAGGTAACATATACATTCTTTAAAACACCTAAGATATAACATGTAACTGTGTCATGGCTTTCTAAATAATGTGCTTTGAGTAAGAGTTTTAGTCCCCCAGGGGATCAGCTTTTTACACTTAAACATTGCCAGTGTTAGTAGTATGTGTTAATGAAAAATTAACTATCAACTTTAGGTCATTTATTGTAAAATCTTTGCTTTAAGTATCAAAGAGTGACTAAATAGTAAGGTGATTCCTTTCTGCTCTAGTTTGATTTCCTGGCCCTCAGGCTTGCAGTGCATTGGTATCAGCACACAGCTTCTGGAGAAGGGGAATATCTTTGCTCAGGTGTGACATGTATAATCACTCATCTTAGGTTTTCCTTTCTTCAGTCTACACCACAGAGCTAGTATAGAGAAAAGTCAAAAACACTGCTAAAATAGTGAGAGGAAGCATAAAATTCTGTGCACATGTTGGATTTTTCCCCTTTGTTCTCTTAACAGTAATGAAACAAGAGCAAAGAATTCAGCCATGGCACATCAGTGATCGAAACTTCTGTAACTTTTGAATAAAGATATAATCTCAGAGTAACACTGAAGATAGAAGATAGATCTTAGATGGTGAAAACTTGCAAAACTTTGAAACTCTTACCAGAAAGGAATTTTTTTTCTTCTTTTTAATTAAAAGAGAGGAAGCAGATTGCTTATCACACAAGTTAATGCAAATACACATCCAAACTTTTTATCTATTTCCTCTGCTCAGACTTTCAATTCTTCACTTTTTTGTTAGTGTGGAGTTGGGTTTCACTGTGTATGGTCATGAAGCATTTGTACTATATATACTGGACATCATTAAAACATTTTGGTTTAACTCTGTTCTATGACAGTTTGATTGGCTAGAACGCACTATATATATGGTTTGCTATTAAAAATATTTCCATGCTAATGAAGTTTCTCTTCCTCCTCTCACAAAGCAAATATTCAGATTTTAAAAACCAAACCAAACAAAAAATCATTTAGCTCATAAGGACATTCTGTTTATCTCATGGAAAAGGAGAAGAGATTGGAGTTGGATAGTCTAGTGCCCTTCTGAATTCAGTGCAGCAAACCTTGTTTCTATTAAAATCCTTTCTGTTCATCCAGTTCACCTCTGAGACCAAAAGCAAAACTAACTTGGGTGTCTTTTAGGTTTCATGGTATCAGAGATTACATGGCTGACATAACTATTTTAAAGGATTATAACTAAGTAGAAGTGAATCACTTTGTTCTAATGCAAGTCATATTGTCTGGGACAATGGGACAGAAGGCTGATAAATAGGAAATAATAGCTGAAAGAGATGACCCACAGATTACCCCATCCAGCTTCTCATCTCTGACTATGGTAACTTTAACCTTTGTACAACAGCATTGCCAAAATACCACTTTGTCTTCTTGGGCAAGTCAATTTTCTGTCTTGCTCTGTTGAAAGTAGTACATTTAAGGAAGGATTTTTTCTAATAATACATGCTAAACATTTTATTTTTTATTTTTGGGTCCATTCAGGCTGACATACTAGACCATCTATATTTTGCATAATAAAAAAAGAACATATACCTGGGGATTTTATGAATGAAGACTAGAAAGGTCTTGAGTTTTGTCAAAAAGAGGAAATGCCCTTTGAAGTATAATAATAGAAGCTCTTTATGTCTGCTTTATAGAAAAGCTAATAATACTGGGCCTGAATGATATTTGTGATGGAGTGAATGTGTCTATTGTGACTGATTTACTTTGGAAATCATGTAAACCCTACAAAAGTCAAGAGGGTGTTCACTTCCTTTTTTGATTAAACAATAACTAATATGGAAAGAATATATTTTCTTTTATAAAACATCACTTTTTACTCCAGACATTTATTGCAAAAAATATAGCATAAATGCTGTAATTAACTTGCTTCTGCCATTGGTGCAGGCTTTCATTTGGGAACATACATTATTTTAAGATTCATTCTTGATACATTTTTATAATCTGAATATGTTTTTATATATTGTGAAAGCAAATTAGGAGAAGATGAAATAGATTTTTTCCCCTTAATGCTATCTATAGTAAAATTAGCTTAATGTTGAGCTGTAAGAAGTGTATATATACAATCATAAATCTTCACTGACTTATCCAGAAAGAAAATATTTATATAACATGTGAGACTGGGAAATTATCTGATTGGAAAATTAGATATATTTATTTTGCAAGTTTTTTATGGTAGACATAAGCCTACATCAATTTATATGGCAAATGAGATTATTTTAGGGGACTTTATTAAAAAAAATTAAACTGAAAAGCATATGAAAATCTATTAGCTCGTGTTATATGTTGTATGATATAACTCCACCATAGTTAGAGGGATTTGTCAACAGTCTCAGAGTAAACCTTTATCAAGATGTAAAATTAAAATTTCAGTCAGTTTCTAACCATGAATTGATGAAAGACCATAGTGGGTAGCTTGTGTATTGTTTTAATTATTCAGTGGAACATGAAATTCATGATGAGAAAAGGATTTCTGATAACACAGCGTGTTTTGCTCTATAAAAAGAAGCCTTTATCCACCAAAAAGTTACAGTTATGACCACATAAAATGCTACTTTCTGGACCTTTGTGAATTCTGATATTCACAATACCTTATTGTAATATCAAATCTGTACAGATATTTTTCTTGAGAAGGAGGTGTCTTGAGAACCTCAAGTTTTGAATTCTTGAATGGTTATGGACAACTCTTGTTCAGTTGTAACTACCAAAGAATTGAGCCTGACAGAGGCTGGGAAAGGAATCTTAGTTAACAGGAAGGGATGAAGGGTGTCTTAGCAGTTGGTGTAGTTTCAAGGGCTTTTTTTCTGTATTTGCTTTAAAAAGTATGAGTAGTCCATGAAGCAAGTGTCATAATCTAGGTCTCCTTACAATTTGCATTTTAATACTACTTCTACTAAATAATCATTTCAGAATATTGATATCAGGGATTAGCATGAATCCCCTGTATTTCCTGTTAAATGTTTTAAGGGTGTATTTTGGAGCTTGAAAGTCTTTTTTCTCATTGAAGCAGAGTTGGATTAAAAACTATATCTGAATTGGTTCTTCAAAGTTAGGACTTTAGGTATGTTTTAAGTTAAAGGTTTTTTAAATAACATAAAGACATTCATAAAGTAAGGCAAATAATTCTTTGTCTAGAAGACACAGTATAAATGTAGTCCAATTTTTATGACACCACATTGGCATAACTAAATTAATTCTGTGCATTCATAACTTCTTCTGTTGTTGCAGATGCTAAAAAGTGGCGATCCCTTTCAAAGCAGGTGAGCAATAATTCGTCTGTGGTCTTATAACCATACATTTTGATAGTTGATTTTGTTAGTGATGTAACTGTAGAAGCACAGGTAATTTCTTCATTTTTGTTACTTCAGACTCAGATGAATCTAGAATCTCAGATATCATAGCCACTGTGCCTGTTTTGTTGGATTTGCTGACTTTCTCAAGCATCTGTCAGTTTCTCCTTCAGTCTATGTCTGATTGCATTTCTTAGTGTCTAGGTGTAATACGTATATCCAAAACTGCCTGAAATATTTATGCCACTCTCTTCCTTTTGTGGTGTTTTAAGTGCCCCTTATTTTTTTTTTTTCATTTGTGGAACTGCAAAAGGATCCGTTTCCCTGTATTTTAAGTAAAGTACATTCATATTCATGGGTGAAGTTTGCTTTAGTTCAGGTTGAGTGTTTTAAAAGAACACTTGCTCGGATTTTGTATGAAAACCTTATTGAAATCCAGGGGGACTTATCCTTGGCTTCAGTCAATATGAGCAGTGGTGAGTTATTTCAGCCACAAATACATTGCATGTCTCTCTGCAGCTCAGCAAACACTAAGTATTCATGCAGATGAGTAATTCTTGCAATAATTGTGTGTGCAAAAATTTTTGGAGTGCTTGAGTACTTCCAAAATCATTGTGGTAACTGAAGTTAAATTAACTGGTAGTTTTGCATGCAGTTCCTTGTATTTTATATTGATATCCTAGAATTTAATCATAATCAATTAACTACTTCATTAAATACTGAAATATATGCTTTTAATTTTTTTTAAACTTTACTTTTTAGGAACTGAACCAGATCCTTATGGAGACACCACCAGTTTGGAAAGGATCATCCAAACTTTTCCGTAATCTGAATGACAAAGGTGATTGAGGAGAATTTATTATCCTGAACCAAATTATCATTCTATTAACTATTTTGTGATGATGTGCTTTAATCTGAGTCACATTTTCAAAAATAAAAAAGTGCTTGCTGTTGCTTTCTACATTTTACAGCATGGAAAAGTTCCATATGATCCCTACAGTGTTGTAGTGATTTCATCTTCCAACTACCCTCTTTAAGTGACTGGGGGCTCATAGTCTGTTAAGTTAATGTTTGAATATTTCAGGTTCAGTTTTGTTGCCATGAATGATCTCTGGACTATAGACAGAATAGTCCAGTAAAGAATATCTGTTTACTTCTTTTCATTAGGTTCAATAATGTAATTATTTCTAAAGACAGTAACGGTATCTTATATCACTGAGTAAGCATTTTGTACACAACACAAAGAGACAGTTTCAGAGATGTTATATATTCCTTTAAACTCTGCAGATGAGGGCTTTAGTAGCTTTTAAAACTCACACTATTGGTAAGCAAGAGCCAAGAGTCACTCTTGGTCTCCTATGTTGTATTTTTTTTCTTTCTTAATAAGCTCTATCACTTCACAGCAAAAAAAAATAGGGAAATAAAATAATGATGGCTTTACAGACATTTAAAAGCTATTTATGATAAATAATCCACATACTTCTTTGCTTATATTCAGAGTGGCAAAGGTGTGGTGGAGCATTTGAAATATTTTCAAAAGCAGACACAAGTACTTGTTGTAAAAGAAAGGCACTTTATGGGTGTTTAAAATAAGCACACCAGCAACAGAATTCCAATCAAACATATGCATGTAGTTGATTATTATAACTCAAATGCAGCTCAAATGTATTCAAGGAGTAAGTAGTATGGACATACTCTCAAAGGAGGCTCTCTAGTGCATAGAGGCACTCATTTTTTTTCCCCAAGTCTGCAGCCAGCATGCCAGAGAGGCAGAAGTTGATACATTTTTGCGTTGTATTTCAGTGTACTGCTTTGCTCTAGATTGCTTTCTATATAGTCAGAACAGCTGACTTTTGAAATATTAATTACATAAAAGTTCAGCCTCAGCATCTGTTAAATCAATACATTATCAGTTAAAAAAATGTATCTAGATGTTGCTTATGAAGTCTCTAATAAAATGTCTGCAACATGCACAGTCTTGGTTCAACAGTATCTTACTCCAGTTTTCTGCCTGTGAGTTCTACAGAAGTTGATGGAATTCGTAGGACTTGAACTGTCAAAATAAGATGGTAAAATTAGTAATAGACTTTAGTAGTGGAATATCTTTTCAGCATGTTTTATGAAAAACTGAGTTCTATTGCCCAGTTTTATGGAAAATATAAGAAAATATGATGCGTCTTATGACTGATAGCATAAATTGGTGAAAGAAATGGAAATTGAATTCAGGTCTCCTTAGTTATAATTTAGTCTTTCCTTTTTTGTTTTTTACTAATTTTTTTAAACATGCACATATGAAGCAAGTAGCAAAAGCCTATGTCCCTTTATTTTGCCATGGATTTACGTAATTCAGCTGAGGCACGCAGATTTATGCCCATTGACCTTAAGTTTTTATTGTTTTACCCTTGAGTGCCCTCCTTCTCTTCTTTCTGATCTTAGTGTAAGTTTTTCCTTCCCTTCAGTCATCATTTCAGAGCCTCTCTGCCATAACACTCAGAGCAATCAACCAGAACTATCTGTCTGCAGCTACAATATGCCAGTACAAACAAAAGAAGAGAAGGCTTTCAAGGCCATTTATATTGCTTTCTTCGTACCTGTGATGGACTACTTGACAATTGAACTTTCTTTCTGTTTTACAACAAAGAATGTGCCATCAAAAAACCAAAAATATATATTTACATTTATTGACTGCTTATTAAAGAATGTTTTCCATCACTGAATGAGAACCTTTGAGGTATCTGATTTCTTGATAGGCGCTTGTCCAAACAGATTCAAGCAGGCCTTTGAAAACTTAATTTCTGCAAGGCGCTGTATAAAATCAAGAAGACAAAGCATAGAGCATGTGTTTACTTAAATGTCTGTATTTAATCATTGCTAATCTTCAATAATGCGTAAATTGAGGAAAAGAGTAGGTGGTATTAAAAAATTGTAGTAACTTTTCTAACTAGATCTACTAACAGTAGTAAAATACTGATTCTGAAGACTTAAATTTGCTCTTGGATCAAAAGATGGGATGTGAAGTATAATGGAAGTAAAATCCACATGAATGATACAATGTTTTTAGTTTTAATTGTACAGGTTTTTCAGTGCAAAAAAATTCAGATGGGTGCTTACCTAGTTTGTCACATATTCAGTTAAGTCGGATTTTAAAAGATATTTGAACATCCAAAGGCATGCCTGTTTTTGGAAAAACTTTTGCACCTGACTTGGACTGAAATCAAGGAGAAAGCCAGCAACTTCTGAAAATCTTAGCTGATAGACATCTTTACTCTCAGGCATCTAAATACTCTTTTTTTTTTTCACTCTTTTGAATTAATCTATTATTATGGACTGACTTAACACTTCTGATTTTGCAGGACAGACAAAACCAATTTGTTAGAAATAGGAACAAGTTTTCCTAGTTCAGCCTCAAAGATCATTGGAGCTAAGGGCTTTTGGGAGAGCTGCAAGCCATTGTTTTCCATTCTTACTGAACTATGAGATGCTTTTCTTCATCACTGCTCTGGACATTCTGCAAGGTTGTCTCTTTACCCCTTACTCCAGAGCTAGAGACAGACTCTTTGGGTCTTGACTTCAGTTCTAATTTAAATTTTGCTTTAATCACTTCTGAAGAGAAAAGGAAGTGCCATTCCACAGGGTGCTTCCCTTTAGTAATCTTGCACAAAAATCCATGAGATCAAGTTCAGTTAATATAGCACATGCACTTAGAAAGCACAATGAAGTCAAGAACTGTATTCAAATGGTGTGTATCAGGAGGAAGCACTATTAATGTTCTTAAATTAGATATTATACTTTTAAAGAGTATTATCATGAATTACTGGTGTGGTTTCTGGAAAGAAAATTGAATAAATAATTTCTATTAGCTTTTAAGAGTCTATCCAGATTCCATTTAATGAGCCGTGCTCCACTGACTGTTGATTTACTTGCCATGTTTAATGTACTCCTCCCCTAAAATACAAATCCAAACAAAAAGGCCCAAGCCATTGATGAATATTGTAAACAAATAACCTACTGACCAGGTTGAATAGTTACATGCATACAAGTATGAATATGCCTATGCACATGTACAAAAATTCTCCTTATATATAGATTTAATGTTTTCAAGTGTAGGATGTGAAGACAAGATGAAACTAATGGCATCTTTTTTTTTTTTTTGTCTTCAGGTGTGATATCTTACACAGAATATTTATTCCTCTTATGTATTTTAACAAGTAAGTATTTTTGGAGAAAATGTCTAAAAGATTTCTTGGAATTCCAAAGCTCTGAATGTGTTGTTGTTTGTTAAATTACACTTCTCATCCCTGCATATAGAACAACTATACCATACATCTCTATGTCCCTCTGAACCTCTTCTGCCCTTCTGAAATCTTGTATTATGCTTTATTTAAATATATTGTTATCTAGAATACCTTTTAGTGGGTGTTGACGAAGCTGTGCCATATGCTTCAGCTAAAACCCAGTTAAGAGCTTAAATTTATTTTCTTGTTTGAAATTCATAAAAAATTTCTAGCTAAATTTGCTAAAGTTCATAAGGGACACTGAATATAGGGAGAACAGAAAGATAAATATTATGCTGGTTTGTTTCACCAGTTAGTGCATAATGGCTAAAATCAAAGAGTCAGTGGTAAAATATAAAGTATTTATGTCAGAAACACTAACAAAATTGAAAAATTATTCTTCTATCTCCCATAAAATTGAAGTAAAATAACTTAGAGTGAACTAAGCCTGATACAGACTTTTTTTTATATTTTAAGAGATGTTTTCTGGGAAGAAGCAAAGAATTTTACTTGTCTTTCACTTATATGTAATTAAATAATTTCTACTGAATTCATTAGTGGAGTTTTTTTGGACGTGAACTGGATTCCTAGTATAAATCAGACCTGGAACTTGATGCTGAACTCTTGGTATCTTCTACTATGGGATCAATGATTCTTCCATCATTTCTTTGTTACCTGAATTAACTTTTGGCCATAATTCATTCATATTGCAAATCAGTGGGTATCCCCAAATGTTGCCTAAAGGCTTTACTTACAGTTACCTTCAAAGTTGCCATGTTTCAGAAATTAAGTTCTAACCTGATCTCAAATTTTAATGGCTCTAAGCACGTAAACAAGAAAATATTGAGTGTCTTTCAGCCTAACATTTACTTTGACCAGAAGTTGCATCCTGTACCTTTTTTTCCAAATCTTCTAAAATGTCTTTTAGAAGACTGTTTTCATAGAAAATCTATTTTCTACATATCTGTGTTTGTAATATAAAATGGACTCTACCCATGAACTAACAGACTTTTATGAGATTTCGTGTTATTTTTCTAGTTTTGTGAGCATGCCTTCTGTTTGAATAACGTGGGTTATACTGTTTTACAGATGTTATGATTTGCATTTACTATGTACACAAATATCCTGATTTAAATTAGTTGAGGTTCTGGCTTTTATGAAGGAACACCAAATAATTTCTTAGAATATTAGACTTGCTTTCCTTCCAAGGAAATAAATAATTGAATGTTTGGCATTTTTTTGGCAGAGCCACATGCAGGTTTTCGAATTGCTTTCAACATGTTTGATACTGATGGCAATGAAATGGTGGACAAAAAGGAATTCTTAGTGGTATGTATATTTGCAGTTTTTGATGTAATCTTAAGACTAATGGGATGATGCCAGGAGTCATGAGAATACTATCTACAGTGCTAGCTATTCTTCACTGAATGTAGTTATTTGCCTTATTTAATATAAATAGTTACTATGATGTAAACTGAAAATGGGAGCTCCTTAGAGTGCACAGGAGTGTAGTATGTAATTATTTTTGAAGCTTAAGTCTAGTTTTTATTCTGGATCTTTTAATTGCTACTGTAGTCACAGATAGGCTATTAAAGTAATAGGAATGTTTTAATGGTTAGCAGAGTTATTTAATTGCTCTAATGATGAAAGGACTTGTGAAAGAATCTTCTGCTGGGAGACCACCCCACTTTGCCATTCATTCTGCTGATAATCGCAAGTGACCCAAAAATACTGACTGACATAATGTGACACTATCACCTGTTTTGGACAAGACTTGTAATGAAACAAAACATACTGTGCGTATATCTAGTTTAGTCCATAAATCCATACGCTGAAGCAATTTGCCAAGCTGGGGTTCAGTGAGTTCTTTTTAAGGAGAATATTCCTGCAAGTGAAATTGACTTTGACCTGGATGATTTCCACGTGCTTTTGAACAGATGACAGGATACCTAGAATTTCGCAATAGTTTGGTTGCATCCAAGGTTCAGTTACATTACTGATTTGAATGGCAGTATTTTGCAAATTGTGGCTTTGCTGTGTTTGCTGCTTAGAAAAAGCACTTCTGTAAATTAATGTTATTGATTATTTAAGCAGAGTTTATTTTCTTCAGGTTAGAAATCTAAACTGTTCTAAAAAGCCCAGACTTTGAAGGAAAAATTTACATCTTGTTGAGATTTGAAAATGAAAAATAATCTGGCACTTGAGGGAAAATCTTTAAAAATCTTAAATCATCTGCTATATGTTCATTTTTATCATGATAAATCTGATAATTGCATCTCTAAAATTTGAATACTTCCTAAGTTTTCAGGTAGTAGGATGCACCAAGTTCAGGAGAATGATCTTTGCCCTAACAAGAGAGCTATTTTAGATTTATGTTCATTTAATTTTTTTCTGATTTCTAAATAAATGCCAGTGATTGATCATTTAAAAAAAAAAAAGGAAATGCAGACCACTCAAAGTTATGACCTCTGAGTTTACAATAACTGTGTGGCTTTATGTTAAAAAGGGTGCACCATAAACCAGAGATCTCTAAATTGTTAGTGTCCATAGACAGCAGCTGTCTGGGATTACAATGAAGCACTCAGTTATGCTGAACATAGTTTTTGACATTTCTTTAGAAATTAACATTTAAAATTTTGTGGTTGTTGGTGTAGACAAGCTTTCTGAAGACTACACAAGGCCTTAATTTTCTACTGAACAAGTACAGATGATTAATACAATAAACCATTTATAACAATTGGATCAGACATTGGAAAAAATATTTTTCTAAAAGACAAAAATTTTATTTTCATACATTTTTGTGTAGTTGAGCTTATAAATAAATACAGTGAGTACACATGAGGAAAAAAGCCCAGTGCCTTACTGAAAAAGATGGAGCAAAATACAAAGAATGAAACAGACACATGGAATGTATTTAAGTGTCAGAGCCCAATTTATTTAAAATAAAGACACCCTAGTTTCCTGTGTGTGGTTTCTTAATTGATTCAGAAAAACTATGCTAATCTTAAGAAAATAGAAATATGGAAGAAACTCTCCTTAATATGCTGAACTTCCCCCCAGTTCTCCTTTTCAGGGAAGTGAGATCTGGGGGCTTGTTCTGGTGACATGGCTTAAGCAAAACAGGTTAAATTCCAAATTTACTTTGGAAGGTGGCACCACTTTTTGTGGCATGTTGGTCATTTTTTTGTGTTGTTATTAAATGTACACATCCTTGTATGTTCAAATTCTTAATAAGCATCTCCTCAGGCTGGAGGAACAAACCAGCAAACATTGGATTAATTAACAAAGGGAAAAAGTAGAGGAAGAAGAAGAAGAAAAGGAAACACCTTTCATGATTCAATCAAACAGAATATGGTGGGATAGACTGACAAGTTTGTTCTAAAAGAAAAAAGGGCTTCCATTACAACAGCTAAATGGGAGGAAATTGAAGCAAGAGGCTTTGTTTTTCAGAAACTGATGGTAATAATGAAATAAAATAAGCATGTGAAGTGGGAAGCAAGGACAATATTTAACTATGGATATTGCATCTTTCTTTGTAACTATGCTTTTCTAGTCCTCTTCACGTCCTGCTATGTCTTTGTTCTCTGTCAGGATCCCTGGGTAAACTTTCTCCTTATACTTTTTCTGCTAGCAGGCTTGGTGGATAAAAAAAAGAAATAAAGCAAAATTTAAAACAATAGATATACTGTCCCCTACCTATAATTATAGTTAACAAAATTGTATAGATTAAACTTGAATGCAACTCTGCTTCATTAGGTGTGATCCTTCAAAAACTAGATTGGAGCCCTTAAGTTAGAATGTTAGATCTGAAGTTAAAAGACTAAAATAGATAGGTAGATAGATTTTCGTGTAATAAAAGTAAATAGGAAAATAGAAGTTGATTCAGTGATACTGCAGTTGTGATAGAACTGGCCCCAGAACATACATTTGGCATTTTTACTCACCTTGCTTGAATATAATGTATCATATCCTGCATGAAAGAAGGAGACTGGCGACAAAAGCTGCCATTTGAACTACCCCAACATTTGCAAAATATTTATCCATCAATTACAGGCAGCTGTCACAAAATTGGTAGTAAATTCTATTCAGTTTTACAAGTAAAGAGACTTTGAAGAGCCTTGTTTCGGGATCACGATATGGGATTCTTGAGGAAAAGTATGTGTAGTGAAGAGTGGAAAAATACTAAATTTTTCTGATAACAGCTGCATTGTTTTTGTAAACTAATTTCATGGTATTTGTGCTTTCCTCTTTGCTTATGTCATAGTGGGGAGGTCAGGGAACAGAAGGATTGTGTTGCCTTGTTACTGGAGATCTTGTTTTTGCTGCCTTCAGCAGTCAATCTCATTATCCTGTTTCAAGCAATGTTCCTATGAAAGTACTCCTAGGCCCTTCTTGCATTCACTTTTTTTCACTCACTGGTATCCTATAGCACTCTTTCTGAACAAAAGATCCATTTCCAGAAGTTTAGCAAGGGCTTTAATAATGCATGGAATAGAATCCTACTCCTTTTGCCTCTGTGGCAGGGGAAATACATCCAAGGATGCCTTGCTTTCTACTGATCTTTTTTGGTTTTTCAATTGCTGCCACTCTTCTCTCCTGCTTGATGGCTTCTCACTTCACTTTTCACAAGGGATTTTCTTTCTGTTTCTCTCTGTTCATTTAACCTTTTTCTTTCCATTGTTCTGGGTTGCAAACTGTAGGACTTTATCCTCTCATGACTCTTTCCTTGGCATAAGTTACAGTAACTTGTGCCTGTAGGTTTGGAAAAAAATTTGAAAAAATCTGCCAAGGTCTGTAGATTTATCCCATATTCAAAAATAGGTATTGACATACACAAAATGTTCTGGTCTGTATTTGTCTTATACGAAATTCCAGAACTCAGTAGTCAATTTAGGAAATTTATAAAATGTTTTTTATAAATGTGTTTGCTACTTAATCACTAAACATTGAATTCTTTCATTTCAGTGTTATCATGCCCCTGCAGTAAAGCTTGCTGATCCCTTTGTCTTAGCCATCTGCCTTCTCTGAAATAAAGATGTCCTGAAATTTAGTTTGGAAATTTTTCTTGCAAAACGTATCACACACACTTCATGTTACACATTCCAATCCTTGGGGATCTCTGTGTACATACCATTACATTGTCAGGTTTTACCAGACTTCTGGTAGGTAAAATTTGAAAGGACTACCACAATTGTGCCTGTATGCCAAGGTGTTTGGTCTTATTTTAGATAGGACAAATTTCTCAGATCAAGGTTTATTCCTTTTCCAGCCCACTTAGAGGATAACAAATGCTGCACATGACAGTATGATATTTTCACATGCAGTTTTTTTAAAAGCTGAAGTTCTAGTAGAGACCTAGATGGTATCATAGTTAATACTGCTCTCTCTTGCTAAACACTGTGAGACCTTTTTCTAATGGTTTGGGAACATTAATTGGTATTACTATAAATAAAAATACCTAAATAAAACAGATACTTGCAGAGAAAGGTAAGCACAATCCAGTTCTTACTCTGAAGACTTTACAAAAATAAATATGCTTAAGAATCTGTACATTTGAAATCTTGTATTTGAGGTTTTCTCAGAAGTCACGTTTAAAGCTCTTTATGTTGAGATAGTTGTGAAAGGGGTATTTTACAAGACCTGAAGGTATTCTTTGAACAGACTTGAAAAGAAAGGGTACTTGATAAATTACTCTTGAGTAGTAGTTTGTTGCTGCTGAAGGGGAATGTTTCACCCCCACCAGGTGTTTCTACCCCTCCCTTGTGCCAGCAGTAGTAAGAACTGATCAGGTTTTAAACTAATATGAAAAAAAGATTGATCCAGCTGACTACATAACCATGCAGATACTAATTAGAACCTGACAAGAAAGGATGTGCCTTGAGGTGGTGAAAAAGGGTGGATCTTTTTATATTGGCAGATTGGCTAAATAGTATTCTTAGTATTGTGCTCCCCAGTAGAATTGTTACCCTTACTTTGTGGGAAAAAAGATTTCCTTTTCCTCTTTCTGTGGGATGGTTTAAGTCACAGTAGAAACATGAAGGCATGAGTATGAACAAGAAAGCATCATTGAAATTCTGATATTTCAGTGAAGAATTGCATTTTAATACTGTTTGTAATGTTCCTTATGATGAAGGATATTGTTATGCATGTGAAAACAGGCTGAACACTAAATATGAGCAAAATGGTTTGTTTTTTAGCTCCAAGAGATCTTCAGGAAAAAAAACGAGAAGAGAGAAAAAAGAGGAGATGAAGAAAAACGTGCAATGCTGGTAAGTAAAATCAGAAAAGTTGCTGTGGTAGTTTGTTTGCTTTTTTTGATGTAGGACAAAATTATGTATGTATGTATTTAACTGATTGCTTTTTTTAAACATTAAATTCATATTGTTAAAAGAATATGCATAACTTCATATGTAGAAAAAAGCAGTGTTTAGCCTAAAGTGCAGTTACTGGAGAAAAAGAGTAAGTGGTTTATATGAAGGAAAAAATAGTGTTTAAATGCTGTAGTATGTGTTCTGACAGTAGCATTGATTCCATTTGGAGTTTAGAAATCTAGGGAAAAGTGAATAGTAATGACCCAGTGTTACTGTCTATAACAGTGAGAGATCTCAGTGGGAAGACCAAGGTACACACTTGCTTTCAGAACTAACTGAAGCTGTTCACGTAGACCTGCTGATCCTGGTGCTTGTTATCCACATAGTGGTTTTAAAATAGATTATGAAATGTTACAACTGAACTTAGACCTTATACTCAAATTTAATTTCTTACTAAGTAATGCTTACTACCAATGCAAAATATATTAATCTGAAAAGATTTTCATGAAATATTGGGTACGCACATGTCAAATTTGCATTTCATGCAAATAAATAAAAAAGGTAAGTCAGAAATAAATGAGTCTGTGGTGGTTTGTCTAAGGACGGCAGCAGTAGCAGATACTTCTTTTACTGTTGGAAAAGTAAATATCAGGGATAAATCTCTGACAAGCAGAGAGCAGAAAAAAAAGTTCATTTGCAATTTGCATATTTATGGAAAAATTCCTTATTATAAGAACCATTTTGACATACCTGCAGAGCTTCTCAGTTTCCCTTACACCTTTGCCAACATCAATGCTCAGTCTCAGTTCTTTGTTCCTGAAACCACAGGAGGTATGATTTTTCATAGAATTAATACTTTTTAAACCTTCCCTGAGGAAAAAAGAAGGATTTTTTTTCTTCCCACTCAGAGATACCTACCCTGCTCAACTTTTCAAAACTGTAGGTCAGTTGTTGAATCTCTCATAGACTGTTTATTTTGAACAAAGGAAACTTATACCTAAAGGAAGAGCTTTTGGAGAACGTGAAGATTGCAAAATAAGTCCTGAGGGTAATCTCTAAAAATGTGTACTTCTCTTTTGAAAATTCAAAGAGTAAGACTGAAAATAAACATTTTTTTTCTTCACTGTCATTTTGAAAACAAATAAACAAACAAAAAGGCTAATAATATATAAAGTAAAGGTTTGCTTGTCTTAACCTATTCTGTTGTCTTTTTTTCTCCCTTCTTTTATCTTCATTCTGACGTGATACTTGGCTTGACCCATTTTTGCTGTCTGTCAGCGTCTTCAACTTTATGGATATCATACTCCTACTAACAGTGTATGTACTCTAATTATTTTCAATTGATGCAGTCTTCACCAGTGAGATGAAATAATATGCTATCAGAAAGTTTACTGTATTTATCTTTTTCATAAAGTAAATTATTTCTGCTAATCAGTAAAAATGTGAGGAATCTTAACCTGCATAAAAGATTGTTGCATGCATGCTGCTGAACATGCAAACCTATCAGGAGGAAAGGTTGCTCTCTATTTACATAAAATGGAGTAAACAGTATTTTTAAGGGAAAGTACAAAATACATTTCAATAAACTATAGACAAATCTTTAATTAATGTGTGTAAATTAAGTCATCCTGCATGAGTCATTTGATCCATCTCTTTGTTTCCTTGTGTATAGTGTGAATAATCAGTCAGTTGAATCCTTCACTTCTTTGTTGTCCCCCAAAAAGAAACCTGAAGTGAGCTTTCCTATTTTTATGTTTCACCTACAGAACAAATACATAAGAACTTTCAGCGCTGAACTAGGAAAGTATTTTACAGAAAATATTCCCTATATTACATAGGTAACAGTAAACTTCTTTTCAATAATTTTTGAGGGGTGAAAAAGAGAAGCAGCAAGGGATCTTCTGACGTTTTTAATGTCTGCATCATGACCTGATTAATTTCTGGATCATGGCAGAAGTAAAACAGTTTTTAAAATACAGAGATTTGATGTTTAAATAGAAGAATTCATCTTGTGGCATTATTGTGCTATTCCAAATGAGAGGATGGAATCCAGGAGAATTAGATGACTAGTGAAATTCCAGTTTTAAAATTTGTTTCTTTATATAATTATTCACAGAAATGCACAGATTTATTTCTTGTGAAGTTGGCACCTACAATTTGAGCAACATGCAGGAAGGAAGTCTGAAGTAAAAAGTGCAGTTGATGTGCATACTGCAATGATGTGAGAAAAATGAAGTAGAATGTACAAAGCCTTATGATTCAATAGATTTCAGATGAGGCTTTACTGTAGTGAAACTTGCTGGACAGTGATTGCCATATTCCCATGGCTTCCTCCTGTTTCAAACTGAAACCAAACTAGTTAGGCATTCTACTTATGTAATTTTCAACTTCAGTTAAAAAAATCTTCGTCTGGACTCCAGTCATGTCCAAGCATTTTATCAAGATAATCCCAGGTGTGGGCCATATTTTTTGCCCTCCTACTATCTGAATGGAGATTTCCATATAAAGGAGACTCAGGTGTATAGGAATTCAAATAATCCCTCATCTCTGAAAACTGGTATTTTGGAGTTCTGTTTCTCCTATTGAAACAGGAAGTGTAGCAGCCTTTTGTTTCCCTTGATGTCCTGAGGAGTTGAAGATATCCAGGTTCCAAGGAGATGCAACCCTAAAATATCTGGGATAGTCCAACATCCTGTCTCATGCATGAGGCCCTTCTCACTTCATCTTACAAATCAGTTCTAACTTTTCAAAAATGCATTGAGGTTCATAGGCCATAAAAAGCATATGGTGATGTTTTAAATGGGTTAAATATTTCAGTATTTTCATTTGCATAGGTTAATTTTTTCAAGTCATGTTGTGGTGCATACTGCATTTGTGTCTTGGCATGTACTGCATGAGTGCTTTCACTGGCCAAATGCCAACCAGAACATGGTAACTATGGTGTGATGCATGTGACAAATAAAATGTGCACACCCAGAAGTACTAATTGAATTGACTAAAGTAACTCCAGTAGGAGAACAAATTCAGTGAATATTTAAAATAGATAATTATAGAATTGTATGCATGAAAGTATGTGGTGTTCATTCACATGACAAGGTAAGTTTGATCATCAGACATGGATAGTGTTTTCCTGATAGGTATGTTACAGTTGAAGTTGAACTTACTAGGTTTGTTTTTTGCCTTTCTTTGTTGGTGCAATGATGTCATCATAAATATTAGATTAAATTATTTTATATAACTACTTGCATGGTGATATTTTTATTTTAACCAATGAAAAAATTAATTTCCTAAGTATTATAAACTAATATTTTCTGGAAAAACAGAATTGAGAGAAAAAATAATGCCAAAATGCTGAGTCTAAATGGCCATTTTGACATGTACTTTTAGCAAATACTTTCACTTCTGCTTTCTTGAATTGATTTGTCTGAGAAGATGGAGTCTGGTGGTACTTTTGGTGCAGCCACGAGCATTAAGCAAATAGCTGTAATAGACCAGTATTCCTTTAATTTACAAAGTGTCATGTAACTGGTTAAAATGCCACTGTTTAGAAGCAAGGGAACCAAGCCCTGGTTTTGAAGATCAGTTAGAAAATACTTTAAAGTTTATAAATGGTTGTTCTATTGTTGTTTTTCAAACAATTGTGCTTCTTGAAACTGCAGGTTCTTAAAACAGAAGGAGAGGACCTTGTCCCCAGAAGCTATTGGGATACTTTGAGACGTAGCACAAGCCAAGCACTCTTTTCAGACCTTGCGGAGGTATAAAACAACCTCTCTGGTCTCTGGTCCATGAACACACTGCTATTTGATTTGTTCTGTTCTGATTTTTTTCTTATATTATGCATCTTGTTTCTTCTTTTCCTTTTAATTACTTTGTTGTTTTAAACCTGAAAGTTCTCAGATCAAATGCATTTGGTTCTATACAATGTGATCATTGAAGGTTGTAATTTCCAAGAGCAAGCAAAGTTACCTTTTGAAAGAGTTGGAAGATGAAGTTCTCTTCATCCTCACTATAAGAAGCATTTTCTAACACTAACAGTCATGGCATTTCACAGTTAGAGAAGTAATTCAGGAATTATGATCATTATGGAGGTCTAGAAATACCACTGAGCTGTCAAATTAATTTCCCTAATGCTTTGAATTCTAATAATTCTTGTTTCATGATCTGCTTCTAGATAATTGAGTAAGATATTTCTTTGTATTTATCATTTCATAGGGTCAGAAAACTAGATCATTTATGCTTTTCTGTACCCCACACAGTGAGAGTGATAGCTCTGCTGGTAGCGGCATTAAAAACCATACAGCAGCTCCCCACTGACTCTGGTCTCAGGGTTCCATGTTTCCTAAGCAGGAACATAATGAGAAAAGAACAAGGAACTGAAACTGACCTCCAGAGTAAAACAGTCTTTTTCCTTGGTTTGGAAGCAATGTGTGCTTCACATTAAAAGTAACTACTGTTTTGTCCCTGCTGTTCCTCTGCAGAAGCTCTTGAATAACCTGAGGACTTTGATGGACTTTTTCTAATTTCCAGGCTAAATTTACTCATAATCCCTTTATATCAGTCAGTTGTTCATTAATTTTCATAAAGCTTTTTCTTCTTTCATGTTAATCTTCTTACTCATGTTTGTGTTCATAAATGCAGTCATAGCCCTGTCTTTAAATTTATTTGAATTTTAAGTATGAGCCAAACAAAATAAGGTGTTTGATTTTTCCTTTAAGGTAGAATCTACATTTCCTAGGGATCAAATAAGCCTTTTCTGTATTTCTCTCAGCTTGTGTTCATTTGCCCTTGAACAAAACAAAATGTAGTGTTACAGAATTGAGTTTTATAACAATATTTGTAGCAATATCCATAGTAATAACATATACATAGTAATCTTGCAATAAAGCAGTATATTCAGCCTATCTTCCCATGCTTCTACATTGATGAGTTTCTGAATTGTTAATCCAGTTATTAATCCTAATTTATTCCACAAAATTTTAAAATCCAGAATATCAGTGCTCTTGTCTAGTCAGATGAGGAGACATAGAGGGGAGAGAAGGCTTCTCATTTCACTGTTTATTCAATAAGCTTGGGGCATTGAGTTTTCTGAATGAAATGTCCTCTTAATGTACAGTTAGCTGGCATGAATCCAGTCCCAAGTTATATATAAACTTAAGTTTGGTAATCTCTACAATTAATGTGTTTCATTTGAAGAGAGAGAGGTTTTTTAATATCTGATGCCTCAGACTAATATCTCTAACTATACTGTAATTGAAGCTTAATAGCAGCTATACTCAGTAGTGATTTAAATTCTCTGTGAAGTGTATAAAAAGCCTGTCTGCTCACTTGTAAATCATTTTGTGAAGAAAAATCATGTTCTGCATTTTCTCCACTGACAATTTCCCACTTCTCACCATAATTATCTTTATCTTGCTTGGTTTGGGCCAGCTGGCTTTCATCCATATTCTTATCTCTCCCAGGTACTCTTGAATAATATTATACCTGTACTGTACTGTACTGTACTGTACTATACTACTGTATTATACCTGTACTCCCAGGTACATCTGAATAATACTATAGCTATTTGTAGTAAGAAAGTGGCATAAAGCAAGGTGATACTGGGGTCTATGTTGTTTCATAGGCTTTTGAGAAAGTATGTAAGTTGAAAAGAAGAGTAAATAAGGTTTGTTGCTATGGGAATCAAAGGGTCTCTTTGGAGAGTAAAGTTATTTATCACAACTAGTTTTTTCTAGGACAGTCTATAATACTGTTTCTGTTTTTACTAATTTAGCAATTCCACCATCCTGTTGGAATATGGCAGTTATCACAATTCAGTTTTGGGGTTTATTCTTAAATTACTAAGGGAAATGAAATCAGTAGGTTAGTTACCACTGTTGGAAAAATCAAGAGTTTGCAGTAAGAAAGCTCTTATTAAATTGAATAATAATATACATATTTAATTATTGAAATATGTTGGTAAAAGTTCAGTCAATGCTCATAAGCATTACCTACTTTTACTCAATTCTTGTTAATCAAGTACTTGAAACTAATTTTGCAGAATCCAAAATAAATAGACTTTATGCACTTCAGGTTAGAAAACAGAAAGGAAAAGATACTGCCATTATGCATCAAGTCAGTAAGGTGGTTGAAACACTTGTCTTTGGTCTGTCTCTTTACCTGCATTTGTATTCCAGTTAGTGTAAAGGTAAAGAGAAATGAGAAGGATTTTATTCTCATTTAAATGATTGCAAAATACATTTGATCAAAATTGAGGCTCATATTTGTATACATGAAAACAGGGGAGGTAATTTAATTTTCAGTGATCTAAAATAAATAAAATTAAATGTATCATGAAAAATAAGTAATAGCTTTAAATTATTAAGGCTTCTGGTTTTATTTTTTATGAAATAAAAGAGAGAATTTATTTAATGCTATCAGTGCAGAAGGAGCACGGGAATAGTTTTCAGCTGCCTGCAGTTCTTCAGGGAAGCATATTGGGTTGAGTTTCTGCAGTGAGGTTTTTGTTTGGGGTTTTTTCATTTAGTGAGGCCAGCCAAGTGGGAATTGTGAAAAGACTTACAGATTGAATTTTTTTTAAAACGGTTCTTTAGATTTATGGGTGAATGCAACCGAAGTCTAAGGTTTTGAAATGTTTTTGCAAGATGAAAGGCTGTAATTTAACATTTGATATCTTTTCAGTGTACTTGAGGGAAATTGTTTGAATGTGCTTAGGGATTTAATTGCTTAAAAGACATAAGAAATCAGGGTATCTGCATTTCAGTATATTGTGTCCTGTACTGGAGGATAACAATATTAAAAGACAAATAGTGATTACTTTTCTGAATTAGTTTGCTCACTTGAAGAGCAGAGCTGTCTTAATTGAAGGGCATGAAATATCTCTACCTCTGTATACACTATGCCATCTTATTTCTCCCTGGAGAAGAATATGAGAATAAAGAGGAAGCTAGAGTATCTTGAGAATCCTAAACTACTTATACTAAAGAACAGAAAAGTTTCTCTCATTTCTTTAGATTGGATGTTGAAAGGGATTTGTGTTGTTACTGCCTTGCGTGTTCCCTTTTTGTTGATACATAAATATACGTAATGAATATTGCACTTTCCATTTTTTACAAATCAGTATGTAAATTTGAAAATAATATAGTATATTTTAGAGAATGTAGATGTGAAATGCTTTTTCATGGTACATGATTTATCATGATGTTGAATTATTGCATATTGTTCAAAATTTCTTCCTGGTTTCTTCACTTAGAGTTTCTTTGTCTGTTACAAATTTATAGCCTCCTCATTGAAGAAATAGAGTCAGACTTAAAGGACTCTGAGTGTGGCTTGCAGGTTTATACATACAGAGCTTTATAGAGCTGTGTAAACAGTTTCCTATACCTATGGTAGATCCCATGGGTTTATAATGTATTATTATAGCGATAAATTATTACTGTTATATCTCCAAATATTTGCTAGGTTTCTGTACTGTGTCTTGTTTTGTACTGTAACACTAGAGTCAGCAGGCAAACTGCCTAATGGGTGGTAGCTTGCCTAGGAAGAGCAGAGACTGCTCTCCTACTCTTTGCTTTTTAAGAGTAGGAGTCTTTTTAAGAAAAATGAGAGCTTGGATGGGAGGTAATTCCTAAGCAGGTGCAGTAAGGAGACTAAATATATTGCTTTTTAAATTTCAAATGTTGGCAGAAGCATGTTAATGCCAGGAGGGCCTTGTCATGCTGGACTACTGTGGCTTATTCAAGAGCCTTATATTTCTGAATTATTCTTCTACCTCTTATATCAAGAGCTTCTTTTTCAAAGAAGTAAAATCAAAGCATATACACAATAGTTAAGGGCAATGAGTATGTAGTAAAAAAAGTGGAATATTATGCAATCACTATACACAGAAGATAGTTACTTCAGTTTGGATTCCTGTTTACAACTTTTGCTATTACGAATGGTCAAAATTAGTTGGCTTTCTCTTCTAATTATGGCCTTCAAAATCTTTTGTTATTTATTAAGGAAAAAGTATTAATACATATTCAGAGATTCCAGTCCTGCGCAGAGACTACAACCCAGTAGATGAGGAACATCCTTAAGAGAAGTAATCCAAATATTGCTTCATTATTTCAAAATATTTCATAATTCTGGTGTTTTAAATGTGTTTGGGCAATAACATTTGTGATGTAGCTATCTGCCACTTACTGAAACGAATCATGTAAAGTACACCTAACTTGATGTGATTTCAGAGCACAATCCCATACTTACTTTTGAAATATAGAATAAGAGTATATGAACTAATGTCCGCTAATTTCTTTGTAGTTTCATAGTAGAAGGGAAAGGAGATTATGTACAAAGGGAGTTACATTTTATGGTTTACCTTAACTGAAAAGAATTTTCTTTTTCCTCACAAGTTTCTGGTTTTATTTTTCATACCTTTTCCCCTTCATTGAAGCTTCCATTACATCATTCTGTTGGTTTAACTACTTTCTACTAAATGCAATTAACAGTTACTGCTATTTTTGTGTGAAAATTGCATGGCAAAATCATTGTAATGGGTTTCAATACTAAAATCTTTTTTAATACTATAAACATGAAATACAAACTCTTTTAATAGAAAAGTCTATTATGATGATAGACATTCTCAGATTATACTTCTGTATCTGATCCAGTCATGGCCTTTAATTATTTTTTATTCTCCTATTTAAGCGTGCTGATGATATTTCAAGTTCACTGTCAGATACTACATTGCTTGTACACTTTTTTGGCAAGAAAGGAAAAGCTGAACTGAACTTTGAAGATTTTTATAGGTGAGTCTCAACTGCATTAATTACTTCTAAAAAATATATTTGTATAGTTGTTCTAATAAATATGTACTATGTTATTATACACATTGCTTATGCAGGTATGTTTATAACGATTTGTGTTCCCTTTGTGTGTGTTATATACACGAAGAGCAAAATAAAACAGTAAGTGGCCCAACAATAAAAAGTCCTCTTCCAATGCTGCTGTGTTTGCAAGTTTTGTTAGCACTTGTGTGTTTAGTTAGTTTGGGGTGGAAAGGTTATACCCCAGCCCTCTCCTTATTGATAGGCAGGAACTTGTTTCTTGGTTTTGAATTATTTATATCTTATCCCCTGTTTGTCAGTGCTTTAAAAAAAAATTGTGTGCATCTCTGCACTTAGGGACATATTTAAATGCAAAATTTTTCTGAAGATATCATTCAGGCACCTTACAACAAGCTTCTTTGAGTAAAAGTTAAAACACAGTGGAAGCGATTGGCTTAGTTATTGTGCCAGTAAATATAGAATTTAAAAATACAGGGAGAGTGCCATAAAAACAGAACCATAAAACTGTATGCTTCTGTGTAATTGAGAGAGATACAATGTTTAGTTATTACTTCCTTAATAAATACTCCCACTATCAATTGTCTTTATCATTATCACTTAACTGTGTATTCCAATCAATCAGAAGTTTGCAAAATATTTTGCCTTAAATGAGAAGTCCTGAAAAGTATGCAGTATTTTACATAATATAAAAACTGTATGATTAAGTGAAATCATGTCATAAATTCAAAGGAAGCAGCAGAGAAAGTAGTTTTACAAAAGGCATCTAGTTAAAATGCTATGGGTTGTGGCTGACAATGAGATGGAACATGAGCTCCCAGTGCACTACTGTGACCAGAGAGCTAATTTCACCCTTGGCTGTAGGACTAGGGCATCACACAGAATCAGGGAAGTTACTTTTCCTCTTCATAGGTCGCTGGTTTTATATTTGGTGTCCAGAATATTCTAAATGGGTTGTTAAGTTGGGAAAAGTTTATAAAAATAAGAATAAAGAAGTATTTTTCAAAAAGGGTTAGATTGAAAGACTGTAAGCACTCATCATACTCGGCTTGTTAAAAAGACAAGGTTAAATTTCAAACTGTAAGCAACTACATGAGGAATACATTTTGGGAATTAATTTAGTACAATGATGGAATTTTGAATTAAGCATATACAAATAAAGATCTGTGACCCACTGAAGAAGAAAACTGGGCAAATACAAACCAGAATTAGATTACAAATGCAAGTATCAAGTGATTTTAATCCTTTCTAACACATTTCATTATTGTGTTAAGACTGTTGCATTGACTTGAAAATATGTCAATATAGATGAGGAATTTACTGACTTTATGATCAGTCCTGCAAAAAGAGAGCTAATTTGTGTCATTATTTGGCTCATATTTTGTAAGTCTTTTAAGGACATTAACAGTAGAAATATAAAGTATGACAATTTCTTCACGTTTTGTTTTTGCTTTAGATTTATGGATAACTTGCAAACTGAGGTTCTAGAGATAGAATTCCTTTCCTACTCTAATGGGATGAACACCATCAGTGAGGAGGACTTTGCCCATATTCTCTTGAGGTATACAAATGTGGAAAATACATCAAGTTACCTGGAAAACATGCGCTGCAGTATTCCTGAAGAAAAGGTAATTGTTTAGGACCACAGCATGCAGTCCCAGTGTCACTAAGATGAAAACATAGCTTTCTTTGTTGGACTGAATTACTTAGCACCAGGATTTTATTCTGATCATAGACTGCGTGCCTGGTTTTTCAGATTACTTGCTGAATAAAAAGTACAAGAGTAAATAGCATAGAATTATAGTCCTTAGGATTTAGCTAGCAGTATTGTTGAAGTTTAGATAGAAGGTAACAGAACAGGTTAAATTGCAAAAACCATAAGACATTAAAAAGAAAAATTTTCTAGAATGAATTATTAAAACAACCCTCTCTTTCTCTTTCTCTTTCTCTTTCTCTTTCTCTTTCTCTTTCTCTTTCTCT
>JANPWX010000065.1:533236-554908 GCA_024734555.1 Trochalopteron elliotii
CCTTTCCCTTTCCCTTTCCCTTTCCCTTTCCCTTTCTCTTTCTTTCTCTTTCTTTCTTACGTTCTTTCATTCTTTCTTTCTCTTTTTTCTTTGCACTGCCACTGGAGTAGCATCTCCACAGAAATAATGTTACTTTTTATCTTGTTGTTTTATAGTCTTATTAGTGGATTGCTTGTAATTATTTTTGGGTGTGTGGGTTTTTTAATGACTGAAGAGACAGAATTGATAATACAAACAGTAAAGGTCAGGAGGTCCTTAACTTGTTTAACAACAAATAAACTTGTTTAACAACTTTTTGTCAGAAGTGTATCTGAGAGAAATGTAGTAGCAACTGTGCATCAGTGATAATCAATAGGATAATGTTAAAAGTAGCCCTCCAAACAAGGGGTGTTTTGGATATACTTCTTCTATTTGTGTTTACAGAAGATCAGATTAATCTGTCCTGGAAATCTAACTCTTTCAGTAGCTATATCCTTTAATAGCATTGACAGCAGAGCTTGCAAAGAAAAGTAATAAATCAGTTTGAACAGTTTATTTGGATTTGGTTTTTGACAAATGACATAGTAATTTTCATCTTCACAGTAAGTAAGATCAGTCAACTGATCTGATAGAAGCACACTCTAAAAATCAACCGTTTTCTGTTAAAAAATCTGGATTATCTGATTCTTCCTGTGGTTCTACAGCATTTAGGGCCACTGAGTGTTAAATATAGTTGGGAAAGCAGGGCTGTCTCTTTTGACCAGATTAAGTGTCAGATCAACTGGTAAGACTAGGATCAGAGTTCCTGCTCAGTCACTCTTTCCAAGTTCCTGGTCTAGGCACTGAGGTGCTCAGATCAAACTGCCATAAAAGGTCTGTGCAGCTTTCAATATTCAGAGCCAAGACAGTGCAACAGAACTGCTATATACTGCATGGTTCCAGATGGAAACCTCAAAAAAAAAAACCAAACCACTCACTTTGGGTCTTGTATAGAAACAATAATGTAAGTATCACTTGGGAAACCAAAAAGTAACAACCATTGTAGTTATAGAGAAATACTTTGATGTCAGTGGTGAAGTTAAGTTCTTTTGAACACAAGGTAGTAGTCTTTGAGTCTCCTCTAGGTCTTCCAATGTCATAGCAAGTATTCCACTGTAGTTTCCTCTTCTTGGTCTCTGGTGGGACCATCAGTTAAGGAAAACTTCCATGTAGAAAGCTTTGTCACTCAGTTACAACTTTGCTTATATGCTGTGTTCTGGGAATGTCCTGGCACTGGACGGGTGCTATGTATCTGTAATGTCATATGCTATACCTCCATTAAGTGAAACGAGACATTGCTGTTTTTCATAACTTTGTATTATTGGCTTGGTAAATGTGCTGTCACTATATCTCTTTTGCTGGCTACAGGCATTTAAGAATAGGACTTTGGCTCTTACTGCCGTGGAGGTGTTGTTCGTATGTTGTTCAAAAATTGTCACATTTTTTGACTCCTGTCATAACACTATAATTTGAAAATTATAAAATTTGCTCTTTATTTCATGATAGTGATACGCTGCAATACTAATACTAACGAGAAGATTCCATTTAGAAGAAAAATTAGTTGAGCCTGTAAGGTAATAGGCCTGTACTCTCATAGTTGGTAATGTTAATCTTTCATGGCACTGTACAAAGAAGCTCCTAAAGCAGCATGATGATCTTTTGTCATACTGTAATCATGTTCATATGTTCAGCTGGCATGCTGCCTGCTCACAGGATGTTTTCCTCCTTTTACTAACTAGATGCCAAGCAGTGATTCATGGAAGCTGGCATCACTAATTATTACGGATATCAGCTCCTGAAGAAAGTCTGTGCATTTTTAGCAGCATTGGTACATTAACTGGAGTTTTCTTTGCTGTAGTAAAATATAATCTGTCCATGTAAATAAAAAAGTTAGCTTCCCTTTTTTGTTGTGGTTTAACCCCAGCCACTGACCAAGCCCCACACAGCCATTTGCTTACTCCCCACCAGCAAGATCAGGGAGAGAATTGGAAGGGTAAAAGCCAGAAAACTTGAGAGATGAGAAAGAGACAGTTTATTAGGAAAAACAAAAGTCATGCACACAAACAAGATTTTTACAGTAGCTGGACCTCTTACACTTATTTTTTGCATTCAGAATTTTTACAGAGAAATTGGGGCACATTAAGGATTTGTGAACCTAAAAATGTCAGCTCAAGACCTTGGTGGATGTTCTCTATGACTGCTATTTTGCCATAGTACCTGAGGCTCCTGGCTGAGAAATGAAGTTTCACTGATCTAGGAATTTCACAAATGCATGGCAGAGTTAGTCCAGTCCCATAGAGGTTTCAGTCTAAACACAGTGCAAGAACTAGAACTTGGGCACATAAACTAATAGTGTCAAATGCAATGAAAAAAAAGACAGTATTGATAATATTAAATTAAGTTTTTAAGCTAAAAATTTAAATAAGGTGGAAAAATAGCCAGGAATTATAGTTAAAGGAGTCCAGAGAGGTCAAGGTTTGACAAAGAATGCCATTCCATGTTCAGAATAGCTGAGACCAGTGGGAATTTGATATAAGCAATGGTCCTGGCTTAGTTCAAAGTCTCATTTTCAGGTCTCTTTCAGAATTGATTTAGAGATAGTTTATCAGATCTTTGGATCTCTAAGATAAGAAAAGAGCAGAAAAATATTACATGGAATGAAGATAAACTCTTTTAACAAGAACACTTTCAGTGAAACTTTCACAGAAAATATTCTTAAGTCTGCTCAAAATACAGTTGATTTTTTATAAAGCTGGGCAAACCCTGCAGTACTTGCAAACCCTCAGCTGAAGAGACTTGGGTGTCTAAATCTAGATATGTAAAAATTTTGCCCTAAAATACAGGCTTAAAGGTAGACCATAACATATATTTATGGGTCCATTCAATGTATTTATATGAGCACATACACTCGCATCTATGTAATAGTGGTTTGCAGGTTTTCAGTAGTAAACATACTCCAATGTTCATCCAAACATAGACTTTTTATTCTCAGTATTGACTATCGTACTGTAATAATCCTGGAATTCTTAAAAATTGCCCTCAAAAATGGAACAGTATTTTCGACTGCTCTGGTGAGAATTGCTGTCTTGTAGCAGTCACAGAGAGGAAAGGCATATTGCATTCTTCAAGAAACTCCAGTTCTCTATTGACTTTTACTCCAAATCCTTTTTTTTTTTTGTAATGAATATGGTATCTGTTCTTAAATGAAGTAGACATATATATTTGCAAGGTTTGTTTATTCAGTTGTTATTACTACTGATAATTTACAGTGCATATTGTTCTCCTGGTTTTTAGGGTATCACATTTGAAGAATTTAGATCATTTTTTCAATTCTTGAACAATCTAGAAGACTTTACAATTGCAATGCAAATGTATAATTTTGCAAGTCGTTCCATAGGTCAAGGTAAGTATCTATTTTGTTATAAAAATCCACTGATATCCATATCCTGCTGATATCCATAGAACTGCTGACAGAAATGCAAAAATGTTTTGTATTTCCTAGTTTGTAGTTTTAATATTTCTAGTAAAAGGGTAAAAATGCTAGGACTCCAGCTTTGAGAGGAAAAGGCTTATTCATCTCATAAGAGATACCGTGCAAAGTCATGTAAGTGGTGGACAAGCTGAATGCAGAATAATTGTCCATCAAATCCTACAATACAGGAGTTAAGAGACACTTGACACCAGTGAGAGATCAGATTAAAGCAAGCAAAAGCATTTCTTTACACAGTGAGCTTTTGAAACTTGGCCTTCTACAAAGGCTATAGAAGAAAACAGTGTCAGAAGGTCTGAAGAGAGATCAGATTTTTAACAAATCAGTAAGTGGGTACTGAAAGAACTAGGCATATATGTACCTACTAAAATCCTTAATAAAACAGTTGTGATGCTTGGGGAGCAAAGTGGTCAGACTTGTGGGCTCTCCTTAAGTAGCTTCTTCATGGGTCTGACCGTGTACCACCAGCACTGTCCTACCTAATGTGTCCTTACCAAGGGATTGTATCATTTTCTCTGTGCTTTATTTCTTGGGTTCTGTTTTGTGTCAAATAAGTAAATGCCATATATGTAACACAGGTTTAATTATAATACTATTTTCTAATTTTGTTATTGCACATAGTATAGTATATGGACTGTTATCTTCTTTGTAAAATAATTGGCACCAATTTAAGCAGTGTCATTTTATATCAGTTAAGGACTGCTTGGTTTAGAAATGTGAAATTTGGTCCTAATTTTCACTTTTTCTTATTTTTGAGTATTTAAATGTGAAAACTCAAGACAAAAGTTTACTTATATTTCATAATATGCTGTTCACAAAGTACCCTTAAATTCACCTTTTTAATTTTTTTTTCTGATATTCTCGTTATGCAGATGAATTCAAGCGTGCTGTGTATGTAGCCACAGGTGTGAAGCTCTCACCACATTTGGTGAACACAGTGTTCAAGATTTTTGATGTCGACAGAGATGACCAGCTGAGTTATAAAGAATTCATTGGCATTATGAAAGACAGACTCAATCGAGGGTTTAGGGTAAGAATTCTAAATTTTATAGTTATTTTAGTTGACTTTGCTACTTACCACTACTTCAGCATCTGTAAATTTCCAACCAGCAGTGCATATGTTTAAAGACATACATTTTATGACACACATTTTAAGACAAACAATTGTAGAAATACTGAAGCAATCTGTAAGATAAAATCCTTAAATTCTTGAATTTTTTTCTTACAAAGCAATATTTAGAGGTCATGATATACCTTTATAATATGCAAACTAAATAGAAGATGAGAAATCCCCTGTATACTGTCATTTCTTCTGTATTGTGTGATTAATGGGTTAGCATTAGGAATTTTAACAATGGCAGCAATTATGTCTGTATTGCTTGTAGAGAAAAGAGAATTTGTCTCTCAAGCTGAAGAAGTTTAGTTAAAGGTCAACTCTTCTCAAACATTATATAAAATACCAAGTGCTCATAATGACAGTTCGAAAGAGTTGCAGCAGAAGGTAGTTTTAATTTTCAAATAAAAATTGGTGAAGTGGTGCTGAACAATGCTGTGTTCTAGTTCAGAGCTGATTTTAATAATTAAACCCTGTATCTAATATTCAGTTATAATAAGCCAGAGGGCAGGAAATTACTTGGAGTCTTTTTTTTCTTCATATGACAGGTGTTAACATTTTAAACTAAATGTAAAATGGTGTTGTAACTAACAACCTTATTGCTTTATTGCTTAGACATAAATCTTAAACTGTATTATGGTTCCTAAAGTCAAATTTCAATATGTTATTTTCTCTAATTTTAGTTAATTTTAGTTAGCTTCCTAAATGTAATTTTAGCACTTTCTGTGAAGTGGTGTTGAGTCTAATAGTTTACTTGTTATTTCTGTAATATTTTGATCAAACATAAAATGTGTATAACAACCACTGTATTTGTAACAAACTTATTTCCTTGTTGGTCCTCAATTCCTTTTATTATGGTGTGATAATGGTGATTGTTTCACAATTGTTTCAAGCTGTTCAGCTATATGTTTTAATTGTTTACTAACTGTAAATGTGCTGTGTATGTTAATTTAACCAGCAAACAGTCTGCTTACTAAGTAACTCTTGTATTTATTACATCTTCCTATTTCACAAAATGCATGACAGAAATCACATATAATTTTAAGAATCTATATCATCCAGCACTGTTCAGTCTTATGTATGTATCTTGCTTTTGCCTGGACCACTATAAAATGTTCCAGTGGAGAACTATAAAGAATAGCCAATATTCAGAAGAATAACACAATCTTTCATAAATTATAATTCTAATTTAAGTTAAATACTAGATATCTCCTGGATTACATGGGAGACAATTGTGATTTGGTCCTGTAATTAAGTTAAATGCATTCTCTTCACTAATCAGTAGTATTCCAAGACAATTACAGTCGTAAATGGAGGAATTACAATTTCCAATAAGTTTTCATAAATGTCATACAAATCAATTTTATCCAAGAGTAGATAATAGTAAAAATTCTGCAAAAATTTGCCTTCATAAAAAATACACTGTGAAAATTTTGCCTTAATAAACACCCGCCACCCACTGCAGTCTTGGTTTAGAGTGAAAAGTAGGAAATGCCTAAGAACCTTTTTCCCAGAACAGATTGATGTAAGTGTCATTAATTGCTTCTTATTATTTGTATGTTAAAAGTTGCAGAGTATTTAATGTGTTCAAAACAAGTAAAAATGCACTCTTGCTCCTGCGCTGTGCAGAGCTCAAATGTCGTCTTGTGCTAAATCAAAGATAACAAATTACTAACCTTTTCTTTATCAATAACTGTGTTTTGAATCCATATGAAAATTCAGTCAGTTTCATTATATGGATAAAAGATCATAACAGCTTCCCCTTATTCAGTATTTTGTAGCAACATAGAAATCTTGGCCATGAGAAATCTGAATTCCTTAACAAAGTATAAATGCCTGATTTTAATGTTAAGCATCCCACAATTAATGTCTGCCAATTAACACAGTGTCTGACTATCTTACTAAAAGCATCCCAAAATAACAGTTGCAGTTAAGCCTATGATTTGAAGTACCATTTTACAATTAACATCTTGTACTTAGCAATTCTACCTTTTTAAAAGCTGTTTCACTTATTATATTTGCCCAGAATCTTGAGGCCATTACAGGATTTGGTACTGGGACTATGTATTTTAGAAAAAGACATTTTGTGGTTATATAGTCAGACTAAAGTGAACCTATTTAAGGGTAAAGAGTCACACAAGTCCAATGAAAATGCAGTTCTGAAACATCAGTCAGTATGTAGCAGGTTTGTCCTATTTAAAAGTTTAGCTTTGAACTTAAAAACTTGAGGCGGATCCTACCTCTTATAGGAACACAATAAATGTTCATTTTAATACAAATTTTAAATATGTTTTTGGGAAATTAAATGTCTTAAAGACTTTACCAAATGAAATCTCTCTTTTTCTGAACTTTTGTAACACAACCTGAAATCTTGTTTTTGTTTTAGTAGTTTGAAGCAAACTCATATGTTAATCTGCCATCAAGTGGTCAGTCCGAGTATTGCCATAAACTTATTAAAAATGTTCAGACAGACATAAAAAGCTTTTTTTTGCTTATTAGTTAATTATTTCCCTTTCTTTTTCAAATTAAAAAATATATAAGAAGATTCCCTTTCCTTTAAAAATTCCATTTTTAAACTGGAAGACTTGGAACTTAATGACTAAATGATAAACATTTTGCATAACACATACTGTACTGTTATCTCCTAGCTATTTGTCAATTAAAGCCATTTTTTTGTATTTTCATGATACCGTTGTCTTATGCTTATCCCTGGCTGCCTTCACGTGTTGTCTGCATCTGCACACTTCTCCATCTTCTGCTCCACAGGGCTACAAACCTATACAGAGGTATACTACTTTCAAATCCTGCGTGAGGAAGGAGCTCTATAGCAGATAAATGACGGTATGTGTTGGCCACCAGTCTGAGTGTGCTGGCATGCCTGCAGGAATGGCTGAATGTTGAACTGTCACTGCTTTGTTTCCTGTTCCAAAACTCAGGAATAGGTTGTAGGACTGCAAGCAATGCAGTAGCTCAAGGCAACACATTGTGGTTTTGACTGAAGCAATAGAATTTTATCCTGGAGTTGGTAATGACAGACTCACACTGTCATTGTTCTGTGAGCCAGCTGTGATTTTGTACTGTGTTTGAAATTAGAAAAACTATTTTTTCATAGTTTCTGTTGCTGTTTTCTGTCTGTCCCATTACCTCTTTTTAAGTAATTTCTCAGGTACCTATAGCTAATAAGTATTTACCAAGGAGGATTGTAGAGGCAGATTTTTCTGACTTTTAGTGACTTGATTCTACTTTGGTTTATACTGCTATATTCTTGAAAGCAATCATGTATTTTTGGCTCAATTAATGCTGTACCAGCAATTTTAAAAAATCAGCACTGTGTCCACACATAATCACCATGGCTGTTTTCACATATCCACTACGTGAACATCCATTCGTACAGTTCAGTTGTACTGTGGATGTCAGTGTAAAAACTGGGGTGTGCACATTCTGTAGCTGTATTGTGAAACTGTTTGTCACACAGGGGACACAGACACTGCATTAGTAGATATTTCTCCTCTTAAAGGAAGAGTTTGTTCCTTTGCAATTTAAGGGCTTTTCCTGTTTCCATGTAAAGACTTTGCAGGAATTGCTATGAAGGCTGCTGGCTCCAAGGGAGCAAGGAGATGTACACCATGACAAGCAAGGCCCCATGGCTCTGAGTGACCCTGTGAGGGGTTCAGCACATCTCATGCTCCTGAGCCAGGAGGGTTTGACTGTCGTTCCCCTGATGTTTTTAATTCTGAGACACAATATTAAGCTGAGATTTTTTTTGTTCAATACTGTACCCTAATACTGAAGCATTGTAGTAATATGTGAGGGACAGAAGAGGCAATTTGATCTTAACAAAGAGTCTGGTTTCTCCATCTTACTAATGGGAAGTATAAATGACTACTAAAGTAGTTTAAACAATATTTTAGTAATCCAAGTCACTAGTCACATGAGAGGAAGTCATGGCTTTTGTTTAATCTTATGTAACTTTATATCTTTAAAACTTTTGACTTTCAAAGCTTCCTTTCTTCTTTTTTAATGTATTTTTAAAAATAGTTATTAGCAGTACTTTGTCTTTTTGTTGAAACCCATACTGTACTTTCATGTTAAGTATTATTTAAACTGTAACCTTTCAAGATGTGGAACAGCTCTTATAGGAAACTGGTAAAATGCTACACAGTCATGATGCTTCCCTAATAATTTCAGTGAAGGATATGTTACCAAGAGGAAGAAAATGCAGTGACACAAAGGAATCCATTATCTAATCAACAAACCTAATAAAATTATCTTGGTGATAGAAAGAGAGACTGTGGTAAAAGAATCAAGTACATACATCAATACCTTGTCAGATCTAAATTTAGGCACTAAATTAATTCATATGCTGAGATGATGTAAACTGGGAAAAAATGTACCATGGAGATTTATAAAGGGAGATGTTCATTCTGTATAAAATTCTCAAAAAAAAATTGAATTATAGTACGTCTACACTACCGGTTTGGAGACAAAAGAAACCAGGTTAGTTTTCAGGGCACGGACTTGGCTACAGGCAACATCACTGAGTTAATGTAGAGACTGCTAGATATTTACCCTGCTCTTCTTTCCATCTGGAGCTCCTGGATGTAACAAAAATTCTTCTTGTACTCAAGCTTGCTTGAGTAGGTCTGTATCAAATACCTGTTGCCTGTGCACTGAAGAATACAACATAAGCCTTATATATATAAAATTCTCTCTTCCCTGCTTCCCTTCTCTTAGTTTGCTACTGTTCTTCACTTGAGCAACTGCATCTTGTCTCTTATCATGAGTCAGAATCACAGAATTGTTGAAGTCATTAAAGACCTCTGAGATCAAACCCAGGCATTACAGTAATATAACCAGTTGTTGGCTGTTAAGAGTTCCTTTTTGTGCAAAACATTGCATAACTCATATTTCTTCAGATTTGTTGTAAACTTCTACTAATGGAAATGGAAACTTTAGCCAAGGCCTGTGAAGTGATTTGGCAGAAGTACTGTGGAGCAGAACAGAGATAGTTCTGTCTTTGCCGTACAACATGGAGTGAAAGTGGATTTACGTAATTCTAAAAATCATTATTTTCCATTTAGTTTATAAATTGAAAAGATAATAAAAATTGAATCATTGGAGATCTGAACAATTTTGATAAGTAATTAAATGCCAGTCTGATGTCCAGAGAAGCACATAAATGTACATGAAATACAAAAATCAGCTGCAACTACATTCCACAGTAAGGTGCAGTACAACTACTATTAATTGCACTTTTTTCCAAATATAAATGTACAGTTCATTGTGCTTTGAAACATTGTGCTTTCCTATGGTAAATGTAGAACTCTAGTGAAGGAGATTAAGATACTTGACACGCTTACCATAGATTATACCCTACTTTGAATCTGCACTCTGAAAAGGAATAAACAGCACATTGTGCTCTACGTCACATATCTCTAAAACGCACTAATGCCATTACTCCACAGTGTAAAGAATGTTGTACCCTTATAATAAATACTGCAAATTTCTCCTTGGGGAACAACTGTACAAGCTGTGTGTGGTCCCTGCAGGGCACACAGCCTGACTCAGCATTGGCAGGTATGCCTTTACATGCACTGCAGGGAGAACTGAAAAAAACATGTTTGTAGAGATCTGCCTGACAGGGCACAGAGGACAGCTCTGCTTTGAATGTCTTGTGGAAGGACTAACTAGGAAATTTCTAACAAAGCCCTTTCAAAGTTAATTTCCAAAAAGGGATGCTAGAGACCAGCTTATGAAGGGATTCAAGTCCATCTAAAGAACTGTTTGCTGTTCCTGTGCTCAATAACTGTAATAGATATTTAGGCCATAACTGTGATTTTGTTGACTACTGAAACATTGAAAGTAATTATTACATCACAAATGTAAATCTAGAAATTAATTTCTATGTACTAGTAATTTTATGACAATTTTAGGATTTTTTGCATTAAAATAACTGATTTCTAGATGTTCTGAACATTGTGGGTTTTCAGAATTTCTGATTAAAAGCTTTTAGGAGGTAATGGTTAATAGCTGAAAATAGTACCTTGAGACTGAGTGAGGAAGGAAATTTACTTTGAAAAAGACATAAAAAACTGAAGCATGGATTCAGAACCTCATTTCCAGCCACTTCAACTACAAATTGCTGTCTTTTGTAAACACTTCATTCTGTCAAGTGAGATTAAATTTTTCATGTAGCTAATCTTTTTAAAGCTTTTAATTTCTATACTTTCCTAGTACACAGCAATTGAATACATCTAGTGTAAAAGACAGCTTTTAAAAAAATGAAAGAAGCTGTTGCTTACTGTTTGAAGAGGCTTTTGCTTACCTCTTCTCTAAAGCAGAGAGGTGAGAAGTGTGTGATTAGGCACAGCTTCCTGACTCATCTTACAAAAGTAACTGGAAATTGCAGAACTTGGGCTTTTGATCCTAAACCTGACAAGAAGCTTAAAAACATACCTGGATACAGTGGAAGGAGAATGTTCCAGTGAAACATGAAAGCATTGCAGAACGTGTGGACAAGCAGGTCCTTCTTTGGATTTGGTACACTGAGAGTAGATACACCAACAGTGCATACATTAGAAATAAGTAGATGAACAGTCAGTGTATTTCAGCATTTCTTTTAATGACTTTCATGAACATTTTCCTGAACTTGTTTCATAAAATAAAAAATAAATGCATATCTTAATGCACTGGTTAATAAACTAAATATGCTTTTATTATTTGTTAAATAATGCACTGCAATTTGCAAGTTATGCTTTTTTTCATGAGATTGACTATAAAATAAATATCAGCTAAATTATGCATTCATCTAAGTATGGTTTCTAATATGTCATTTAATGTCTGCATCATATACTACTGTGGATTAAATTGCATTCTGAATAACTGCAACTTCTTTATAACCTTCTATGCTTTTTAATTAAACAAAATGTGAGATAAGAATAAGTAGATGTAGGCTTCAGTGTCTAATGGCAGATTTTAATGTACTGCAGTGTGGCAATGTTTTTAACATCTTCACTCAGTTCAACCAAAATAAGATATTGGACAGTCTCACCATGTGTCCGGGTTTTAGCTAAGAGTGAGTTAATTTTCTTCTTAGTAACTGCTACAGTGCTGTGTTTTAAATATAGGATAAGAATACTATTGATGACAAACTGGTTGCTATGAGCAGTGCTTACACAGAGTCAAGGACTTTTCAGCTTTTCACCTCACTCCACCTGTGAGGAGGCTGGGTGTGCACAAGGAGCGGGGAGGGAACACAGCCAGGACAACTGACCCCAACTGGCCCAAGGGATATCCCACACCATGTGGCATATGCTCAGCATATAAACTAGGAGGGAAGTGGTTTCCTTCCCCAGCTGCTCTATTTCTTAGTATCTCTGCATCTATTTTTTACATTTACCATGAAAATAGACTTGTGGAGTTAGGAACAGTGGAAGAAATAATGAGATCCAGTGATAATTACAGAGAGCATAGAAAGAGCAGTGAATCTCCCAGGCCAGTCCTTGGTCAGTTTTCCTCTCCATTCAATGGACAACTATTCATATTGCTGAACTACAGTTTAGGATTAAGATAATCTAATATGAAGAAGCTTTCATGTCATCTGCCCATATGGTATTTGGCTTTTGCTGGTGCCTCAGTTTAATGAACATCAGTTATTTTCTATGCTTTTTGTTTGGTGTCGTAGGTGAACTTTTTAGTACAGTGTCAATACAAAGAATCAAGGAACGAAACTAGACAGGGAGCTGGACATACCTGAATAAAGAGGAAATACTTTCTTGCATCTTTTAATATAAATAGGCTATTTGTTGAATGCTGTGTGCTGTGAGGTGAGGATGCCTTTTGAATACTTAACCTACGTATGGATTTATAACTCTCATTTTACAGAAGTAAATTTTATCTCTCATTATTTAAATATTAAAACATCTGTCTAATATGTATGAGTCTGAATAAAATTTAAGGTAGAATTAATGAATTTAGTGAGTGGTATCTTTTTTCCAATTGTATGTTTTTTACTTTTCACAGGAGACTCCAAAGTATGGTTGGAAGGAATATTATTCTTGTGTGATGACTGTAACCAGTGAGCATCTCAGAGATCTGTGGAAGCAATTTCGGAGACGAGATATGCTGAGATAAAGGAGGAAAGCAGGATTATCTGCACTGGCTAGAATTATTTATTCCCATGAATTCTTAATGAAGAACAAACTAACCCAGGTGAATGGTGAATCTTCCAGCTGCAGTAGAAAACACAGGACTTCTTTTCCACTTAGTGTAGTGATCATCAACTCTTAAAACTGCTTTTCAGTATGTATTTTATTTAATTGATGGACTAACTATGCCATGTGAGTGGGAGAAGCCTTCTTTTGTAAGAACACCTTTTCAATATTTTTTTTTATTCTTTTGAGATAAATTTGTCATTTAAAAGGAAACAAAAATAAGTCTTACACCTGGGCAGGAGGATGTTTGGCAGTGAAGAGAAACTGCCTGCATCAGCTTAGACTGTGAATTTACTTTCAGAAGAACACTATTAAAAGTTCATGCTAAACTGAAAATGAGACTACCTTAAGCAGTATAACAATTACATATGAGTTGAATGGACAAATTAAACTCTTAGAGGCTGTTATTTTACAAACAGTAAAGCTGTTACAGTTATAATGTGAATGATAGGTATTTACCTAGGAAAAGTACTGTATGAACTATCATGTTCAGATTCTCCAAGTCTTATTATTATTTTTATGAATTTATCCTTTAAAAAATGGTACAGATTTTAAGATGTCTTACAAGCAGTGTGTCAAAGAAAAGTCAAAATGTTCAAATTCATGTAACACACACTTGGTAATATTTATTATAACTTTTATTGCCATACACTGGTATGTTTCTGGTAGAGTACAAATTCTTGTGTTTCTTGTAAATAGTGCACTTTTATATGAAGTGGCACTGAGTAGAAATTACAGTTGTCTAATTTGCTACTCTGGAATGCTGTATCTGAACACTAGATAAATAGCTTGTGTTTGTGTCAAACAAAAAAAAAAAACTAGAACAAAACATGAATGCATGCACAGTACAGAACAACACTAAGTAATATTATTTGAATATTACTTGCTTGCCATTCAGCAACAGCATTTTTCCTTACTCCCTATTAACATTATTGTTAGGTAGTAGGAATTAAATCCACACAAACAAGAACACATATTTTTTACACCCTTCTTGAAAAGGCTTACTGGGCATTGAATAAATCTGTATCTGTTTAGGAAAAGACTGTGCCTTGAAATAATTCCAGCTGAATACACACACACTTAAACTAATGTCAATAAACTGTCATCAGAAGCAGAAATATTTGGTAGTCAGACAATCAAAACAGAACTAAAATAATGCTTTTAAATATCTTACTACTCCAAATCATGAAAGAAAACTTTTTAAAATTTTAGTGAGTGCACATGTTATTCAATTACCATATTATATGTCATGTGAATAGATGTATGATATCTGTGTAACAGTGCACCTAAGTTTAAAAATGCTTCATTTATCGTAAGATATATCTCTGGTAGAAAAATCAAAACAAAATGAGAAGGAAGCTTTTTTTAAGAAATTTCACACTGGGAATTGTAGAAAAAATATGTGCTAAGCGTGGCTTTTATCTGAAAAAAAAAAAAAACCCAAACCCAAGCCAGTTCAGAAAACTATCAAAGGAAAATACTTCAGTTAATATTTCATGATAAATAAATTCAAAATTTCCACCTTAGTGTCCTTAAACTATTGACAGCAAGAAATGAATCAAATAAATTGAGATAAAAGTTCTTGAATTGGCACAGCAGAACATAGATAAGCTGCAGTCCCTGTGTGATCACTTAGGGAATCAACTGTATTCAGTGTATTGTCTCAGTACCCAAAACTGTCTCACTGCTTCTCGTCAGCATATGCAAAAGCCACTTTGCTACTTCAGTGATGAAGGACAAAGAAAAGAGAAGAAAATATTGGGAGTCAGTGAAGGGGTTCCCATCCTTCCTTTTCATTCATGACTTCCCACTCACAGTGATCCTCCACTTGGAGGAAGCAGCAGTACCATCATCATTTTGCTCCTCCACTGCCCTAGGCAATAGTGCACTTTGCTTTTATGGCTGGCTTGAGGCAATTTTAGCATTTTTCTATATATTTCCTATCTATAGTTACTTAATATAAAATAGAATGTGAAAGTGTCAGATTAATTTTTAAGAGTATTTTTTTCTTCATGTTTAATAACATTATTTAATATAAATATGAATATATACATATAATATTCTTGTTTATTTCAAAATAAATGCACTTGAAACTAATTTTCTTTGTAGTGTATATAATTCAGATTCTTTTGTCATAATAATCTCTTTTTTTTTTTTTGGTAACATGAATTTGTAAGCGGTTTGAATTAGAGCATCTCACCATCACAAAAAAAATAAGACTTGTTTTCTTCTTTTAGTCATCTCTTTAGATAGCTTCGGTTTTCAGCCACAGAATTCTGCATAAAAGACCTGAAAATTCAAGGACAGGTGAAAACAAGGCACAGTAATGGCATATGCCATCTGCTGTAGAGGCACCCCTTGGATAAGCAACAGTCACTGGGCTCAAAAAAAGCTTACTCAAAATCTGCAAAATTCCTGGCAGCACAGAAGATGCGTATGCTGCAACTAAATTATGTGAAAAATTGCATAAATTAAGACTTTGTTTAAAACCAGCTGTTGTTCTCCTCTGTAAGTTGAGAAAACTGTAATAATGTAACTGCATCAGAGGATGCTCAGGAACTGCCCACAGATGCCCAGAGCAGCTCGGGTAAAATGAGAACTAGCAAACCTTGGGTAGCCTTGTGATACTAACCAACTTTTGCCTGAGCTGTGATCAACTCCTAGCTCCTGGCAGAATATCCTGTAATGCAGGCTGCTCCCTGATAATCTGCTGGTGTTTAAGATCTCAGTGGCAGTTTCCCTCCTTGCACATTTTAGCAAGAAGTGGATACAAACTCTGTAGATTCTCACTTTGTATGACATAGAAAGTTATCAGCCTGAAGGGAAAAAAACCCCAAACTACTGAACAGTGACTTTCAGCATTTTTTTAGTCACACTGCCTGGTTTCTATAGTTATTTGATCACTTATTCTCCACCTAAATATCAGGATACAAATGCATTGAAATAAAGGGGAAAAAATGATACAGAAATTTTTCACTTTGATGTGACATTGTGTGATATGATGATCGTTACCTAATTATGTGTCTTGCTCTCTTGTCCCACTGAGGATATATTCAAGACGGTTTCTAGGAAAAGAACTCTAGACTAATACTTGCAGAAGGAAAAGAATCAGACCAAAAGTTCACTATTCAAAAATGGATCTGGAACTAATTTGTAGCAATACCAAGTTTGAAATCCCTTAAAATCAAGCCAAAACTTACATGAATATTTTTTTAATATGTGTGAGGTCTGAATGTACAGTATTCTTCCCCATATCTGAGAATCTATAAAAGTATTTGGCACCCTGAACCTGTCAGCAGATAGTGCCCTTGGATATACTGAGGGTTTTTTTCTTACGCATATAATTTAATACAAAGGTGTGCTTTAATCTTGAATGGGTAATGTTAATTTTCACCACTAGTTTGACTTAAAATTCCTCCCACAGATGAACATTATAATTATCTAGTAGCATTCCATATAAATACTAGTACCCACTTGAATTTTTTTATTAAAATATATAATTTTGCACATATAAATATGCATAGAAACAGCAATTCATTACTCATGGGGTTTTCTAACTCTAACCCTGATTCAGAAACTACAGCCTAGATTCAAGAGTATGACCCTGTAAAAATAAACTTTCAAGTATTCTAATGTCTGCAATAAAATACTGAGTCTGAAGTTAGTTACCTAGGCTTTACAAAAAATGTCCTTGCACTTGGAAACCATGTGACAAAACCCACTACAAGAAGCAAAGACTGGAATCCAGAAGTCTCTGCTGTTTCAGGCAGATGCCCTAAGAGGCTGCTGAAGCATTTACTTTCTCTGTGCTGTGACCCTTGCACCCTTTTTGTATCATTTCATGAAAACAGTGGACAAACTACCAAAACTGGTTTTGCAGTCTGGCAGTTAAAACATTTCCAGGGGAAGTGGAAGGAAAGAAAGAAAACCTAGCTGTTGCTGCATTTTGTGCAGACATACTCTGAGGATCCCCAGCAACAAAAAGCGCAAATATCGGCAGGTATTCCATCCCTGGACAACAGCCAAACCTAGATGTATGACCAAGGCATGGAGTGGCTCAAGTCTGTCAAGGCATTTCAGGGCATAAGCTGTAAAAGTAAGTTTTAAACTACCCTGTAAGATTTAAACTGTCTGGAAGAAGGGGGAAAAAAAGAAAAATGAGGTTATCAGATTGGTCATTTTAAATTTAGATGTTTGCTTTTGGAGTCAACCATTAAATCACATAACTTCTATTCCAAAGGTTAGAAAGCACTGGAATGGTGCACACAGCATGGGATAAGGTTTCTCACATACAGCTCTTGAAGGGTTTTCTACTGCAGTAGTTCTGATTTTTACTTAAGCAGAAACCTGCCTTAGGGCACTGTACAGATCTCCATTGCATGAGAACTGGTACTGATTGGAACAGGTTTAGCTTTTTCCCATGTTTCCCCCCTTAAGGGACAAAAGGAAAAGCAGCAAGGGAATGAAAATTCCCAGATGACTGCATCTGGGAAAAAAAGAATGCAATTAAAAATTACCACTGAAAGTGACAGAAAAGTGGGTGGATAATAAGCCCAAATAGGACTTGAAAAAACTTCCCTGAAGGCAGATTCTGACAAATACAGTATTGTATCAATACAGAGGTAGAAATCAAGAAATTTGAGGAAGGAATTGGAAAGGAGCTAAATGTGCCTCTCCTGTGGAGAACCAGGAAAATTGCCACAAAAATGTGAGAAAAAAAAATCATACAACAACAGTTAGGTTTGGGTATCCAAACAGTTGCAAGTAATTAAGTCCCAAGCTGGATTGAGAGGGAAGGCAAGAAGTTGAATACATCTGGGCTAGCCCTTCAATTAAAATACATTTGACAGCTACCCTGAGACTGGGCAGGCTATTTAACTGCTTGTTTTTACATAGCCAGGAGCTACAAACGATACACAGATGGTCCCTAACTCCAGCTGGGATACAACATACATTTTCCAGGTGATATCTTACACCAGAAATGTTGCAGAGAGATTTCTTTTCCTGTGTGTGTTAAGTGTGGTCCAACACCCAAACATTCTGGAGAGAAGCAAGCAGCACAGTCACGGTCAGGAAGGCCTGGAGGCATCCCTGCAGGGCTGCTGGTTCACCTAATGAGTGCTGTGTGCCTGTCAGTCTGTCTGTGTGTATTCCTGCTTCTAGCTGCTTCTCTGTGTATTGCACTTGTGTAGGAGTAAATACGTGTTTTCCTGTCCTACTCTCCCTCCTCTTGCCACTCCACTGAATACATGGGATGTAGTGGGGGAGGAACTACTCTGTCGTATCAGATTGATTACAGAGAGGAGCCGAGCCCCCTAGACTTGCAAAGGAGTAGTTTTTAATTAGGACTGCATGCTAAGGGTGTCAAGATGCCTTCCTTCAGAAAGAGGCACAGTTTTCACTCCCCATTCTGTATCTGAACCCAGCTGGAATCTACCTGTCAGAGCATGTGGAAGGAGAGAGCACCTGCTTCATTAATGTCATCTGATCAAGGACCTTATCAAGTGGAATGACAAAGGGAGGAAGCCAAACAGAAATGTACAATGCACCCAAACAACACTCACAGAGACATCAGCATGGACAGCCCTCATCAGCCAGAGTACTTGGCAAAGAAGATGGCAAGCAAGTACTTGTGGAGCAGAAGGATGCTTGCTTCAGAAGATCAGCTGCACAAGAGCCTTGTCAAAATGCAGTGAGCACCAAGCTGGAGAGCTGCTGGTGATTTGAGACCATGGAGCAGGTAAGAAGATCTGGGATGTGGGCAGGGCTATCAGACAACCAGGGAGGCCATGCCTGTACTTGGGGATCTGCAACAACGCATGTGCTTGTGAGGGTAGATGGGAAGGAAGCGTGTGTGTTTTCACTAGTGACCCTCAGCCCCGTCAGCCAAAGGGGAGGAAGGGACTTGGCTACTGGTACTTGGTGAGTCCTGTGCAGAGGCACTGTTGAAGATGCTGCTGGTTGAGCAGGAAAGCAGCAGCCACTTTCACCAGCCTGGCACAGAGACACCGCGTCCCCACGCTGGGGTCCATCAGGGAGGAGGATGCTCAGCCCCAGAGCTATGGGTGGTGACCCCTTCCTTTACCATCCCTTTGCACAACTGGGTACAGAGACTAGTCAGAAGTGGTAGTGTTAGAAATACCCAAATGTATGCCAGGAGAGACACATTTTAAAAAATCTACCAGCAGTAACTTGCATATACCTTGCCTGAGGGGAAAGCCTGAGTGGTACACTTATGACAAGAACATTTTGTTTCAATTTGCCAAACACTCAAGCTGCCTCCTCAAACCCCAGCTTCCTTCAGCCTAGCTCCTGACAAGAAAATTACCTTCATTTCCTCTCTCTTTTTCTTGTGAACATTTCATACAAGCAGCAATAAACTGTGCCCCAAGTAATCTCTCTCACTGTAGAGACACAGCCCAAGTACACTGATTTGGGAAACCTCTCCATTAATACCTGACTGCTTGGACTACCCCAGGATTTACTTCTGCCATAACACAATGCTCTTTTGAATATGCTTGCTCTTGAGTTTTTCTGCTGTTACCTAAAATTTCTGCAGGGCATACCACAGAGGGAGGAAGAGGACAAAAGGCACAGAAGAAAGGGTCTCTTGTGACCCAGCTGGAGAGTGACGAGAGTCATGGAAGGAATAGAAAGTAACTGTGGACATGAAGGAGAGCTAGAGAGCCAATGTCCATGGGGAGAAGACTCAAGGACAGGAGAGAGGGATTCTTTACAGCTCTCTGACCAAAAGATACTCCAAGGTAATTCAGAGTATTAGTCAGGGCAAGCTTTTTTGTTCCATCTAAATTAAAGTGAAATTTGCCTGTTTATTTCACTAATTTTGAACCAGATAACCATGATTTTGGAGCTACACTAAAGCATACACTATAGTAATTATTCATGTAATTACTAGCATATGAAATAAGAATTCTGATTACTGTGAAAGTTGAACAGTGAGCAGAGGGTGGTAGTGGCCATGGAAAAAGTAGAATGCTGAATTACACAAGCCCATTTCCATGAAGGGATAATGAAAAGCTTCTGAATAGAAATTGTATGATATAACTTAAGGTCTTTGTAACACATCATCTTTTTATTCCCACACTTCTGGCAAACTGCCACCTCTCTATATGCATAATATTTTATAATAACTATAATCCAAAGAATAAATTACTATATTATAAAGTTTTCTATAATGTTTACTGTGTTTCCCTAGCATGTGTTGCTAATAAACCCTGTGTCACATACAGCATTTTAAAATGGTTTACAGGAGAAATTTTTTTCATAGCCCCTAAGACAATGCAAAACCTATTTCATTGTTACATACACAGCATGCAGCTGCAAACTTCTCAAGGTACAGACATGTCTCCCTGGAAACACAGAACACAACAGATGCATTATCCTTGGTACCTGAGAGAGGTCACTGTCACGTATTTCCAAATAAGTACAAAAAGCCATCAAATGAATTAAATTGTCTTCATTTCTTTTAACTTTTGCCAGCAGAGCATAGGGTTTGCCTTCAGGCAGTGGTAATCTTATTCCTTATACTTTTAAAATCTATGTTGAATAATCATGGATGTTTTAATTAAAAAACAGTAAAGTCAAATGCTTTAAATGTTCTGTTAAAATACTGGCCTCAACGATGACTTGCAGAATTAATTAAGGTAAAATAAAATGCTTTTATTGTCTACATCTTGTTTTGAGAAATATAGCATGCAGGAATATAAAATCCAGTTTTTCAGCACCATTCACTTTATCTTTACCTTTTAATGTATAATACATAATTCCTCATTACGCAGAATCTTTAATTATTTGGTGGCATATTTCATTCATTTCTCTACCGTAATAACCATACATTGAGGAGATGGTTTTGCTAAGCCCTTCAGAATGATATATAAGTCTATTTCCTGAATAGGCAAAGATGATTTACTGCCATGGGATATATATTATTTCTCTTGATACATCGTCCTGTATTGGTCATTTACTCAGTTCATTGTGGCTAACTGAAATCACTCAGTTTCATCTCACAATAAAGAGGGGTGCATGATTTTGCATCACATAGAAACACTGCAGCCATATGGTCAACTTCTTTTTTTGTAGCTACTCCATTTCCTACTCTGGAACATGCCAGCACACCTACTACTGGTTCTGTCTTATTTTCTCCAATTTTTTTTTCCTCTCTCGCAGCCTTTTTCTCAATCAATGGCAGTTGTATGCCTTCCAGATAGTGATTACTTATCTTCATGTGTAATCTCCTGTGTGAGATATTAGACAAGTTGTTTTTTTAAAGTCCAAACCCATTTTAATCAACCAGCTACTTCCCACCTACTGCGCCACTGATGCTCTGGGAGATTCTAGCAGATTGCAGAAATACTACAGGCTGTGCTCAACATCTCCAATTTTGCAATGACAATTCAGCAACGATTAGGGTACACATAATGTAATGCAGGCTAGGTTTACTGTTACAGTTCATACTGTTATAGTTTCATTACGATGCGTATAATGTAAAGCCTTTCGGGGAAGGGTGAGTCAGCACAACCTTCCGCCACCTTCCCCCGCAAAAACAGCCACCAAAAGCGACAAGCCAACCACGCCTGGCCACTGTGGCCTCCCACCGCCTGCTGCCCGCCAAGCACAGCAGCCTGCAACACTTGTTCATTGTGCTCCGAAGCGTTATTTGCAAACGAGGAGCGCTTTTTGTAACCAGGTGCTCTAAAGCACTTGCAGGGCGGTGTTAAGAGTCGCCATCCCGGTCTCGTAAGAGGACGAGGAGGGAAGCAGCCGTCGAGCACCGGGCGCTGCCCCCCACCAGCGCCCTTGCACGTGGCGGCGGCCCG
>JANPWX010000065.1:555277-616128 GCA_024734555.1 Trochalopteron elliotii
ACCGGTCACACTCTGCGCACTCGCACGCTGCTGCCGCTGCCACGCCCGGGCCGGGCCGGGCTGGGCTGGGCTGGACCGGACCCCCCGCGCTCTGGCCCCTTGGGCGGGCGAGGGACATCCGCGCTGCGGGGGATACCCCGCCACCCATCGCGCCTGGTTTCCACTTCCACGCGAGGAGGGAGCCGGGCGCACGGGGCTTTTCACAGGCGTGAGTTCCCCTCCTTGAAGTGCGCAGAGTGTGGCCGGTCCCAGCCCCGGGCTCGGGAAGCGGGACTGGCTGCGCAGGTGGCTGAGCAGAGTTCGCCGTCCCTTCGGCGCACACGCACACACATGTACACACAGACATGTACAGAGATTTTTTGAGGGCGGACGTGAAAGCAGGAATAGGTAACAGGAAATCCGCGAGTCTTCGTGTGACATTCCTCAGTCGTCCAGAAAATGCCCGGCTGTCACAACTTCTTGATCCCCTTGTCATCGGCAGCCTGCCAATACGTTCGGAAGTCATCCTGACCACGCACCTTGGCACCTGATCCTTAGCGTCAGGCGGATCGTTAATTACATTCTGGAGGCTGGGTGTGATATGAGCATTTGTGTGAATTAGAGTAGCCAAGCCAGAAGGATTCATTAAACGACCACCTCACCAGCCTCCCTCGGTTTGGAGAGTTTTTTTTCTGATTTTGATTCTGTTATATGTTGCATGATTGGTTCTGTTCTGTGACATGGTCTTGTAGAAAACCATTGAATCTGATTTTTAGAGGCTGATGTGTGGCATACTGATATTCCAGTAACAATGTCATAATAATGGCACACAGGAATATAAGTTAGCTCTACTGGGTTTTCAGCTGGTCATGTTGAAAATCTCAGAAGGCTAGCACCTAATTTTTGATTTTTTTTTAATTGTATACAGAAAATTGATAGGATTTTTGTCCTGTGGATGCTTGGCTGAGCATTTGAGGGTTTAAGCAAGAAGTGATTGTCAGGTCTAGCACTTCTGTTTTTTGGGGCAGTATCGAGACTTACTGTAGTTCCTGTATTGGAGGCTAGGCTTTTTGCATTTTTTTTTCTTTGCTAACACCATTCAAATCTGTTAGTTTTAAACGTCATTCTTCTATAAAGTTGCTGTGCCCTCATGAGAGGAAGAATGAAGTGTCTGCCTCCAGCACAAGGAAGTGAATTGTCTGCAGGGTTCTGGGAGTTGACTGAGCAAGCCTGGAAAGGAGAGCTGTAAGCTGACACAAGGAGAACAAGGATGTTCCAGGGGAAAACCACTCTGTAGTTAATGTCCTAATGTATGCAGCCTTGTGCTAGGTACAGTAAGCTTGTTCTGGGCTGCTTCAGTATGCTACTGTATTTTTTATTCTGTATAACTGTGTGACCGAGGAAGGTTGGGTTCTAGCTTACCTGGAGGCAGGTACCTCTTAAGGAAGTGACCTGCTTGAAACTTGCTTCAGACTATAAACTGCTTCACTGATTCCTTGAGGACCCCTCAAAGCAAAAGGCTCACAATGGGAGGGGGAGGAAGTGGAATCCTGGGGCTTAGCTAAAGCATCTTTTACTGAATTCCTTTCAATGGACAAGGGTGATTTGTTTGTTTGTTTGTTTGTTTGTTTGTTTGTTTGTTTGTTTGTTTGTTTGTTTGTTTGTTTGTTTGTTTCTCACCCACCACCACACCTTCCAGTGTGAGCTGGCTCACCATTTTTTTTAATTCAGCATAATAGTCATCCACGATCTCCAGTAATTCCATCTTTTATCTATATCTGGATGTTTTCCCTCATTTTTGGCATAATAAAATAAAATAAGCTTATGTCTTGTCTTACTAATGAATATTTAGTGTAAACAACAGAAGGAATAACTAACAACTCTGTAAACGAAAGCCAGCAACAGGAATAGACTGTAAGCATTTCAATGCTTTGAAGCCAGCCTGTCTGTTCAGTGCATCTTTTATTCCTGCAGCACTGAATGCTAAAGAGGATGTATATAGCTGGGGTTTTTTTCTGCAGCTTTCTGTCATTGAGGCTGACAACATACAGGGAACAGTGTTAACCATTGTGCAGTAGGACTTCTGTTGTAAGTGGTCTATTTGAGCTTTTAGTAATGAGAAAGTGTTTCAAATGTAGCATTTTGAATGGGTTTGTGGGGGGTTTTTTTGTTAGGATTTGTTTGTTGGAGGTTTTTTTTATTTCATCTGAGCACTATATAGGAGGATCAATTTTTTTTTAAAGAAATCTACTAAGCTATATACCTATATTCCTTATATACCTAAAGCTGAGTAGTTACAGTATTGAGTAGCATTTTAGAAACAAAAAAGGGTTTTCAAAATAGTAAAATGAATCCACTGTTTTTAACACTAGTATTGCCATGTCTAGAGTTCCGTCTCTTTTATTGGTGGATTCAGGTAAGTGCTCATGCAGCTTTAACCTTTGACAAGAAGGAGAAAAAGGAGAAAGGTGTTGAACACTAGCAAACTGTTCTCTTCTTCCTGCTGGATGTACAATGAATACTGGAATTAAATGGATATGTGAGTTGGTCTTAAAGCACTTGACTAAAGATTGCTTACCACTAATCCAGAGCCATTGTCTTGATTTTGCCACTATTGTCATCTCACAAGCCCTGTCTAGCAGTAGTACTTCTTTTTTCACCCTGAATAACTTAGTATTTAAAATTACTGGGTCTTTAAGTATTCTTTCCCTGAAAAAACAAATTGTGTTGGTGAGAACCTGAGGGATGCAGATTTGTTGTTCTTTCTCGAAAAAGGATGGGAAAAAACAGGCGGTGCACAGTGAGTACAGTGAACTTTGATAGCTCAAGCTACTGAAATTTCAACCTAGGATACATGGAACAACAGTAACATGAAGTGCAAACAAAATACTTAACCCCAGCACCCATATCCATGTGTCTGTACTCAGAAAATGCACCTTGGATTCACTGCTTATGAAAACCTGAAAATGAACATTCAGTGTTTATTAAAATCTTTGCATACTTCACATACGAAGAAAAAAAAATTTCTTGCATTTCCCTTCTTAGATGCATCTCTAATTCAGGTTAGTAGAACCATAAGGGACTTGGAGGAGTTATCCATTCCATGCTTTAGGTAAGGCAGAACCTGTAGTTACTTGCAGTTTCTGACAGCTGTTTGTCAGAAACGTTCCTGACAAATGCAGACACTGACATCCTTTTGTTTTGTTTTCCTACCAGTTCATGATTTGGAGGTGCGTATAAGAAGGAAAATGTAAAAAATTTGACAGTGTTGTGACAGATGTTTTTAGTAAAAATAACAGCTTAGCTGATGAAAGGGTTATCCTGTAGATATCCTGTATCCAATAAAATATGTTCAGTTTTGATCCATTTTTACGTGGCACTAATTTTAATTCAAAGGATAATGCTCTTGCTCAGGGAATCCTGTCAGAAAATGCAGCTCGAATTTGTAATTTTGAGGAAGGAAAATAGATTTACTGCGGAGCAAATGAGCAATAAGCATTTTGTGACTACTCCAGTGAAGGGAAAGGGAGGAAATATTGCCACCTGGTGAGTGATTTGCCTGATTTGGAAAAGAATAAATTACTTCAGCATAGCTGAAGAGGGGGTACAACAAGACATTCACAGTACTGTCAGGAATGCTCATGTCACATCTTTGTTTTTGGTGTAGAATATGTGACTGGTATCTGCCCACAGCTACCTTCAGCATGGAACAGAAAGCATGGAATGACATCCACCTGCTAAAGATGTTAATGATCATGAAAGATTTTTGCTGGAAGATCAGATTGATTAGTGCTGAATTGAGGTTTTTGACCCACTGAACCATCAGTGGAATGGAATTACAACAGGATATAAAGCGGCTTAATTCATCACAGTTTAGAGGCAGAATTAATACACGCCCTGTCGGCTTGGCACAATGTCGTGAGAGCATCAGAAGTGGCAGAAAATAAGGAGATGGAAGCTGATAGGGTGAGGGGAAAAAAAGGTGAAAAAAAAAATAGATCCAGGATTTGGTCAGCTGGATTTGAGCTCTGTGCTCAGTATGTTCTCCAGATGGATTGAAGGATTTATGGTACTTGGCAGTTTATGTCTTGTAACCATTCAGGGCTTAGGTTTGGCTATAGAAATACAAGTACATTGTAACATTGTAGTTGGCTGTTGTTAAATACCCTGTCTGCGCATTAGCTGCTAAGGTACGAAAGTACTTTGGTCCAAGAAAGTTTGCATTTTTATTTCATATTTTGGAAATACTATCTCTTTTTTTTTTTTTTCCTTTTTGCTTTTTTTTTTTTTCTTTTCCTCCCTCTTGTTACATCTGTGGTTACTGTGAGAAAAGTTTCAAAACTGTGGCTGAAGTAGAACTGGCTTCTGAATCATAGCCAGCAGTGCTCCTGTGCATTTCCGAAATTTTGTGTGGATGCTTTCTCAGATTTTTGGAGGCAGCTGCCATTCTACAGCTCTGAAACAGAATTGAAGTCTATGTTAAGCATGGCTGGTTGTCTCTCCATGTAGTGCCCAGTGTATTACCTGTAGTTTTTGAGCCTTGAAATGTAAACTATGGCTTGAAGCTGAAAACATAAGGTCTGTGATGAAGATACAGTTACTGGACAAGATTATATTTTCAGGTAAAGGTTTAACACTGCTTGATAATAACTTAAGAAGTTCTGCTTGTTACATAACTTAAAGAGTTCTTGTCAGGGTATAGTTTTTTTTGCTGAAAAATGTCTGGCAACACTGGAAACACAAGTGTCTACAACTTTGGTAGAGCCAGACACTTTTCATTCTTCAGTCTGTCTCTATGACTTGGAAGGTAAATGGGAAGTTTGTAAAAAAGAAAATTAAGTTAGTTCTTAGTCATACCCTATACAAAAACAGTGGTTTTGTGACCTTACCTACAAAGGCACCAAATAGCAGCTTGATGCTAGGCCAGGTGGACAGTGATGCAGTTTGATGGGCACAGGGTTAAAATTAATCTTCTGAAACATTTGCAAATACCATCAAATGCAAATGTATGGGTTATTGATGACTACCTGTCCCAACCTTAAACATCCCAGAAATATTTCCGTTACTTTTGTTCTGAAAGAAAACACTGGTGGCACCTTGTCACTCTGAATCAATGCAAATCACTGCTCTGTCTAGCAGAGGTAGGTTTTTATTGCAAGCACTGATATTTTTACTAAAGGACTATTGCAGGCAATGACAGAACACTTGTCACAACTATAAAACACTTTTATGTGTGCACAGAGCTGAGTCAAACTGCATCTATAGATCAGTGTTTTACAGCTTTAAATATGCTATAAAGATGAAATATGTACTTAGTTTTGAGAATTAGATCCAAGATGTTAAACTCCATAAAAGTTTGAGAGTGCCAGCTATTTATAGATGTGGCTGCAGAGTCTCTGAATCTGATGTATCTTGTTTTCCCATTCCAAAGATATAAATATTTCAAAAATGTACATAAAACATGATAGCAAAATTTTGTATAGCCACTCTCACCACAGCTTTAAAAAAATAATTGCTTTCTCCCATTTTCTTTTTTTTTCTCTTTTTTTTCCTTATTTTTAAATCAGGAAACTTTGGGTTTAGAAGTCAAGCAAAATTTAACATTACAAAAGCAATGCACATTTTGGTATGAAATTTATCTTTCAAAATCTTTTAGGGTTTGTGATAGCAATGTGTCTTACCATGTCTGTAGCTATGTGGAGATGTACGTCTACCTGGTTTTTACATGGTTGACTGAAAATAAAGATTTCTGGAGAAAATGAATGGAAATTGAAGAAGTGGGAAATCCACTTGGTCTGTCCCAGTGTGCAAGGTGCCTAGTGATGTGATTTCTCTTCCTAGCAAACTAATTTGGTGATGGAAACCATCCTGGACTTGTTACGATCCTTTGAAACACAGCATTCTGTCTTGTTTGCAGTTGTTCTCTGCAAGCTCAGGCTGCTTAGTGGCATAGACTGTTGAATGTGCTGTTCCTGTTTCTGGCTGCTTGTGGCTTTGGGCAAGCAGGGAGCAATGTTTCTGGCTCAGGAAATTGGCATCTACACTGGCTGAAATCCTGTGTCTGTCCCAGCCTAGTCCCTAATTCTGATGAGCACCATCTGCAAGCTGCGTAATGAACCAGAGAGGCTCTAATGATGTGACAGTCTGCTAGTACTGAACTGTAAATGGCATCCTGATGCTTTAGCAGTGCAAGGGTGATTCTTAATGAAATTGTCCCCTGCAGCATTGCAGGCAAACAAAGCTGTAACTTTTTAATGACTTCCTGAAGACAGGTCATGTTTTTATAATTATTTCCATCTCTGGATACACAGGAGTATCATTCTATTTTAGTCCCTGAGGGATTTATTTACATTGTTTTCTCCTAGAAATTGCTTAGCAGTTGGGATTGCCATGCCCTTTGTGTTTATTTTAGTCATTGTAGACGTAAATGCTTTTAACCCGTATTATTTCTGTGCTATTTGACTATCAGCAAGTGCATTTGCAGCATTTCGGCTGATACTTATTAATGAGAGAATGCACAGTGTGACCTACTTTTCACCACAGTGCCCTTGAAACAAAATGAGAAAACTGCCAGAAATACTGATACAAGTGATTCTACTAAAAATATAATATTTGGTTTAAATAAACATATTTATGTGTATATATGTGCTATTTAGAAGGCAGGGAAAATAGCAAACATTTCTTTGATTAAATCCAAAATTAGAGGATTTTTTTGTACTAGAAAATTATTTTCCATGCTCTTAAATAGTATGATTTTAGTGTAATCTTAGGGTAAACATCTTGTAATTACTCTAAGAAGTTTTTGTATCATGGCCATTCAACAAATGGAGAAAATTTAAATCTTCAAGAGAAATTTGAGAGAGAGTTTGATTTGTAAGTGCTGGGTTTTTTTTCCTGTTGGTCAGTTCTGCCACATTGATGCAAAACAAAAAGTTCTCCCACTCCCTCCCCCCCCCCCCCCCCCCCCCTAAAAAAAAAGCCAGCAACCCAACAAAAAAAACCCACAACCAACCAAAAAAAAGCCACACACCTTCATTTCCTCTCTGGTGCTGTTATTGTAGATGTTTGTCCATTACTTTCCCACACACTGAACCTCCTCCAGGGAGCCTTTGTCAGAGGTGATTCAAAAAGGCGTAAGCAGAAGGACTGGTACTTCACCTCATGCAGGTTATTGGATATCTTGCATAGTTCCTTTCTGTTACTGTCCATGGGAATGCTTGTTGGGCAGTGCAGCCAGTCTCCTTGTAAACACCAGTTGCAATATGTGTAGAGAAAAATGATGGTAAGATTGAAGGTACTGGCATCTCTTTTCTTGTTTCTTTGGTCTCTTACAGTGGTTGCAGCTCAGGAGTGTATGAAATAACTTGATTTATACTTGGTGGTAAAAGGCATTAAAATGACAAGATACATATATTAAAAAAAAAAAAAAAACCCTCCTCCAAAACAAAAAAAAAAGAGAAACCCAAACATGTTCTCACCCTCCTGGGGTTAACTGGACATCTCTGGGCACTTGTGTTTTAGCCTTTGTAGTCCTGACTGTCAGGAGCGTTTGGGTTCCAAGCTAGATACTGCAAAAGCTGAGAAGACAGTCCTCTGTGCAGGTGTAGACTCTGTGGAGTGCATTTCTTTCTGGAGGTGGACAGAAATTTTGCAAAGCTTTAGGTTTGCTGTCTGGTAGAAATTACTGAACTTGGATTTGTCTGTCCTTTACTTATAGTCATTGGGGAAAATTTAGTCGTCTCAGACACATTGGTAAATACATTTTATGCAAAGATAAGAGGTGGAAGAAAGATTACAGTTGCTTTCACAGTAATGTTCTGTGGCATTCCCTTGTAAGGAGAGAAAAATACCACAAATTATTGTGAAGGTTAGTTAAGTAGATTTTGTTTTGATACTGGTGATTCTGCAATGTGTGCTTGGCTGTGACTTTTTAATTAGCAGAGAGTAGTTACTCCAAGAAGGCTGGCAAAATTTCTGCACACTGCTGACCGTTCCTAGTGGAGAAAGAAAATCAGAATTTGAATAGTGGCTAATTTGCCTTAATCTGAGGACTCCATCACTTTTAAATTGTATATCAGCTCTGAAGATGTCTTTTGTTTTGTAAACAGTCATCTGGTGGATGACTGTTTTCTTACAATTTTACAATTCTTGTGCATTATTGTAGGGGAGCATGTCTGCTTCCCAGAGTCAAATGTATATACATGTTCCTTCAGCTTTTCTCTAGCAGTTGTCTAGATGGAAATTCAGCTTATCAAATTCTAAAGAGTTCAGAAAACTGAGGGCAGTATATAGTTTACTTTATAGTGGCTTGTGCAACTTCTGTGGTGTCTTACTGATTTTTTTGGGGAGCTTTATAAACATGGTTGCTTACTGTTTTCCCTCAGGTAAGGTTGATGCTTGTTTTGGTAGAGCTATAGTCAAATCTCCATTTTAATAGACCTATTATATAATTGCGGAATTGTGCAATAATTAATGTTTGAGAGGACCTCAGCTCATCTAGTCCAACCTTCTAATCAAAACAGGGCTAGGTGTGAGGTCACACCAGGTTGTTCAGGGTTTTATTGGCTTTAGTCTTGAAAAACCTCACTGGTGGAGGCTGTGCAACATGTCTGGACAGCTTCCTCCGCTGGTGGACAGTTCTCATGGTGGAAATGGTTTTGCTTGTGTCAAATCTGATCCTTTCATTTTAACTTACGCTTACTGGCTCTTGTCATCCCACTCTGCACCAGTATGAAGAGCCCATCTCCTCAGTGCCTCCCTGGAGGTCTGGAAGGCCCTCCCAAAACCATGTCTTCTGCAGGCTGACAAGCCTTGCTTGTGCAGCCTCTCTTTAGAGGATGAGGCCCTGCCAGCTTGGTTGCTTCTTCCTGGGCTTGTCTCTTTGTTGTATCCTTGCAGTGTTCTGGATGTGGTCTGATGAATGCTGGGCAGAGGGGGATAAACCCTTCCCTTGTCTGACCAGCCGTGCCCTTGCTGATGCAGCCTGTGTGGCCCTTTCTGTTGCCTGCCCACCAGCAACTCCATGGCTTCTTCCAGAGAGCTGGTCCAGCCCAGCAGTCCCCTGGCTGTGTCATTGCTTCTTTACAGGTGCAGGACTTTGTCTTTGCCCTCATGAATTTCATAAGGGCCTCACTAGTTCATTCCCTCAGGCTGTCGTGGTCCCTCTGAATGGAAGTCCTGCACATACCAGCTGCTGTCCCCAGAGTGGTGTCCTCTGCAAACCTGATAAGTGTTCACTCTTCCAGAGCATTAGTTAAGGTGTTGAGCAGCACTGGTCCCATGGTCCACCCTTGCAGTGTGCAAGATGTATTTAAATACTGGCTTTTACTCAGTCACTAGGCCTAAGTTTAATCCATCAGTCAGATGGCATGGCTGTTTGGCTTTTCCATAGGAGTTTCCTTGTGTCTGCTGCTTGAAGACCAGCGATGTGCAATCATTTTTATTAGTAAAACAAGGGTGGATGAGAGTTCTATATATCTACTTTCCTGTTGTAGGCACCAGTGTATCACAGCTTGTAGACTGCTTAACTGGGATGGATAAATGTGTGGTGGAGTGGTTTGGGTGAAAAGAGGTTTTGATCACTTGGGAGGTTCTGATCTCTCTGAGATACCTGTTGTGGGATGATTACTTTTATGTTATTTTTAAATAATGTGACCAAGAGTGGAAAATGCAGTCACTGGTATGTGATACCTGTGTGCACCCTTCCATGCCTGACATACTTGTCCTTTCTCACTCTCTTACTGTCCCCAAATCTTGTATTCCATGGGCAGTTTCTTAAAGGAAATGGAGATTTTGTCTACTTTCAGTTCTTAGGCTTTGAATATCTAAGGTATCACCAAATATTGCTGTCAAAACCAGTTCTGGAGTCTGACACCTCCAGTTCAAGAACAGAACATAAATAAAGAGTGAAACGGGTGCAACCACACTTAGAAGAAATAACTGCTCTTCAGAGATGGCTTTTCTTGGATTCAAGTTTGGCAGCTTCAGATAGATGGAGGTCCTAGTTATCAGGAAATGAGCCTGGGAAGAGGAGCCAAAAAACCTTATAAGCAACTGATATTGTGTATCTATTCTCATGAATGCACACAGCATAAAAGCTTTATAGTGTGTGACCTTAAACGTGTATTGTTTGACGATTACTCTTCCATCTTTGGTTAAAAAAAATAAATACTGAGTTTCATCATTTGCTATTTAAACAGAAATTTTTATTATTTCCCTTTCTCCTTTTTTTCAGTGACAATGACAAATATCGGAGAAAAAGGTAAGATTTTTATTAGCTGTTTATAAGTATAATTCATATATCAGAGTAGAACAGTAGTTTACTAGTAGAACTGAGAAACAGTCTAACTTAAAAGAGTTAGATTTGTACTTTCAGTGTTCCTCAGCACCTTTTATTATCTTGCTGTTGCTGGATATTGCCTTAGCCATTACAAATAGAGATGAGAAAAAATAGAATTCTTTTACTCTTCCCACTGGCTTTCTGGTGTGTCAGCTAAAACAATCATTATTAACAATCTGGTTTTTTTTTAAATATTCATAATATGGAAAGCTCTTGTAAAAGCATGATTTCTACAGATGAACAGTGTATTTGTACAGATGCAACATACTTAAATGGGAAGTGATTTTCTTCTGCATTTTCTTTTTAGCATATTTAAAGAAATAGAATCCCTCAGATATGTAGTCTTGTCAGAATATAATGAAACTGCCTAGTTACAGTTCCTACCCTGAGGCTGTAGCATGTTTAGATTGTATTTCCAGATGCTATTTGAATACTACAGCACAGCATGCAAGTGTAAAGTGTAGGGCTGCAAAGCTTTTGGAGAAAGAGCTTTTTATGTTTCTGTAATTCCAGCAGATTTTATTAAGTCATTGGCAACTCCCTCACTTAGAAAACATGTTTGTCAATTAAGAAGCATTTGCTTGAAAAACTTCAGTTCAGTGATCTCATCCCCCATATGAGTGTAGAAGTGTTATCTGCAGGCTTTGAATTTCAGTTTCTTGCTGCTCCATACTCTGTGGGAGGGGAAAAACGTGAATTGATGGGCATTGCTCACAAAACACATGAAAATTATCAGCAAAATGCATTGGGGAGCACTAATTTTCTTATTTTCACTCAAAGCCTTGGTGGGCTTCAGCCAGTCAGAAGAAATATCCTGGCTATACTTCTGCCCTGAGGTTTTTCGGGAGTGAAAACTGGGTGAATGGGGCTCAGCTATACAACAGGTTACCTCAAATTTCCAGGCAACCCCTCCTGTGCTAACTAGCTGTAAATTGGTTGCCTTCAAGCAAGGGATAGACCATTTGGGTTGGGATTTGTTTTGTTTGGTTGGGTTAGGGTTTTGTAGTTGGTTGTTTGATTGGTTTTGGATTTTTTTTCCAGAAAACATGTAAAATACAAAGATTTCTGCCAGGGAGCAGCAGACACCTCTTCTTTAAATTCCTCAAGTGAAATGAAGTTCTTATGTTGAACTCTCAACACCACAGGCCCGGTGGAGCAGCTGGGTAGCCCAGGGTCTCCATCACAGTGCAGAGAAACTGGTGGGTGGATAGCCTGGGAAGAGTGACCAGTCAGGATTGGGGCCAGGCTGGGGAACTAAGGTTCAAGATCAAACAGGATGAGCTCAAGTGTTGTTCAGACTTCAAAGGGAAAACCTTGGATAATGTCTTTAGGCATTAGGCTTTTTTTTAGTGTGAACAATTTTCTTGTCAGTCAGTTACTGGGGAGTTTTTTTGCAACAATAAAATGCTTAATGCAGATCAGTAAGTGCGTCCTGTACAGAACTGAGGTGACTTTGCTCTCACTATATGCCATGAATATACTGTTGTTTAAAAAAATATTGATTTTGTTTGAGTAAATCAGGTTTTTTTAGAGTTGATAGAAATATTCTGATAAAAGTGGGGGCTGTTCCTGTCTAGATCCTTATGCAATAACAAGATGGTGATTTAGTGTATTGTGCTGTGTGTGGAGTCCAGTTCCATCACTTATTTATGCTGATAAAATCTTTCTTTCAGTTTATAGACATGGCATATGACTCTTTGCACCTGTCATTCCAAAAGCTTTGTACAGAGTTGCTCCTCAGATTCTATTAGCTTTCGTTTATTATTTTTAACAGTTTAGTGAATAAGAGTAAATATTTACAATGTTCCTGCTATTACTTCAACACCAAAAGTATTTATTCAGTGTTACTTTTGAGGCAAAATTGCAAAAAGTAAGAACAGACCAAACAACTGTTCCTGCATTTATATGCACCATCATGCATGTGTTATAAATTCTCTACCCCTGAATAATATAACATATAAAAAGACTCCATGAGCTGACCATACAAGGGCAATATTTCAGATTGTGAAGTGAAANCACATATTTTTCATGCTGTTCGTCTGGTCATATTGGAAAACAATCTTTACGCTACCAATGAATCCTTCAAAAGAAGTAAGATAAACTTAACTCTTGTTTATGAAATAGCCTAGCCAAATGCCTGGTTTTGTAGTATTTGAATAACTTAGCCTCTGATCTCATGTAGTTTTACACTCTGTAGAAGAACACAGATGGCAGTTACAGCTTCTTAGTAGGAGTCAGATTGCAATCAGTATAGTGACCAAGACAAAAAAAAGTAGCAATTCCTCTAATTGTTTTTAACAGATATTTTAAAATGAGATATTTATGGTAGAATTAAAAATCCTGTCCACTTGAAAAATATGAGTTGTTTGAACTAGAAGTGTGCATCTTTGCCTTGGGAATATCAGACTTTTATGTGGGCAGAAGTTTATTTCCCTGTGTTTAAGACTTATATTTCTTGTCAGCATCTGTCTGTTGTCCTCTGAATTAAAACTTCTTCCCTGTCTGTTTTGGTATGAAGGAACTTTTGGATTATGGTGAGAGTACACACTGGGTAAGAGCTGATGGTGGGAAGCCACAGCTGGCTAAGCAGGAAGGGAGCTAGTAAAGAATAGCCACGTGATAAAAGAAGACTGGGAAGGTTCTCCATCAGTGCGTCTGATGGGAATTCTGCCCAGGCAGCTTTTTATAGCTAGCACAACTTTTTGGCCTCTTCCATTCTGTCTTCATACAGAAACCCCTGAGTCCTCAGTAGGTGCTGTGTTACACAACCTCTGAGGTCAGGAGGAAGCATGCTATGGCTGCCCTGTAGTTTCACATACCCACAAAGCAAACACTCACTTTGGCATGGAGGCAACTCTAGCTGCTGTAAGTACCAGGTCAACCTAAAATTACTAGCTTGTGATTTCTGCTCTCTGTTGTGTGGAGGTTCTTTTCCAAATAGTTTTCATTCAGAAATAGGATATGTAATTGTGAAAGCAAGTAGATAATTCAAACTAATTGCCATCTTCACTGGAGTTTGCACTGCAGTCTTTGCTCCAGCCTGGGTAGGGTAGGAGCAAAATAAATTAAAAACCTATTTCATTTGAAAATTATGTAGCAAAATGTATACATGTATACGGTGACTGTACTCAGAAGGGTTTTCAAGTCATTGGGCTGGTGCTAATAAAAGCATTTTGACAAATCCTGCTGTTTATAGTATAATTCCAAATCCATCATACAATGCTACTGGAGAATTTCAAATGGGGTAGGAAAAGTATTGTAGTTGAGTAATAGAAAGCAATGTGTGATGTTCCTGTGTTCTTTGAATTTACACAGTGTTGCTGGCAGTAAGTGACATTTTTGTTGTTCCTTGTCTTTTTCCTATTCTACTAGAGCAGTATTTTAAAAATTTAATTAGGGTATTTTGTAATGTTAAATTACTGCTTGGCATCCATTTTATAGGATGAGGTCTGCAAATAGAAAAAGAAGCATTTTCAAGTGAACTGAACTAGCATATACTCACTCAAAGACCGAAAACAGATAAAGTTTGTGTATTTTTTGTTTTCACGAATACTGAAGCTGGTGCAAATCACACTGCTTTGTTTGAAGCTTATTTCAAATTTCTACATGTAAAGTTGGTTTTGAGGGACTTCACTGTAGTGTCTGCCATTCTCTTCTTGTGCATACCAGCTTTATACAAGCACTGCATGAAGATGGGAGTGAAAGTGGTTACCCAGGCACAAAAGTTTTAGATGTAGGACTACACTGAGGAACAATAAAAAAAAAATGCAACGCTAGATATGTTTACATCAAATAAACATTTAAAAAAAAGTATTCTAAACTAAGTTTCTGCGGTAAGAAATCCTATGTATCCCAATATAAATCCATTCAGATATTGGTAAGAGTGTGTACTTGCAAGGGTAAAAAATGGTGACCTGAGAAACTCAAGTTAAGCAGTGAATATCTAGCTTCAGCTGGAATATTGTGGTCTTTGTCAGGCAGGGTGGAGTGGTGCCTTCTCTATGGAAGTGAGAATAGGTTTCTAACTGCATCTTTCTGTCTGCTTTCTTATTTTTACATGCATCACTTTCTTTTAGGGAAAAAAATCAATATTATTGTAATGACTAGCCTTCCTGTAAACATAAATGCTGTGCAGAGGGCTTCTGTTTTTGGCACAGGATAGAGACAGCTCTTCCTGCCAAATGTGGACTTCTTTTCAAAGGTGATATTGTATCCTCTTTCTCTGATAGAGATACCAGAAACTTTTGCCTGTTTCTAGAAGCCACAGTGACAAAGCTGGCTATGTTGCTGTGTTGGCAGAGGACTTTGGAGTTTAAGAAATTTGTACTACTTCATGTATACTGAGCATCTCTTTCAGTAATTTTTACCTTTTCAGCACTTGCTAAAACCTTGTTTGTTACTGTGTTGGGCAGTGACAGAAGCTGGCATTTTATTCAGGAAGATATTCAAGATATGGTTATTTTGCTATACAAGACCTATCTCCTCCTTCTCTCAGCCAGTCTCTAAAGTAAAAACACATCCTAACACTTGCATGAAGAGAACAGCAGTGACAAAGGATAAAAGGGAAAATGCCAGACACCAGAAGAGAAATAAAGCTGTCTTTTCTGCTGTTACTTGTAGTGTATTTTCTTTCATTTAAACACTGACATCCCTAGGTTATATTCATTAGTTAATATTCGGCATTACAGAAGTAAATTGACTGACCTTTCAGGGGAATGATAAGCTCTTGATCTTTCTCTTGAAGAATGTGGCTTAATACTTCTGGAAGTATTCAGCATTGCATCAATACCAAACCAGAAGTGTTTTTAATTTTGTCTTCAGTTGCCATAAAATAAATTAGTTGTTGAGGGAACACTGCATTGTTTGCTGTAGTACCCTGTACATGTTGCTAATCCATCTTTATATAATGAATATTTATTCCTCTTTACACATCTGCAGTTACATATTTAACTTGGAATTTGCTAATTCTTCTTTGATTTTAAAAATTATTCCAGTTTCATCTATCATATTCAGACAAGGAGTCCCTAGAGAGGGAGCCTAGAGGTGAATCCCAGCAGGAAGTCTTGAGACGGGCAGCCAAGGATCTTCCTATCTATACACGGACAATGTCTGGAGGTAAATAGATGTTCAGGAGACTAACAAAGGCAGATGTCTTGATGTGCTACTTAAACTAATTAAAAAAGAGTTTTCAGGGGTTTGGATTGAAGGGAAGAAGTGTTTTTCATATTTCATAAGATAAAAACGTGGTCCAAGAACTTTAATTTAGCTTTGTGCAGCCACATTTATTCAGTGTACAAAGATTGTTGGGAAGTAAATTGCAGCATAAAATTCAGGATTTTAAAGTGGATTGACAATGCCTTGCTTTTGTTTTCAAATTGATATTAACAAGTGGCTTGTGATACTAACAAGCTGCAGAGGAGGCTGTAGCAATCATTAACTGCATAAATTTCTTTTATTATAGGTTAAAAAATAATAAAAACAGAATCACTGTCAGTATGTCATGTATAGCTAGATAGATCACGATAAGAAACTGTTACTGTTTTACTTGTTGGTCATTCAGTTGCAAGAACAAAAGATCTTCCAAACTAAGAGTTAATCTAACCCTACTCATATTGTCAGTTTTTGAATGCTGCCTAGCTAAGCAAATCCAAGAGATAATTTCACATAATAAGTTAAAGCTGATAGAATAATAGTTTAAAATAGCTATATTGTTGAACAGTGTTTAACATTTTTCCAGTCTAGTGAGGGTTTTGTGGGTTTTGTTTGTTGGTTGTTTTGCAGAGATAAAAGGCTTGGGGGAAAAAAAAGATTAGTATGATTAGCAGGAGATTGCAAAAACTGAGCTTTTTGGGTTCAGTCTGATAGATTCAGCATTCCAAGTAGTTTAAAAATGCTTCGGTATTTGCAGCTGCTTCTGATCATGCTGAAATGCTTTCTTGGGGGTTCTCCTAGGATGAGCTGATAGAATTTACTTTTGCACAGACTTCAGAAATCAAAATGTGTAACTGTGCATTAAAATGTAATCTTGGAACTTTTTTCTTCAGCAATCAGATACTGTGACAGATGCCATCTTGTAAAACCAGATCGTTGCCATCACTGTTCAGTATGCGACAAGTAAGAATATTTCTTAAACAAGTGGTTTTCTGAATTAATCAATTTTTCTTTTTTAGCACAGTAGCTTTTATTTTTTATGAGTAGATTTTTTAGGCTTAATATTTTGGCAGATACACTTTTCCCCCTTTTAGATTTTCTTTTTTTTAGGTTTAGTTTTCATTTTCTTATTTCTAAGTAAGTCTGTAGCTTAATCTAATTCATTTCATGACTCCCTTGATGCCAGCATGGATTATATGGTCTTATACATTCTTTACATAATGGTTAAAAATTCTAAACATCAATAAAGAATTTTCCTTAAGAATAACCAAAAAATAGCTGATTAAAAAAAAGTGTTTATTTTGTTAGAATCTGAATAAACATCACTACCCATCTCAATCTAATCATGATGTCACTTACATCTCACCTGAGATAATAAACTTAATATCATATTTTTTACTGGATAATTTGCAGGTTACTATTGTTTAAAGAAAGAAATGGGGGAAATGCTTGGCTGTTTCTAACTGAAGCCATAAAATTAAGCTCTTGTTTGTCTTGCACAAAAGGAAGTTCATCTCCATACTCTCCAGAAGTCTGATTACCTTCAAATTTAATCTTTCTTTTGGCTATTTTCTCTGACCCTTCTCCAGTTAGCTTGGATGTCTGTGTGTTTCTTCTTTCTGGCCCCCCAGTGCTTTTTATTTTGAACTTTAAGACAAGACACTTCTTCAAAGGGTGATTTATTCTTAGCTTTAAGGCTGTTCCAAATACTTTTTAGCTAATCAAACGTTGCAACACCGCTGTGGGGTGGAGAAGACATTGTTTTGTCCAGGAAAGCAGCAGAGGCACTGAAAGAGAGACAGAGCTGAGGCAGGGAGAGCATCTTGATTGTGTTGTATGGAATGGTGGCTGCAGTGTAAGGTAGGAGCATAGTCGTGTGTTTCTAGTGAAGGAAAAAGGTGATTTGTTACCTTACAAAATGTAAGTGAAATTTGCAGATTGCAATTAGTTAACATATTTTGTAGAATACCTTTATTTTGTCCTTACCTTACCAAAATTTACTCATTTCAATCACATCTGATTTTCTTGTGAACATTTTATTATTGGAGAGTGATTAATTGCAGAAGTGTTTGGGATTTTTCATACAAGTTAAGCTCTTGAAAGCCTTGTCTATTTGCATAGAAAGATGTATATATTTCTATAAAAACAGACCATGTTCTTGGAAATAGATTTAGTTGTCTCACTACATAATAATTGAATTAGCCCAGTTTCTAAAGCTCTGCCAGAAAATAAACAGTAGTTGAAAATCCTATTCAGATTGAGGACCAAATGCTAAAATTTACCAAATCCTATAGATTGCATTTTCTTAAATCATAAGTTCTTGACATCTCAAATGTTTTCAGTTTGGTTTATCTGCCATTTCTGCAGTTCCTTTGTAGGTAAACTGTATTATGTGAATTTAAATACATGTATTTATTAAATAGATTACATAACACACAGTAAATATGGATAATTCTTAATCTGTATATAAATAATTTCAATCTGGCATGTAACTTTGCTTCTAATTTTTTTTTTCTTTTTTCTTTTGGCGATGCTTGGAACTCTGCCGGGGGTTTTTAAAGATGCATTTTGAAAATGGATCATCACTGCCCTTGGTGAGTGTACTATTGCTTTTCTTTTCTTATGTTCTGATTTGGTCAAATACACTTTTGTGGGGCCTGCCATGACAATGATGCTTCAGCATTCATAGAGTTAGATGTGTATGTGAGGTTACTGGTCTTGCAGAATTGAGTTGTTCACTCTATGTCCTCTTTTCCTGGTTGTGGCATACAGAAATGTGAGGGTTTTATCTTCTTTTCTTCCGTTACAGCCGGGATTTCCAAAATCTGAAATTCAAATATAATTTTTCCTGGACTTCTGGGTTAGGCACTTCTTTGTGTGTTTACAAGTATGGATGAAGTAGACTTCTGATCAGTGAGAACTTCTTTTAAGAATTGCATGTTTTCTTCATAGAGTTTGAATATTACTGTGCGTTAGTTGCATTGAGGGGTGAAATGCTACCCTAGTTTAAAATGGAAGGGTAAGGCTGTGTTGTAGTTCCTTTTACCAAAGCTCCCAGGACAGCTGGAGTGGGCTTGCTGGAAACACTAAGTTAGCACTTTCAGTTTTATGGGTTCTTTGGTTTCTTGCATTCTTTCTCCTCTCTGCCTCCCACCCTCCCTCATTTTGCTGCCATGTCAGCCCACACTGTGGTTTTGTTCTCCCGTCTTTTCTTAGCAGCCCTTGGAACCAGTGGATAGACAGGATGTATAATTAGTTTTATGTCAGTTTGGCAGGTGTATCTCACAGAAATAATTAAAGATAATTGCTTAATAAGGTCCAAGTTTTGAGGATTGACTGGTACATGGCAATTCTTCACCATACAAAACGATCAGAAAAGAAGAATCCCCTGTGTTGGACAAACTGAATGGAGGATGGTTCTAAGCAGTTGTTTTGACACTTTCTTATATCAAATTCTAGGAGAAGAGGAGTCTCTGTCCTGGGGCAAGAAAGGGCTGCTGGGCTCCCCTTGTTTCTCTTGGTCCTGCCTAGAGCATCTGCCATAATTTAATTTGATTTTAAGTGTCTTGTCTTATTTGAGTTGCATCTACATGGTAAATGCAATTGAAAGAAATAGTTACCAGTGTAGGGTAGAGTGTTTTTTGCTGTAGGGATAATCAGCATGTGAAAATTGATGATGCTCAGTTTTAGTGGTGTGCTTCTTAAAAAAACCCCAAACAACAACAACAAACAAGGCCACAACAAAGCAAACAGATAAAACCATTGAATGTAGAACAAATTTCTTAGGACAAAAAAGACCATTTCCATGTAGATCAAATTTCTTAGAACAAAAAAAGACAGTTTCCTTTATTCAGATGTTTAATAGCTGCCTTGTTGAAAGCTCTAAGAAAAACTGAACAGTTGCCAGGCTATTCCTGATAAAATATCAGTGAAAAGTCTCAATATGACTAGTAGTATTCAGTATTATAAACACGTCTTAAAAGCTTTGTGGTCTCTTTGGGATTTTTTGTGTTTTTCTGTCTTAAGACATTTACATGAAAATGTTCTTCATGTAAGCTTCAATTTCAGAATAAAAACCCATTGTATCAAATAACAAATCATAAACAGTACTTAGGTTTTGTGTAAAGGGACAGTGAAGCGTTATTTCACTAGGGCAGAAACTTCTAGAAAAACTCTGTTTTCCTCTCAGTAGCATTTGCTTACTACACATGTTTGCAGTCTTCTTAATCTAACAGCATAAACACCCCCAGTTTGAGAGAGTGTTTATGCTGCTCATTGGTTTTAGTCTTAAAAGCAATGGGTGCAAAATAAAAAATACCAATAGAGAAGGTAATTGAAAGATAATGCTTCCTGATGGAGAGATGTTCCTTTTGTAGTCCAAGTAACAGAAATGCATTAGAAAAAGAGGTTTTGTGCATTTTTTGCTAATTTGAGCACATATTCACAGTTCCTTCCTCACCCTAAAAAAAAGATGAAAGAGTTTTTGAAATACTGCAGAGGTGCTGATCAGGCTTTATAGTTTCCTGTAAAGACCCATGTTCAAAGGTTCTTGAGGAAATACATGGTTATCTTGCTAAAAAAAGTAAAGGTGCAATTCAGTGTAATGGATGGGTTTTAGCCTCTCTGAACATCGCTGGTTCTGGTTTGCTTTTCATGTTGCGATTTTTTGGTGGGAGCAAGTTGGGTGGGAAGGAAGGGGGAAAGAACTCACGTGATGCTTAGGGAGAGCAGGGAAACAGCAATGAGAGCTGTCTTTAATTCAATATTCTGCCAGGAAAAGGATTTCTGGACAGAGGATGGGTAAAAATAACCTATGGAAAGTAAGATGAAGCTTGGAAGGCAGTAATGAGAGGTTGTCATGTCCTAGCCCCAAGTCAGCTGTCATCTGCTCTCTGGGAGGCTTTATTTTGGCTGTCACTCCTGTGCTAATGGAAGCGCTGTGATAAACAGAAATATTTAATGCTAACTGCCCACTAACTACTCTGAAAGGTTTAAGTGCTGCATCGATGATTTCTAGTGCTGCTGCTACTCACTATATACAGATGGAGCTGCAGGTGGGAATCCAATGGCTTGAGGCATCACCAGAAATACTGTTTGTATATAACACTCTTAGTACTAACAAGGTGCATTTAGGAGCACTTTAGGAATAATCCAGAACAACTCTCCTTTATCTTTTGAGTAATCCAAATAGTTAGCATCTCTTGGATTCTGTGATGCTTTTTGTTAACTGAATTGCATCACCTTCAGTGCCTTGTAAATTATTTCTTTGCCTGGCATTTTCAGTAAACTAACCCCTCAGACAGGAATGATATATATTCTTTTTTGTACTTGAAAATGGAGTGTTTAAAATGTTAGCTGTAATCCAAATTGTTATTATGGACTGTTCTGACTCTATGAATGCTTTGCTGCAATAAGATACCATTATATAGCCAGCTGTTGGTATATTTATCAGTTTTGCTTCCTCAGAAATGTTAAAGTTCAAATCTAACCACTGTTCTTGAGGTTTAAGATTTGATGCCATGTGCTCAACAGTACAGTTACAAAACCGTGGTGTTTACTTTCTCTTCAATCTTTTGATGAACTATTCTTTTCCAGTAAGACCTCTGCAGTCTGGGGCCTTTTCTAAATTGAAGGGAGCATAATAATTTATGCAAGTTTATTTTGACATGCATACCACATACCATTGTGCAAAACAACAGTTAGAAATAAATCTATCTTTGATTCAAGAGTCTTTGGGGAGTAACATTTCACTTGATATTTCTTTTCTCACATCAAACAGTGTCTTAAGTAAGGAGGCTCAAAAATAAGTAGCGTGAAAGGAATGTAGGATTATCGTAGAAAACGTGGACCTGAATTGCTTGCAGTTTATCATGGAATTGCTTACTTTGACATAATTCATTAAAAAACCCACTTTACTCTGGAGAAATTTATATTTACTTTTTGATAAGACTAGTGATTAGCTTACAAATATATCTTCTTTTTCTTTAATTAGAACAATCTCTTGTGAGTGCTTAACTGTAGTTAATATGAATGCTTGGCTATTGCTGCATGTTTGAATGACAATGCAAAATTTCATGTTTAGCCAAGGTGTTACATTTTGTCTAAACAAGACTTAGAACAAACTGACCCAACTTGCTACCTACCCTGAGAATGGGTAACAGTAATGTACAGTGAAAATTTCTTTGCTATTTTAAGATTTTACTCTTAACTTCTTAGCATGTCTTCTGCCATTAGTGTCACAATCTCCCTAAAGAAGAGAATAGTTGTGGTGCCCTTGTCCTGCTCTTCTGGAAGCTAAAGTTGAGCCTCACCGTACATTCTTCTACTTTTTTTTTTGTTGAGAATTATTTATCAATTCAGAAGTATATGTATGGATGTAGTCTTCTCTTAATTGGCTGATCTTTCTGACAACAGTATCAGGTTTTTTTAAACTCATATGAAGAGTTCTGTCAAGGTTAGTGCAAAGATAACTTTGATTAGCTTCTCAATGCAACCAAATAAAAGAGGAAGCAGTTTACCAATAAACTGCCCATGGGAAGCGCACCAGTATTTTTTCATTTGGTGGGTGCAATATCATTATATGTTTAATGGAGCTCTAAAATTCTTAATACTTAATATGTTGTCTCAAATGGGAAGCTGCTATGGTACTAAATGCACCCTTATCATCATAGTGTATACTAGTTGCTCATTGTCATGTATAAAAATCTTTACAAATGGGAGACAGGTAATCTTAAAGCCTATAAATGAAAATGATAAAATTAGATATATTTTAACATATAGATGTGTTTCTGATGTCTTGTTCCCTGTCATGTTGTCACTGATATGGAATGTTTTCTATTCCAGAGTAGCATTTCTCTCATTATTTTATGTAAATATAAATATTTTTAGGAATCTCCTATGAATGCTCTTACATTTGAGAATCTTACTAAGAAGTTTTATAGTATGAGAAGTTTTAAGTGTATAGTATAATTAATGAAGGAAGATCTGGATTAAATGAGACTGCTTTTATTCTCACAAAATTCAGTGAAGTGTCAATTTCTGGCTTGTCCCAGTTGACATGCGGTCAATGGCCTATGCTTAATGGTATAATATGGATACTTACCTGTAAACTAAAAAAAAAAATAGCTAACTGCAATCACATTTACGTCAGATGTGCTGAGAACAAATTTCATACCATAAGTGAAAATTTAATTTCAGTAAGCTGTTGAAACTGAGGTGTTACCTGGTAAAGTTCTTTGGGCTTTTTTGTGGTCATGGTGTTTTGATTTGGGTTACTACACTAACTTGAGACTTGAAGCTAAATCCATTCCAGTAGCTTGAGGCAGTAGAAATATGAATCAAAACTTGGTTTACATGCTGGTATAAATGTTTCTGGAGTAAATAAGTTTTCTTTGCTTTCATCCAATTTAAATTAAACTTTCATGACATTTCATTTTTACATGTTTTTTTGTTGGTTTTTATCAGGGTGAACAACTGTGTCGGATTCTCCAATTACAAATTTTTTCTTCTCTTCTTGGCTTATTCGCTACTGTATTGCCTTTTCATTGCTGCAACAGATTTGCAGTACTTTATCAAGTTTTGGACAGTAAGTACTCTAATCTACATAATGTCTAAGCGTGTGAAGCTACTGCTGTGCAAGAAATGTAAGATTCTAAAGGGACCTACAAAAAAGCTAAAGATAGAGATTTTTACAAGGACGCATAGTGATGGGACAAGGAGAAATGGCTTTAAGCTGAAAGAGGGCAGATATTGATTAGATATTAGGAAGAAATTCTTTACTGTGAGGGTGGTGAGGCACTGGAACAGGTTGCCCAGAGAAGTTGTCAATTCCCTATTTCTGGAAGTGTTCCAGGCCACGTTGGATGAGGTTTTGAGCAACCTGGTGTAGTTGAAGGTGCCCCTGTCCATGGCGGGGCTTTGGGAACTAATTATTTAAGGTCCCTTCCAAGCCAAGGCATTCTGTGATTCCAAGGCATTACATTGTAAACTAGAATCTCCTAATGTTATGTACAAAAGTATAGCCTATGTATACAATCATAGATTTCACTTACCCAAATTACCCTTCTCTAAAAGACACTTCAAAGTTCACATCTAAATTTCAGATTCTTGCTCTCAGTAGTTATAGTTTCCCAAGAAAGGGCCTGTTTCTTTAACTTAGATGTTGTCACCAACCTAATTGCTTGGCTGTCTGTACATAGAAGGTGTATCATCTCTGTATTGTTATTCTTGTTGTGTGATGTATTTGTCTGTGTGCTGAATTTGATTTGGCTGAATAGAGGATTATAAATAATCAAATAAAACAGCTATTTCCCCAATTCTAATGGCATTTTTTTAAAAATTTTTAGAATGGCCTTCCTGATACTCAAGCCAAGTTCCACATCATGTTTTTATTCTTTGCTGCAGCAATGTTTTCTGTCAGTTTATCTTCTCTCTTTGGGTATCACTGTTGGCTTGTCAGCAAGAATAAATCTACATTAGGTAAGTAGATTTAATGCTTCTGTGTTTGACAGCAAAAAATAAATAATATATGTACCTTATATGCATGGGGGTAATGGAGGAAGTGGTCAGTTCTACAGAGGCTCCTTGGTTCTTGGTTAGAAGTCTCCCAAGGTCTTTTCCCTGGAAATTTTGACTCTTTCTCTCTTGCCCCAAAGGGCTAAGTTATTAATAAACCTAATGTTCTTCCTCTCACAGCTTTCCACCCACAGTTTGTTAACAGAAACTGAATAAACTAAAAAAATTAAAATAAAATCAAGATAAATTTCTAGATGGACTGCTGCGTGCTCACACACATAATGCTTGAATGCACGTGTGTCTGATCACAAAGCTTAATAAATAAAGTGTGGAAGACTTAAGTGCCTGTTCTGCATGCTGGACTGCAATAATGCCAATTTGCAATATAGTCATTAAAATTTCTAAATCTCTAAATGCTTTTCTGTTGGCGTAAGCTGATTTAAAGTAGGCCAAAGAATTGACCTGTTTTTTCCAGTTCTCTTTGGATTTGTTAATGATGATTAATGATGATTTTAGTGTGAAAATAGGTGTCTGTCAATGGAAGAGAGCTTGTTTACTTCAAGATTTCCTCTAGGATTTTTGAGTTTCTTCAGTATTCTAACAAATCATTGACTTTGAAAAATTTTTACTGGCATTAATTTCTATCTAGTTGTAAGTAAAGACAGGTTTTATTAAAGATACTTATTTAAACAGAAATAAATTAGTGTTCTGTTTATAAACTGATCCTATAATTTCAGTGCAAAAATTTTCTTCAGAGATAACCATAATGCATTACACTTCTAATTCAACATTTTGTGTTTTCAAAACAAATGGAATTTGATACTGGTAATGGAACGTGTTTCCTGCATACTTATGTTACTCCAAAAGATCTTGATGTCTCTTCCCATTTTACTTTGGGAAATTGCTTGATATATGAAGCCTTAAAAACGTGGTAATTTGGTAATGAAGCCATGATAGCTTTAAGTGTGACTGTGCCTAAATCATCCTGGGAGTTCTTTTCCTAGCCTAATACGGGCATCTAAGAGGGTGTCCCCATTTTTCCTTCCCCCTTCTTTAAAACCCATTATAATTAATGCACACTGCATGTGGAAGGTCATTTCCAGCAGTTCATACTGAGGTTTGACTGCAGAAGGACAGTCTGAGCAAGGTTCTGACATGGTTTGTGGGAGCTGCACTGTCAGGACATCAGAGCTTGCCTGCTATGTATAGGCAATTAAGGGAATTAAATGGCTATCAGTCACTTGGTGGAAAGTGAATGAATTTTCTGCTTCAGGCACTTTGCAACACTTGAAGCTATATTTAGCTCTCTTCTCCAGAAATTTAGGTTGGATGGCCAGGGGGAATAATCTGGGTCTACGAGCAAAGACGTTTCTTTATGCAGTGGTAAAAACACATAGTATTTTCATACCCTAGTGTGTGAAAAGCTAGTCTTACTACTAAAGTAAGTTAACTTTTTCTTCTTTTCCATTACTTTTTCCGTAATAAACCCTTTGTTTAGGTTTTTCTTTTTTGAACACTGTCCGTGGTATAGTCACATGCTGAAATCTTCATATAAACATACCATGCCTTCTTAAAAACTGAGTTCCTCACTCTTCCTTGCCTTGGTGAGGGAGGAGGGTGAAGGAGGTTTCCACCTTCCTCAGCCATTGGACTTGCTCCACACACACAGTGCCTGACTCACTGACTTTGACTTCCAGGAGTGCACTCGGTCTCTTTCTCAGTTGTTGGGGCAGTACAGCCTTTCCTCTTGGGTGATGGTACCTGCAGTGCAATTGCCTGAGTGCTGGTGGGAGACTCAAACATGCTAACCTGCAAAGAGGTCTATCTAATTAATCTTTTTCTTTTTAAGAGGTATTCAGAGCTCCCATATTTCGTCACAGAACAGATAAGAATGGCTTTAGCCTGGGCTTCAGCAAAAACCTAAGGCAGGTGTTTGGTGATGAGAAGAAATACTGGTTGCTGCCTGTGTTTTCAAGGTATGCTGTTCCTAATGCTTCATTTGTTTAAACTGTTGAATAATTGCAGAGAGTTTGGCGGATGGTTAGTTTTTTGAAATAATATATAGTAATACTTCAATGAAAAAAGTTTTTCAAAGTTGAGAGTTCTTTGTACATATGACACTAATTCTGAATTTTTCAGTTTAGGGGATGGTTGCTCCTTTCCAACTTGCCTTGTTAATCAGGATCCTGAGCAAGCTTCCACACCTGGTGGACTTAATTCAACATCCAAAAAGTAATCTGCTTTTTGTTACCCATTTCAGATAGATGATTTTTTTTTCCCCTGTGCACACATAAACAGAATGATGTATAATATACTTAAAAGTGGTAAGCAAATGAAGAGTATCCTTTTAATAAATCCATGTCATATTTAAACAGTTAAGCTGTAAATCAGGTAATCCTCAGATTTATATTTAAATTTATGGAAGTGAGGTGGGGTGGGTTTCTCCCCTGCTGTGCTTTGTCTCAGTTCAGTGCCATTCCCAGGGCTTGAATTTTTCACACCTGCCTAACAATCATTATCAGCAGTATTCTTTATGCATAGGTTAGTCAGTCTGCCTGTGATACAAATCCATTGTCTTGCATGGCTTTTGGGGGATGCCTGCCTTTTCTTGTCTGGTGAAAGCTGCTTCACATAAGGGAATCATCCCTAATGTCACTTGGACCAAAGCACAGCAAGCTGAATATTAAGTGTTGTTTCCGCTGATAATAGAACATGTTTTATTAATTCTTATCCTTGATGGACATGCCATATTTAAAGTAGAAGAAGTATGCGTATTCTCCTTTAAATAAATTCATATTGCATCTTTTTTGAAACATTTATGTAATGAAAAGCATGCTAAGTATAGTGAATATGTGGCTAAGAAATGATAATTAAATCTTACTGATAATCTTTTATTCATAAAAGAAATATATGACATTTCAGCTAGCTGTTTACTGACGTTTTATTTTACCCCAGCATTCTGTAGCTTCTGTTAGGAAAGAGATTTCGGACATGTTCTCTCCACTATTTATCATGTCAAGTTTGTTGTAGTGAAGAAGAAATACAGGTATATAGAGTGTATTTGGGACTGAAGTACATGTATTAATATAAAATAGCTGTCAAGTTAAAAACCCCTATGCTTTTTAGATTGTGTTTGCACTTGTGACAACTACAGTGTAATGTATGTAATGATAAAAGAGTAGTGATTCATCAGACAAGAAGCAAGGTGGGGTAAGGAAAATACTGCGTGTGACAAACTGTTTGTAATGTGTGGTAAGATGATGAAAAATTACTGCAGTTCACTAATGTTCTTTTTATTGGCACTACAGTGAGAACCATCTGTTTCCTGCAAAGCCGTTGCGTGATTCCCAGAGCCACCTACTTACAGATACACCATCTTGGTCAGAAACTACTGCAAAGGCTGAGAAGGGCAAAGTTGGTAAGGAGGTGACTTGATACTGCAATACTTGTGTTGTATCATCTAGTTTTGGAGGATATAGTGCAACAATGACCACAGTCACATGGTTTGTATTCATGAACCAAAATTCATAAAGCTTTTCTTAAATACATGCTTGTAGGAAGTTCTGTGTGTCAGGCTGCTGTGCCTTTCCCAGTTAAACCTGACCAAGGGATATCAGAACACTGATACCAGTAGGTGTTAATTATTTTTTAAGTTAGGCCTGAGAGCACCTTTGCCAACAAATTGGTTATAAAAGAGGTGACACTTACGTGCAGCTAGTGAAAAGCTGTGTAATAGACACGGGACAGGACTAGACTTGGTAATAGAGTAATGACATTAAAATGATTGTTAATTCAAGGTTGTATTATTTGCTGAAACAGACATGAGACTTTTTCCTAGGGGAATATTATTTTTTGTCTTTTAAGGTATGAGCAATCCTGCATTAACCATGGAAAATGAAACCTAATTTCCCTTAAAAGAAACATCTGAATATGTAAGGAAAGGTATGTTAATATTCTATGTATTTAATATTTTATTTGATGATTCCTTACTATTTGAAGAATGCACAAAAGAAAATTACTAAAACACATCCTATCTGTTTTCTTCAATTAATTTTTTTACCATGTGTAGTAGCACATGAATTCATAACTTTAAACTAAACCTCCCATTTCTTGATGTGTCATGTTTGCAAATTAGTTTGGTCTTTATACTCATTGGTTTTTAGGTAATAGTCCAATATAATATTATTATTATTATTATTCCCTTTCTTAAGAAAGATACTGAAATTGTGAGTATTCAAACTGTTCAGCCTATATTTGTAACCCTAAGTTTGAAAATTAGGCTGGTTCTTAACACTGAATGTGAAGATCATAGCTTTGTCTGCTAAAACAGGTAAAAGTCTATTAAATGAGGAAGCAAAAAGGATATAGTCTAATATATAAGCTATTAGTGTCTTGCTCTGAGTCAGGTGCTGAGCTGCATCCTATTTAATAGTAAAAACATACTCCCTACTGAAGACAAAAGGTGTCCATATGACTTCCTGAGCATTTAATCATCTGTTGTCAGAAACAGGTGAGATTTTCTTGATTTCTTGCATGGAAAGACCCATTAGGAATGGTATTGCATTGTCAAGGCAGATTACTAAACCAGTAAGTGTGTAGATACCAACAGATGGGCCCATAGCTTGTACCAAAAAGTTCCCGAAAGTTCAGTTTCGTTTTTAAGAGAAATTTAAAAACCTCTTGGCCCTTGCATTCTGGTTTTGTGTTCAGTGATGAAGACACAGTTCCAGATATAGGTACATCTGCAAACTTGATGATGATGTGCAGTGTTAGAGGTGTTGAAAACGTGGGTGTCAGAAGAGCAGAGTTAAAGAGATGAGTGAAGGAAACTCAGACGGTGACTGCAATTTTCACTGCTCTGTGTATGATATTTTAATGGAATATAAACCCTTCATTTCTAACCCTTTGTTCAAAATGTAAAACGTTGCATTTCTGCACTCTTTAATCCATCAGTTCTTTCAACAAAACAACAGCTTCTGGAAAAGACTAAACTACTTACCTTCAGTTAGTTTAATGTCTTGCATGTCATCACTAATCAAGAGTAAAATATTGGAGACAGACTTTAAAGAAACAGATTCTTGGATTGTTACCAAAATACCATTAATTGTAACTAGTTTTACCAGCTTGGAGTTCTACTTTCTAAAGTCCTAACGCTTCATTTACTTAAGTAATAGCTTTAAAACTTTAATCTTTGTTTGAAGAGTGTGTACATTTTATTGGAACTTTGTCATTCACATTACTCTGAATATTGAACATGGTCTGTGACTCTTCTAAAGATGTTAAAAGTGGGCAGGTTTTCTCATCAGTTTAGCTTGATAAACATCTTGTGCTCTTTCTTAATAATTTTCTTCCTTTAGTCCAGTCTGAGAAAGAGTTGTGTTTGCAGTCTGATTATTTCACTCTGTGGGGTTTGAGGGCTTTGTTTGGTGGTGTTTTTTTTTTTTGGAAGCATCCATTTTGAAAGGTGGCTTTTTAAAGAGACTACTTTTAGAGGAGGTTACGTTCCAAAGAGTAAGTCTGAAGTCACATAAAGGGGCTTCTGGAAGTTGGTTTTACCTCACTTGGATTCATGCACTTTCAGAAGGGTAGTAAGGACTGGTAATTCTCTGGCACGAGCATAAGCACCAGATTGGTTGTACCCTCAGCTCTGAGATATTTCTGTGTGGCAGTTAAAACTTTCTGGAGAAGTAACAAAAAAGATAGATACTGTCTGCATTTAAGTGACATGCAGTTGCTGGAACAAGAGTCCTTATATAAAAATTTCTTTTAGCTACTTTGCATTTAACTTCATTACATTATTGTCAATATCTGAGTTACATCTTTTTCCTAGGGATTGAATAGAATACTTTTAGTAAAGCTGCTGAAATCACCACAACAAAACCAAGTAATTCTACCTTAGATATGAAAAATGCCACCCACAGCCCCGGCCAATGTGTTAGAATTAGAATTTCTGTCCCACTAAAGGATCTGTTCAATATCCTGTATCCCATAATCCTTCATATTTCAGCAGAGGACTAATTACCAAAAGTGCCAGATGTAGTTTACACTAATGTAATAGAGAATTGTTTTTTAATTATGTTGGTATCTGGAAGTACTGTAAAAATAGCTTGTGTCATTTTATAAACTGGTGGCCTGCTTGCTGTGTAGTCAGTACATATCACTGTCATCCTGAAGTAGATTAATAACATATCTGTGAACAGTCTTACTGGGTTCCTCTTCAGGGTGGTATTTTTATTCTGCTGTTAGTCACTTTCCCTTCAAGTTGATGTGACTTGTTACAATAACATAGTTTTTATGTATTCTTTGATTCAAATAATGTGTTTTATGATTAATATTCTGTTCCAGTTTAAGAACAAGCTGTTGTTGGAAGGAGGATGCATTCTTCCAAATATCAGCCCTGTTGGCCAGCTGCTCCTCTCTGCTCCTCTATGGATGTGCTCAGAAAACAAACTGACAGATGATTAGCTGTCTCCATGTCACTGCTTGAAACACAAAACTAAACATACTACTTCTGAACCATGTAAAGGATGCTTCAACTTAAAATTACTGGGTTTGAATGGTGAAGGATGATTGAGTACTAGAAAGTGGAAAAAAAGAAGTGTCTCTGTTTACAATTGTAAAAATTCAGTGGCTGGTTTTACTTTGATATTCAGCACAAGAAAAATGTGACCTCCTTACTATCAGTTCATGTTCTTGGCTTGGTTTTGAAAATTTATCTTTTAATTCAAATTGTTGTAAGTAGCTGACTTTAAAATCAAATTTTTGCACTACTGGTGTTACGAACTGGGAGAACAGCCAGTGTTGATTAGGAATAGTTTAGTGGCTTGGTGGACTGTATTTTCTTTTAAGCCCTTGATAAGCAATTTTTGAAGATAAGAAGACCTAAGTGAAGTGTCTGACTATTTTTGGAACATTTTTTGGAAAACATTATTGTAAAAGCTCTTTTTTCCCTCAGGTTTGCCCTACCAATAGTTTGAAAAGTTGTTGAGAGGGGAAAAAAAATCCTTTGGTTAATTGAACGCTACAGTGGGCCATTGCTCAGTGATGTGATAGAAAGCTTGTGTTCAGATGGGGAATACATGAATGAAACTGGCCAGCTGGGGGATTTTGATGGAAGCTTCACTGAATAGTTCTATGAAATGGGATTTTATTGTCCCATTTGGAGCTCTTACCCCTTTGGGAAGCAAATGTTGGCCCTGAACTTTGATCCAAAAGGTTCTTTACCAACCTGTGTTAGTTACTGAGGGCTACTGTCTTTCAAGCTCCCAATTTCCTATTAATCAATATTTGTCACAGTTTTCTTTTTTCACTTTTTCTTCAAGACACTGCCTTTCTTACTGCATAACTTAATGAATACCATGTACAGTCAAGGAGACTTACTGTTACAACTTGTGATATTTGCATTTGCAGGACAATGGACTTTTGGTTGCAATACCAAAAAGCCAAGCTGCTGCACATAGGAAATCCCATTAATTAAAGTTAAGAGCTAGCAGCTTTCTTAGGATCAGAGTTTACTGACCAGAATAAAAGAGGCATTTTTGGCTTTCAAAGTCGAGGAAGTTTCAGCAACACAAATCTAATTGTCTTGTGCCTTTTGTATACACTACATTTATGGTATCAGTGTTTACATTTAAATGCAAATTTCTATTCTGAAAACAACTTTAGGAGGAACTTAGTTATGCTTTCTAGGGGGCCAGGTAAAAAGATAAGTCAAAAAAGAAAAGTGAAAACCTCTCAGACTACACTGAGTTCAGTTGAAACAGGAAAGTGCTGCTATTATCAAACCTGAGTTACTTAGTAGGTTGGTTCACAGTGTAAAGATGCCAATCATTAGTCTAGGAAACTGGCAGCAGGACTAGGTGATATAATTCTGAAAGCAAAAGATACCATCAACTCTTCTACCAGCAGGTAACTTCAAATTTTGTCTTTCTTGGGTTTGCAACTTAAATGATAGCTGGTGTAGCAAGCTATTTTTTTTTCTCTAGTGAGGGAAAATGTATTTCTTTTACTTCTTTTTTTTAATCTAAATATTTTACCAGCCTGAAAACATCTGTTTATTGCCAGAAGTGCCAGAGTGTGGATCCCTTGATGTAAAACACCTTTTTTAAACTAGCATGAAGGTAGCATACAGTTTACATGATGCCTGCAGAGATCTAGTTACCAAAAGATTTTTTGCAGCTCTTTATTCAGTGTTGTTCTGTCAGCTTACCTCATATTCATGTTTGTTTAAAGGCAAACTTGTCAAGGGATAAGGGGGAAAGGGAAAATATATTTTTTAACACTTCAGGTTCTCTATCTGTAGAGTCTTGTTTTTTATGCAGTTACTCACAGGGTGGTTTGTCATGGAGCACGCATTTAAAAATACTGAGTAGAAAGTTGAACTTCAGCTTCAGTGTATCTTGCACCGTATTTTTCTGTGAAGACAAAAGATTTCTTCCCCAGCAAAACACATCATGGAAATGGATCTCTCTAATAGAGCTGTCACTCTCTCTGTGCCCAGGGCTCTGAGATCTCTCAGTAAGGCTGGGGATCAGTGTAGAGAAAGGACACAGGGATAAAGGATCAAGAAACGCCTGGCTTCTCCATGTCTCAGAAGTCACACTTGGAAAGCACAATACCCCTAAATAATCTGCAGTTTTGTTGCAGCCAGAGGCTGTCTCTCTCACAGAAAACTGATGGAAACTGATGGAGGCATGGGAAACAGACACTGATGAAGGGAGGAGAAAGGGAAAGAAAGGATGGTAGCTCAGAGGTAAACACTGAGCAGATCTGAGCCAGAGGGCTGTAGCTACATGTGCTCTCTGGATGGGCAAGAGCTGCGTCTCCATGAAGAGCACTGTCAGCGGGCTTTGAGGGTTCCTGGCAGTTCTCACTGTGTAGAGTATGGACAAAATCCAGCTAATCATGCTCCAAAGTATAATTTCTGATGATATGACTGTACTCTTGGCTTTAAACTCTCTAATACTTTCTATAACAAAGTGAAAATTCTCTTTTTGACATACTGACCATTGTCAGTGTTACAATGCATGCAGGAGAATTTGTGAAGAAGTCAGGGTAACAAGGATGCACTGTTGTTTGTCTGCCTACACTGATTCTCCTGTCCTTTATATTCTTGCTAGGCACTTTACTACAGCCTTTTGTGTAATTCCTGTATTTTTTTTAAGGAGTGCTTTTTACCTACTGTACAGTTACTAATCTACTTTTTTGCTAAAAAGAAAATAATATCCCTGATATTTGTCTAGATATGACTGCATTTCAAGCTTTAGTGGAAACTGGATGAGTTCTGCAGACTCCTCAGATGGGCCTGAGTCCCAAATGACAACAGAGTTAAATTTATTTTGTATATATGTAAACAGTTATATAAACCATAGCTCCCTACATGCGTAAAAAATTTCTTTTATTTGTAGGTTAGAACAAATTCAAAACATCTGCACCAGAAGTAGTCCACACATACTCTATATCAGTAGATATACTGGTGATTGAGTACTCAAAGTCTTCACAGAGAACTATTTTTGTTAAGAAAACGGAACACAATCTTTGTGAGCAGTTACGATACAGCTGCTGTTATGCACTTTAATTCTTTAACTGGAGAGAAAAAGCATTGTCCAGTTTAGGTTACAGACTGAAAGTTCTTCAGTAGACTGTGGCTGGGCAAGTAATGAATGAAACACAAAATCACAGAGTGGCAAAGGTTGGAAGGGACCACCACTGGGATTATCTGGTCCCTGCTCAAGCAGGATCATCCTAGAGCACATTGCACAGTATGAAATACAGATGGTTCTTTGAGTATCTCTTGTGAGGGACACTCCAGAAAGAGAAGAAGTTTGTTTCAGTGTGTGGAGTGCTGTAGCTGGTTTTCAACATTATTTGGACTGAGAGTTCTTCCTCTGGTTCAGTTGACTGATGTGTGGAGGGGTGGGGGGAAATATATTCCTACATAAACTCAGTGTATAACTTTACCACGTGTTGATGCGTTGTTCACATAAATAAATGCTTCATGTTCAGCATGCCATGTACATAGTAGTCATTGACACACTACCATCAGTTTTACTGATGGTGTAGCTGAAGAGCAGAACACCATCTCTACTAGGGCCTCACTAACAGCATAGCTGCTGTAGATGTTCCCCCTCACCCCTTCACCAGGAGTCTTGGATTTTATATATATTTTGTATTTTCCTTCTCCAAGCTTCTCCTCACAATGAACTGACACTGAAAAAGGTTGAGAAGGAACCAGTTCTTTTCTCATCTTTCATGGGTGAAACACTCCATGCCTTGATGCTGGCAGAGCAGACAGAGCTTTGACTACTCCTTTGAGTACTGTTGATGGTCAAAAAGGTGGAATTTTGTCCCCCAAAAAGGGAGGGGGGGAGGGGGTGTCTTAACCCCCCTATACTTTATAGAAGTGAGAAGGTACAAGAGAGCTACTAACCAGGACTGTCACCCACAGCAGCTTTGCTTCATGAGAGTTCTCTGCTCCCTGCCAGGCCAGCTTCTTCAGGGCTGCCTGACTTTCCCCTCTTTCCTAACAGTCTTCCTTAGGAAAGTGCTGGATCCACTTCCTGTGCAGAGAGGAGTGAGACTGTCAGCTCAGGGACCTCTAAAACTGCAGGAACGGTTACATAAAGATGAAAGCAGCTTTTACCTCTTCCACTTCAGACGTAATCTGCAGTATATGATCCAAGCTCATCCTGTTTTTAAAACCCTTCCAAAAATATTGATATTGAACCATACACAAACATTCTCATCCAAAATAAGATTAAAAAAAAGAATGTGCTGCTATGCAGTGGGGGTGGTGGGATGTCTCTGTTGCTACTTTACTTGCATCTATCACCTGCTTATCTGTGACCTTGTAGTAGGATGGGAAAAGCAGCAGCCCTCTGGCATGAAACTTTGAGCAAGTGACATCTGCCATAACCTAAGGGAAGCCTTGCCATCTTCCCTCAGCAGTTTTTCAATTGTTCTTCTTTAAATTTTTTATCACCTTTCTTCTCCTTCCCTTCCCTAGAAGTCCAGATGAAAAGTGTTTCATGTGAAATGTACAATCACTTACGTTCTCTTTATTATTCTCCCTCCCAAAGTTGATTCTAGATAGGTAAGTCCTTCATTTCTCCAAGTTGTCACTCATCACTGAAATCCAGTAACTCAGTCATCCTGAAATCCAGTATTTGAGGCATTGATCACATCCTCCATCCTAAATCACTGCAATCTCAAGCAGATGGTCCCCATAGTTTGAGTGCAGCAGTTGGAAGAATGTGCTGTGAGCCATCTCCCCTTTCTCCCCCTCTGCATGCTCACAGTTTAACTGATTGGCATAACTGGAACAGACCCAACACTTCCTGACAGTCATCACTTTCTGAAGTCACTTTCCTTTTTCTAATCTGAAAATAGGGTAATTCTTAGTTCACATAAGAAAGAACTCCTGTTATAAACACAAAAATAGACAACACACACAGGTTACAGCCGGAACAACAGGAACTTGTTTCCAGTTACTTTCTCCATCACATCAAGAGATTTAACTGGTCAGTATTTCAAATAGATACAATAGTAAAAATCAGCAGCTTCATATAAAACACTATCATAGATACTACTGCCACTCCCCAGAGCATGCAGAGGGACAAGAATGAAGGAAACAGGGAGCTTGCCAAGCTCAGCTATTATATGATGAGAAGAAAGGGTATTGCCAGTGAAGCCTCAGCTCTGCTTCACTGTCCTACAAAAGATAAAGCACATTTTCTGTAATGCAGCTTAGAAAGTTCACCTGCTGCCAACTTGTACCTGATACACAGAGAAGGGAAAAGGCTTCCCTTCCACTTTCTCCAGTTCTCCCTTGCATTATCCAACACAGTTAGCTGGGGCAAGCGTCTTAGCACCAGAAAGAGCACTCTTGGGCAAAACAATTCTCCTACTTTGGAGGCAGGAAATAGTATCTCATCTGTGCTGGCAGAAGAAGGACAACACCAGCCTCTGCAGTAATCAGATCTTCACAGCTGGCATGTATGGGCAGACTTATTCCCAACCCAAGACTGCTAAAATAATGCAGGAGAATCAACCTCATTTCAGTACCTGTGTGAGGGTAGTGCAAGAGGGAAATAAACACCAAAGAAGCACCCTCATGGAAGAGGGAAATAAAACAGTCTCCCATGAACCAATCAAGGTGCACTAAACATCAGATATACCAGGAAAATAACTTTATGGTATGCATAGAAAAGTACACAGAGATAACTGATTTTACTCTGTAAAAATCGGGATTTATTCTTTGTGAGATTTTGTTCAAACTCAACAATTTAAAGTAGTCAGACAAATACCCACAATTCTGCTGGTGTCTTTTGGCTTTCTTTGCCATCACTGACATGGTGTAAAATAAAAATCTTGAGAAGTCTGTTTTATTTAAAATTTCACTTAATTATTTCACAGGTTAACAAACTGCAATGAACTCACACCACCGTCCACTGACATGTGAATATTAAAACATCCAGGGAGATTCTAAAAACTGCTTCAGTATAAAAGCGTTTTCTTTCAGTGCATGTTGGTTTGAGTTTCTAGTTAATTCAAGGTTGAAAAACCAATTGGGAGTTTAAACAGAACTTCTTTATGTCTAGTTTGCTTTTACATTTCTAATCTGATCTTCCTCCACCAAGGAGAAGTCTTCCTTATTCCAGACTTGGCTAGGCATCTCAGGGACCTGGGATGCCTAAGGCAGGTCCTAAGAGTAAAAACCAGAGCAAAGAAGACATTAAGTAGCTTGGCCAAAATTTTCCATGTCCTTTACAAGTTAGTCTCTTGGCCCCATTTAGCAGCAGTGTCACATTGGTCCTGCTGTCCCTGTACAAGCTTTTCTCGTCCTTCAGCAGAATCAACTTGAGATAGACTTAGCTTTTCTTAAACCAACCCCTTCATCCATACTTCAGACAATGTCACATATCCTGCTTCCACTTTTCTGTGTTTTGAGTTGAATCAGAAGCACCTTGTTCAGGCTTCCTGCTACTTTTCTTGGATTTTTGGAGTAAGAGAATGAACCATTTTTGAGCATGGAGCAACCAGTAAGACAAGGTAAGAGAAATTTCTTGGATGTCAGAGTTTATAAGGTCATCAGTAAATTCATGTGGGAGAAAGCCTTAAATACTCTGAATGTGTTCCAGACCTATTTTCCTCCACCTTAAGGATGCTTCTTGCCTAGTTTCAATGAGGAAAGAAACTGAATGCTTAAAATAAATATAAATATATATATATATATATATAAAATAGTGACAGAGAACATAAGGTTCCTGGAACACTCATCTGACTCCAGAAGCCAAAAATACAAGCGGATTAAAAATAGATCAAATATAACAGGTTTTGATACTGCATTTCTTCTGACAAACCTACTCAACAACAGTATTTTAAATGGAATGGGAAAAGCAGAGGCCTAGAAAGAGAATTCTTGCTTATGAACAAAAAGGTGCACGTCTAGACAGCTGGAACTGTGCCTGCACATTAATTTTTGGAAAAGCAATTAAAGCTGGCCACTTTGGAAACAGATTTCAGGCTCTGAAGTTTACATGTAATGGTCCTACATGTAAGAAATTACTTTTTTTCATAATCTCTACAATTCACAATTTAAATCACTCCATAATGGAAACTAAATCTAATTTTGCCAAGGAAATGAATGATGCACAGATGTCTCCCCAGCTGCAAACGACTCTCAACAGACAGATGACAGTCATCAGACCAAGAGTTTTCTCACAGAATAAAGCATAATCTGTTTCATGCTGACCAGTGGCTTTTGAGAAACACTTTTGTTACTGAAAGAAAACTCAAGAGTAGAATTCTTTGAAGTGAAATACTGGTCTAGTGGAAGGGGTCCCTATGCATGGCAGAGGGGGTGGAACTAGATTATCTTTTTAAGGTTCCTTTCAACCCAAACCATTCTATGATTCTATGACAGGAAGCAAAGAAAAGCACAGCACAGCATATGGGATGCTCAGCAGTCACTTCAAAAGCACATCCCCATCGGCACTAGAACTTCTACTGTAGGCACACATTCAGAAGGCTCTAAAAACTTCCTTTGATCCTCGATTAAAAACCTACTTCAAAACAAAACCCCATTAAAGTCTTTCAAAGAGTCACTCTGCTCAAGTTAAGCAGATAGATGTATCCATATGCTTTAGGCAAAGCTACTTTAAAGCAAATGCATCGAACTTCAGGAGTTCTTCATTCCCTGTCTGTGCAAACTTTCCCTGGAGGCCACAGTAAGAATTCATCCTGCTTTCACTATCAGTATCTTAAAGCCAAAGACAACTGAAGTTAAAACAAGTCACCATGATCTAAAGCATAATGGTATAAAGTACTAATGGGGTTAGGATGCCTCAGAAGTAAATTGCAATCACCCCTCTTCCAGCTCAGTACAGTAAGAATTAAATGACTGGAAACGCATGAACATAATTCTGCTCTGAATGTGAAATCAGTCAGGGAGCAGCCAGTTAGATCCCTCTATATCAGCATGTGGAAAAGAACTATCATGCCTAACAAAACAGAGCTGAACTGACTAAATAAAACACATTCCAAGAGAAATTTTGCAACAAAACCACCAGTCTGTTGTTATGTAAGAAAACATTTCTTAGGCCTTTATTTACAAAAGCTTTAAAAACAAATACCCTCTGTTATGCAAATTACTTGTTTAAAAAGGACCGCCCAGTTACATCATCATAATTCAATGAGAAAAAAGGTGTTTGATTTTTTTGCTTTTAAGTACAAGATAAAACAGAGTAATTGATAAACATTTGGAGATTTTTCTGCCGTTGATTTCCGTGTCAAACACACGTACGCGCGCACACGCACAGACACACAATGTCACGCATTCCATCATTCCAGGCTAGTATTTAGCTATTCAATACCAAAAATCCTTCCTGCACAACTGCTCTGTATACATGCTATGCAGAGTTAAGAACATACTTCAGGGTCCTTGAAAACAATATATCTAAAATATATTGTAAGATATACTCAAAAATAAACTAGCATTACACTCCTCAGGTAACTTTATTAGCTGGAAGTTATTTATATTTTGTTGTATTACAACAAGTATCTGTAACATCTGTCTTTGTAACAACTACAAAAAAGCATGATTTAATTGTCCTTCTAATTCAATAATTCAATTAAATAGTATTTTTTCAGATCTTTGGGGTTTATCTTCAACTAAACTGACTTACAAAAATCATGAAATCAAGTACATAATAAATATGACTTCATAAAAAATATCTGAGGTGTACATTGCTAAGATAAAAGCCACAAGGTTAATCAAGGGAAATGTGCCATTACAAGACTCCTACTTTTCCATTATCCTTCAACTCTGAGCTTAATGGCAAAAAGGCTAAAGTTATAGCTGTTCTTTTCCTGAAGCGTGTAAAGCTGTTTTTTCAAGCCTCTTTTCCCCATCACAGAGCGGTTTTAAAGCAGCAGGCCAACCAGCAGCTGACATGTGCAGGATATGTTGGAAGATGACCAAACACTAGTAAAGTAAGAGCAATTACTATGATTTCAGTAGTTTGTTTTGCTTGAACAAACAGAGATTATGCAGCAAATAAGTCCCGCTGTGTGGGTTGAGATACCAAGGAAATACAGCCTGAAGCTGCTGAACTTGGCAGATGATTGTTTTCTAGCTGAGGGCAAAAGAAAAAACCAAAACAAACTTCAAATAAAACAGAGGATCTGAGTCAGAGTCGCTCTCTAAAGTGCAAATTTGATGGTCCACAATCTTGAATAGCTAAAACGCCTGCATACTGGAAAGAACAGACATGAAGGGGGAAGTTAGTTACAATCAGAGCCAATTGATTTAGAGAAGGGAAGGGAAAGACAAAAAACTGGAAGAACGACGTAGGCAAGTTTACCAGAATATTCATTATCATTCAGCTTTCCCCTTCTCTCTGCCACACTGATCCTAGACATGCTTCTTTACGAATGGGCTTGTTAAGAGGCCAAAATGTAACCCAGAAAATTTTATGTATCAATATTAAGATCAAAATCTGTGATAGGAACAGTCAAGTTTAGTACATAGAAAGGCAGAAAAGAAAATGTGCTGGAAAGGGGGGGAAAAAAGCCTTAATTGTCCAAGGGGTTCAACCAGAGATAAAACCTATATACAAGCATGTGGAGGTCAAAAAGACGGCCTTTCATTTCATGTCATGACTGTTTGTTGGCTTCTTCTTCATAAGCGTTTCCTGTGCCATTTTGTACATAAGATGACCCCGAACCAAGACCGTATAAGTGGCCACAATATTTGGCATCGTCAATGTGATCTTCAAAGAACATCTAAAAAGTTAAAAGAGAGACAGGAATTATTGCAAAAGAAAAGGTTCAGTTTCAATAGAACTGTAGAAAGGCTTAAAAATTACTTTATTTCAAAAAAAGATATCAATCAAATCCCAAGGTGCAAAAGATTATATAATTAGTATAATAAGACACTTAATCTCAACACATTATCACAATGTGCTATATGACACAATTATTTAAATCTGTCAGAAACACAATCAGTCTTCCTGTGCACCTCGCCCAATTAAATGGCCAAATGCAATGTTTTCACAATTTTGTATTATTAGTCATCATTCACATACTTGCAAGAGCAACAAAGATATTTCTCCATCTGATTTCTGTGGTGCTTCTTACAACAGGCATATGATGTTGTACAACATCATCAATGCCTGTTCCTTTACCTCTCCTCAGTGTGGAGTTTTCACCATACTCTGTCTTGGAATAGAGATGTCCTGATTTATATTATATAGGTTTGGGGGTGTGGAGGATGAGCATAAAACCCACTTGTCATGGGGTGACTTTATGATGCTTGTATCCCCAACTGTCTGTTCTGTTTATGCGGGATATTGAGTTCTGCACCTTTAAGTCTGGTTCCAAGAGCGAAAGGGGAGAGAAGGAGCAGTGTGCAGATTGTTTGCAGAACCTGCACTGGGCTCCCCTGCATTCCTTCACACAGACAGCTGCTATCTGCAGCACAGATATGCTGGAGAGAACTTTCCTTTGCTTTCAGTTAGTTTTTTTTAGCCAGCTGAGGCAGAGAAGTTCCCCAGACTGTGGTTTTTCTTTTTCTTGGAACTGTTCAAGCCTGCTCTGGACTGAAAACCCAGAGGAGCAGTGGGATCTCACACCTGTGGCCCACTGGGGCCTGGGATGCGGCATTTTCCAGCACAAGAAGGACTGATAAGAGACTGAGCGAGCCGAGCTACTCCCCACAAAAGGACTTTCTGAATTTGCCATCTCTTCAGAGCAGCAAGAGGTTTTATTAATTAAAATTATTCTCTTTTTTTATGCTTGCAAATACTTTGCTTGTTAAATAAACAGTTTTTTCCACTCTTCTCCAAGGAAATCTCTTCCCAAACCAACTGGGGGAGGGGCTGCTTGAATTTTCTTTTCTAGGGGGAGCCCATTTGGAGACTTCCTCCCATAAGTTGCCCTAAACCAGGACACCATTATAGAGTTTAGAGAAATGCAGAAAGATGTGTCTTCAGCTCCTCACAGAGGGGGACTTCAGAGATTTCTACTTCTGGTAAAAGCTTTTAGTAAATAAATTCAACCAGCTAGTTTGCCACCAAACAGAAAATGCATCTCATTAAAGAAACTATCATGGGTTTGAACCTTTAGTCCCCAGAAAACTAACTTGAAAGGCTGTATCTTAAGCATGATTATCATATGCTTCCCTTTCTTTGCTTTGGATTTTGCTTCAAACTCAAGAATGGAAGTTTAACAACACCAGGCAGACAGCAGGTAGTTGCACTGCGCTCGGATCATAGCAGATCGTATGGTTTACGTATTACCAAACGTAATCCTTTTTATTGCACCATGACCTGCTTGACAACTGCAACAGTTCCAGCACAGGCAGAACAGAGTGCTAAGATGAGCAAACTGCTTAAACCATCATTCTTTATTGTTCAGTGCTGTGTCACTACTAATACTTGCCACAATCTCATGGTCATTTTCTCCTTCATACAAGAGGCTGGACTCCAGAAGGCAGACTTCAGCATATAGTACTTAACATGATTAAATGATGAGGTTTGATATTGCCATCTGTTTTGACATGGTAAATGACACTGAATTGCTGGAAGAATGCCGTGTTCTGATGCACTGGCATTTGTTCAGTGCAACTGCTTTCCAGAAGAGGCCTGTTTGACATTGGATTGTTCTGCTAATGCAAAATATCCTAATACTTTCCTGTTGTATGCAGACAAGTAGCAAGGAAATGTGAAGCTTTTGAGACTTGACTGTTCTTGCTGTAAACCTTGAATTAACTGACCTTTAGAACCTTAGTTAAACTGTGCTTCGCACAATGGCAAAGAAAACAAAATGCATGGAAATTCTCCTAAGCAGCCTGGAAGTCATTATTTAATACACCTCTAGCCTCAAAGTTTAGCTAGAAGTGGTTCATACATGCTCCTTCCCCATCTTTCAGCCTGCCATAAGCAGCAGTACACATCAGCTGGATGTTACACTGAGCAAAAGCTCTAAAAAAAAAAAAAAAAAAAAAATTGGCATGAGTACAGTCGCCCAGAAAGGAATCTGGCTTCAGCAGTTCATAAATCACTGCAGCAGCCACCTAAAAAAGGGCACCCTGCAAAACAGGTGAGGAAAAAACACCCCAAAAGAAAACTTCACAAAAAATCCAAAAGTCAGGCCTAGGCTGGAACTGGGAAGAAATACTCACTCACAGCAACAAAGCAAGGAATCAGTAAGGCTGGTTCACATTATTCAGGGAAAAACACAGGTGTTCTCGTTTTTGTCAAGAAAGGATTGACCCCTGAAGCCCTTCAGAAACCTCTTTAAAATACCACACACTTACCAGAATCAGCAATTCCATGTTACTATCACAGCACATTACTATAATGGATAAGAACAGTATGTCCACCTACTTCTCTCATTTTGAAAAAGGCCATTCCTGTGAGTAATGAATCGGATCCTGCCTGATGCTGTGGTCCTATCCTTTCCAGCTCTAACTGCTCAGCCACTTCTTGTAATCCACCCTGAAAAAAAAAACCACTTTTGTTAAACGCTGAAAAAAGTTAAATTAGAACATGGAACAGCTATATTTGGGAAAAATCTGTTACACAGGCCATACAACTTCAGGCATATTTTAGTATCTGCACAGTAGCTGACACAGTCATTATACCAGATAAATGCATACCAGGAGAATCAAACTTTCCATATCAAACAGGATTAACAGTCTCTGTCAGTGCTGACTAAATAAAGCAGTATCTGCAACCAACAAAGCTAGTACTCCTTATGTTCCAGCTTCTCCATAATCAGATGTCATTACTTAACAATTCCTTCATGATGACTGTTGATACAATGCTCTAAAAGGAGAGACTACAGGGCTGTAGAGAACACACCAAAGCTGCAAATCTATCTTCTCTTAAAGGTAAAACTTCTCCAGTTTTGAAGGAAATTTTCTTCTCAATAAGCTTATGTGAAAAATTATCGCCTTAACTGCAAAGTGACTAAATAAATACCATTTTAGTGTCCGCTCCAAAACAGTAACAGCTTCTACATGTGAGAGCAAAGCTGTCAAAATTTGGTTTGGTTTTACATAGATAACACTGATCAACTGAATGACAGACATGTAATACTGTAACCGCAGTCTTTTAATGCTGTGAGCACATGATTGTACAAAGACTCTTTTTTAAATTCATTAAGCTATAAAGCTACTGGCAAGACTGAAGCACGTGTACATTCTTAAAGATCTAGAAAGATTAAAAAGGAAAAGAAAAAAAAGACTGTTTAGTGCTGCCATAAGCACTGAAAGGCAAAAACGTTGCATAGAGGTAATGCTTTTAAATAAAGAATGCCTAGAGTTTGCCTTCCCATGCACTCTTAACCTGTTTCAAGTACAGGAAGTGAAGAAGTAAGAGGCAAAAGCATAACAGTCAAAATTAAAACTCATGGAGCTATAAAGGAGTCCCAACTGAAAATCAGATCAAACATTATGAAAATTCCTTTGAATGTTATGGCAACATGTTTGGGTCCAGGTTTTTGTTTTAAAAGATATAAGCTTCATTAATACAGTTCCCAAATAACGCCTACGAACTAACATGAAAACCTGGTTACTGCTATTGCTAGTTTTAGTCTCTCTTGACCATCAGAAAAACACCTAACAATACCTGATCACTCCCTCCACCACACTACCCTGACCCAGAAGCAAGCCCTTCCCCCATGCCCAAAAAATGATGTGAGATGTCAAAGAATAACCTCCGTGTCCTAGCCATGCCCCATCCTGGCTACTGCAAAAAAACCACCCTGTCCTGGCTGCAACCAGGACATTGTGCATTTCTTATTCTATACCATCTACATCATGTCCAAATCTTGTAACTTCCAACTATATACATATATTCACACACACAAGCACAGGTATAATTTCTTTAGTTAATGGCCTTCCCCCTGAGATGTCTGTTAATTTAGTCCACTACTGTGGGTTTTATTTATCCAAATGTCTCCCAGGCCAGGAGGGCTGGTGTGCTGTCAGCTCGTTGTAATCTGCATCAGGAGCTCATGAGTGGTATGTGTGGACCACTCCACACTCACTGGCCACAGTAGTTATGGTATACAGTGGCAGTGGCATTAAGCAACTGATATGATACAGTTTAACATTACTAACTGTTCTTACCCAAAAATCAAATCCCCTTGAAGTATACATGATCATGTTTCCCCATCCCTTTGTGGGGAATGTGGAACCAGATCCTTGGTAAAAACAATCTCACAGATGGGTTTGCCTTTGTTTGATGCACTGTCTTCCCTAACATGTTACTCATATGCACAACAGGGATTTATCCCCTTCAGTGCGTAGTATGTGGAGGTTTTGACTGGGCAAGGCCAGCTCAGTTGGTAGAACCTTGTGTGTTAACTGAACAGGTGGCCTCTGCTTAATGTAGAGCCCACTGTTAGAAGGTTCCACCACCCATTGCTTTCAATGTTTTTAACAGTCCATTGTACCATCTAATTTTCCCAGAGGCTGGTGCATGATAAGAATATGATACACCCACTTCATACCATGCTCTCTCGCCCAGGTGTCTATGAGGCTATTTTTGAAATCAGCACAGTCCACTTACTCCACATGACATCAGTGGCATGATGTGTGGAAGGGACTTTCCCTTCAAACATCCAGACCAGCACTGGTAATTGGAGCTGTGCTTTGGTGCCAATCGCTTCTGAGGCAGCTCAAACCCCTCCATAAATGCCAGGATCTCTTCAGCTGGGGCTTAGCAGGCCTCAGATCCTTTGTACCCCCAACTCCAGAACCCAGAGATCAGCCTCAAGTCTCTCCAGGTACCTTTTGACAGAGGCTCCAGGAAGGCCACTCTCCCCAGCTGCGGTGTAGAGCACATACTTCACACCTTGTCTGGTGTGAAACATCACACTGGCCCAAGGGCTACTGGATGAACAATCTCCCATTTAATTTGTTCAAAAGCTTGTTGTCGTTCAGAAACCCACTTTAAATCATTCTTCTCCTGGGTCACTTGATATAGAGGACTTATAATTTGACTGTAATCTGAGATATGCGTCCTCCAAAAACCCACAGCATCTAGGAAAGCCTGTGTTCCCTTCTTGCTGGTTGGTGGGGATCTAGCTGCTATGTTGCTGATCACATCAACTGGAATCTAACAACATCCATCTCGCCATTTTCCTCCTAAAACCTGAATTTTCTGGGCAGATCCCTTGACCTGACTCTGCTTTATGGCAAAACCAGCCTGCAGGACGATCTGGAATATTTTTTCTCCTTTCTCAAAAACCTCCTCTGCCGTGTTCCCCCATACAATGATGTCATCAATGTACTGCAAATCTTCTGGAGCCTCGCCCTTTTCCAGTGCAGTCTGGATGAGTTCATGGCAAATCATGGGGATTTGTTTCCACTCCTGGGGCAGTTGGTCCCAGGTGTACTGGATGTTCCTCCAGGTGAAGGCAAACTGTGGCCTGCACTCTGCTGCCAAAGGAATGGAAAAAAAATGCATTAGTGATAGCAATGGTGGTACCACTTCGCTGCCTCGGACTCCAGTTCATACTGAAGTTCTAGCATATCCAGCATAGTGGCACGCAGTGGTGGTGTGACTTCACTCAGGCCAGGACAGTCCACTGTCAATAGGTCATACAGGATTATTAAGGGGTGAGAGGGTCTTGCTGACCACTCCCTGGCTCTCCACTTCACAAATCATCTCAAGGATGGAGATCACGGAGCACCCCGTCGGTGCAGTATTGTCGACAGTGAAATGTTGTGGTAGAGATTAGTACCTGTTGTTCTTTGACCCTCAGCAGTCCCAAAGCAGAAGGGTCCTCTGAGAAACAAGGCAAATTATTCAGCTGTCTAATTTCCTCTGTCTCCACAGAAGGTATCCCAAAAGCCCAACAATGCCCTTTTGGGTCCTGAAGTAATCTATGCCAAGGATACACAGAGCCTCTTGTGTATCTCAATAGCAGAGACTCTGGTCCATACTGGTGGGGCACGGGACATCTCTCCAGTTTGCTCGAGTCTTTCGAATCTGTCCACAGTCTTGGACAGTCCTTCCACAGCTGAGGAGCAGGTTGGTAAGGAGGAAAAGAAATGATCTTCATATTACTGGAGTCTGTCACCTGAAGGACTGTTTTTTCTCCTTCTTTCACTGCCATCAATGCCAATGAGTTGGTGAATGACAATGGTGTGCTCCGTACAAACTTCTGCCACACGGACTGTGTACAATGGACCTTATCTGGATCTACAGGGGACTTCCTGGTATTTGAATCCTTACAGATCACCTCCAGCACAACTAATTCTCTCAGGTACTGGACATCTTTCTCCATGGGGTTGCATCTGCTTGGGCACACCACTAGATGATCCATGAGAGAATACCTTTCTCTCATACTTGACAGGAGTCACCTCCAGAGGCTGAGAGTTTCTGTCCTCTTCCCAAATCCCCATCAGGATAGGGATACCAGTTGCTTGGCTTCACTACCATCTAGTTTCATATTATGGGCCATGATATTCCAACATAAGAGCAGCCAGCTCATCTGGGGCTTTCATGACTAGAAGCTGAAATCTTTTCACCTAACTCACCCAGGGATAGGAATTGGGTGATTATCTCTGGCCCTGCCTCTTCCTCCTGTTGTGAGAGCTCTACTTCCTTTTTATCCCTCACTATGCAAACTGATTTGGCCCTGGATTTCTTCTTCTGTGTAGGCATGAGTTATTCTTCCAGTTCAGCTGCAGTTTGAGTGGTCACAGTACCTGTTGATCTGCTTTCCTCCTCTGCCCCTAAGGGTTCTGTCTAGCATTGGACTGTATCCAGTAAAGAGTAGCCAGGGCCTAGGACACTTCAGTAAGTTGATTCTTTATGGAGTTGCCATTGCATTCTTCTTGCATATATTCTGTCACTTTATCAAGGTCCCGTAGTGATACTCTCAAAACACTGGAGGAGAGAATTTTCAAAAAAAAAAAATGGCCCATTTTTTCCCACATTCCATGCTACTCATGACTATCCCTTGGACAGATCTCAGGTTAATTTCCTAGAAATCTGTCCTGATTCTACACTGTTGACTGTACTGACTCTAAACATGGTGTAAGCACACTGAAGAGACATAGCTGACATAGGAGCAAGAACATGTTTTCCTTGACATCCAAAGGAAATTCAAAATTATCAGAAGCTATTCTAACTGGCCTGAAGGAGAAAAAGATAACAAAAAGCTGGGGAAAGCTATCCTACCCATTCTCCCCACAAACCAGGTATGATTAGCAATGGACTCCCAGAGTTAGCACCCAAGGTAAGGGTAGGAGAGCAGCACTAAATACACTGAATATCCCATATGATCCTCACTGCCCTTGATGCTATGATGTCATAAACATGACTAATTCATACAATCTGCATACATCAACAAAGCAATCCTGATCTGAAAAAGAGCGCCCTGATGGGCACACAGTATATATATAGGAACATATACAGGGTTAGGTACCACACTCATGCAAATAGACCAAGCAACAACATTATGACCACTGGCTCTGAAACTAATAGTGCAAAAGCTTAGATGAAATTTGTTTCCAACCTACTCTGATCAGATCTCAACCCTCCATGCCCCAGACTGTGTGCCAAGTAAGGCTATCATGGTTTAGGAATGGTATTCTCCAATTTAGTGTTTCCACTAAAACCACTCCAAACTACACTGCCGCTCACGCCTCTCCCATGGCAGACTAGAGAGGAGAACTGGAGGTACAAAAAGTGAAGATCACAGGTTGAGATATGAACCACTTGCTGGAAAATAGCAGTGAGATAAGAAAACAAACAGAAATAGCAACAATACTAATGACAGAGTGGGCAAGAAAAGAAACATTATTGCTCACCCACAGAAACACCCCACAATAATACATCATCACTCCCTCCACCACACTACCCTGACCCTGAGGCACGCCCTTCCCTCATTGCCCAGAAAATGATGTCAGGTGCCATAGAATAACCTCCATGTCCTTGCCATGCCCCATCCTGGCTACTGCAAAAATTCATTTTGTCTTGGATGGAACCAGAACAGAAAATTATTAGACTATTGAGATTCTCTTTCAGGTAAGACTTTTGCACTCCAGATAGGTATGCTTCACTCTTGGAGAAGGACAAATTCTTCCAAAAATTTTCAGAGTATCAACCTTCCAAGAAAAAGGCCACAGAATAATTAACATAATCACACAACCATGGTCAACAGCAAATCTACTTCAAACTACAATTTCATGGCACAGTCTCAGAGTTTACTGTTCTGTACAAAACCCCAAAGTAAAAGCATCTTTCCAACAAGATCTACCAAACTACATTACTTAGGATTGCCAATACTATCAAAAGGTTTGGAATTATCTACATAAAAAGCTTTTTAGACTGTAAGCAAGAGTTTAATGTGTAATACATTACTATCCCAAGTCAACTCTCAATCTGCATGCCAGTAAAGTCATAACAACAGACTGTAAATTCACAGAGTACTTAATTCCACAAAAAAAGCATCAAACAGATTTCCAGTTCTGAAGCCTATTTCTCTTTCCAATGCCAAGAATCTTTTTTGGGTGTGTGGGGGCAGAGAGTGAGGGATCTACAGCAGATCAGTGACTATCATACAAAAAAACAACTTAGACAAGTCAATAAAAGACAACTGCGCAGCTGTTCAATTCACTGCAATTTAACAAAGATCAAAAGTGACACACATTAGGAGATAGCACATGCATTTTTAGAGTCACAACACTAAATGTTTAGTAATTTGTTTCAGGCAGCTTCTCTCAGTACAGTTCAAATCCACCATCACGTCATCACTGGTAAATTTGGAAGGGTAAGATAGCCCATTTCCCTTCCCCTGCTGTCACTATCAGTCTGCAGGTTAGGTGAGTGGATCAAAATTTACTGCAGGAAAGCTGACCTACATATTCAGCTCTGAAAAAAAAAAAAAATCACCCTTGTTCTTATGGTTTGCCAAAATGAGACCTGTGAAGGTTTTTCTTGTCTTCCAAAAAAATCTTAGTGTCTCTAAACAATGCAGGTTACACACAACTATGTCTTAATTATGCCAGAAACTACAATACCCTCTTTACCCAAGCCCACTGGGAATGTCACCTCTGAATGGTGACATTGAACATCAATTTCTCACCTTTTCTGTGTCACTAAATTTGGAATATACATTCTGTTCTTGCAAAGTGTGTCACCAGATAGGCACCAGATGCTCTACTTTGCTTCACTGGGAGTGAGAAAGTGAGGACTTTTGGGGCAGGTTTCCACCCCCACCCCCCCACCTAATTTAAGACTCCTGAAGTTTAGGAGCATTTAATTTTTACTCGTGGCCTCTGTGGAGAAGAAGTGTTTTTAAGATGTTCCCTAACACACAGCCATTTGCCCAGATGATTATACCAGTAAGAACTGTATATGAACACAGGCAAGTATACTTTTCTTACTAACTGGAAGGGTGATCTACATTTTCAACATTAATTTGATTAACAAAGGATTCACACAATTTACCTCCCACAAAAGTAGGCTACTACTCAAAAAGACACACTCTGCTAGTTCATCTCAGAAAGAAACAAGACTATGAACAGCACACAGATCAGTAGTTCAGCACAATGAACTGGCAAGCCATTCTTTAGTTAGGTTTGATGTTACTAAGGCGAGGGCTCTCTTCTTCCTGCAGGTTTTTATTAAGAAATCCTAGAGAGTTAAATTACCTTCCATAAAAGCAACAAATCATCAACTGCCTCAGATAAGTGATGCACCTCACTCCAGCAGCAGTCCAGACTCTTAACAGCTCTTTGGCAAGTAAAGCTGCTAACAGTGCCTTTAGTATGTTTCTTTCACTTGCTGTCTTCCCCTTTACACATTTAGCTCCAGTTCCCACTCGTTCCCCAGTCCAATAAGGTATCCAAATTTTATGCCTGATAGAGTAAGCCAATTAGTAGCCCCACTGGCCTGATATAAGAAATTAATTTCTAGTCCATTTTTTTTCCTAGAAGTCACATGTTGTCCCTGAACATATGTTGTTGTCTATCTTTGCTTATGAGCCCATCTGAAACATTCTTCACTTCATTTCTCTTCCCAAGACACTTCCACATCATCTTCTTGCAATTACCTCTGCCTAGATGACTGCAGTCCTTAAGTGGACTGCACAATGAGGAAATGAGATTATATGGGACCCATCAATTCTTATGGCTAAGCAAACAAAGAATTAATTCCACGGGTTTATCATCTATTAACAAAGTATTGTAAATAGTTTCAACATATTTTCAACTGGTAAGCAGTTATAAAAATTGATTTGTGCTCTTGCTTGCTTCTAACAATGCCTTTAACATTAAATATACAAAGCTTGAGACAACAATGCACCATCAAAGAAAAAGCAGACAATAAAAATAGAGAAAGTATTTTCAAGCACGATGTACTCTGTCTCCAAATGCAAAATATTTTCCAACCATTAACAGATTATTTACCTTCAGATTTTTGCAACTCTTCATGAGATATTTTACATCATAGATGACAGGGAAAAACAATCGCAGTATCTCAAAGAAGTCCAGCTCTTCCTCAGGTAAGTTGGAGTTTGTCAGGATCTTGATTAGATAGCCAAAGTCATATCCACTGCAAATTAATAACAAAAACAATATAAGCAAGACTCAGAAGCATCCTTTTGACTTGCAACATCAAGTCTTCACTGCACATTGACAGGATATTCTGTTTTAATTCAATGCAACTAAGAACAACTTCTATAAAAAACCCGAAACTTCAATATAAATGGCTCCATTGCAGATTTCAGAGAAAACATTCTAATTTAGTCTGAATGAGGCCAAGTGGAGACGCAGGAAGATCTGTCTACAGGAGTTTCTCTAAATCCTGCGATAAGGTAGGGCTGCTGGGTCTTCATCTGATAACAAGAATTTCCACCAAAAAGATTCCTAAGCTGGTTTCTTTCACATAGACTGGAGTTTCTCTCTACAAACTGAGACAGACAGAGACTTCTACAGTTCTTGAAATCCAAAAGATTAATGAGTTTCCAGAGCCAATGCATGTTTATGCCTGGAGGAAAGTCTAACCCTCAGCAACAAAGAAGATGAATTGTCTTTCAACTTTTCCAATTAAATCAGCACACAGACAACTAAAAACTTTAATAGCTTGTAGACTTTTACTCTTTCTAGAGGCAATGACAGAGTAAGCTGGAAAAATTTTTGTGTGTACATGTAAGTCTGAAGGAGGCAGCAAGGTAACTGAGCAGTGCTTACTCCTTAGAGGAAACAGTGGTATTATAGTGTGTACATGAGAGAGGCAAGAGTTTGGGAAGGCTTCCTGCTCCACAGCTTGACAGAATAAACAGGATGCAGGAATGAGGTGTGGCAGTAACGGGGAAACCATGTACTTTTACAAAGAGTTATGAGAGGAAACAAGAGGGTAAAGTACAGGAAAGACAGATGTCAGGTGTTAAAGCAGGACTGAACAACACAACAAAAAGCAGTGATGACTAGTTATTGTTTTTCCTAGGAGGGCAGCGATTACTAATCAGATTACTGATGACCTGACCATGAAACTCACCTGTTCTGATCCCTTGTACTTGCAGGATTGCTTATGCACTAAACTAAATGGAGGAGTGATCCTTCCTCTTCCATGTTAAGTTTGCATTGAAGCAGATCAGTTACTAGCTTTTACTTATGTCTGTACTAACAAAGAAGATGAAAACACACAGCAGGGCTGCCTCTACTGAAGGCTTTATCAGTTTTGCTATTTGAGGAACTTTAGCATCGAGCTGAGGGATGATTCAACTGAGCAGGTGGCCACCACAGACTCCAAATTTCTAGTTTAAGACTTTGTGTTTATTCTTGATTACACAAGGGTCATACTCAAAACCAAGAATTTTTCAATTTAGTAAATCTGGCCAGGACCTTTAACTGAGAGATAAGCAAGAGAAAAGACAAACCAGTAAAGAGCACTATACCACTGATCCTGTGAGGATTTTGGGTCCACAAAGCGTGGTGACTTCTGAGGTAGGCTCAAGGCTTCAGCTTGCACACTCAATGCAAATAAGTTTACTTTCTGAACCTTTTGCATACAATAAGGTTATCTCTGTCATCTTTATACTATGAGTTTCTAGACAGAGGGTAGGAAAACCTTGAAGATACTGGAGGTAAATGGACTGTTTGCTACAAGTCCATTAATACAAGATATACAATAGCTATAGACTACTGCAGATCTCCCATGAGGGTTTCCAGTGCTCTAAGCAGAAATTTCATGTTTAACAAATCCTGTACTGCATCTGGTACTTTGAAGCTGTGCTGGCCACCCTCCAATCTCCACAGCAACAACCACTAGCCAGGGAGCACAGGACGCAAAGATAAAGAAGGATTTCAGTTGACTCTTACAAAGTAAAAACTGTAGAAAATTTGGCAAAACAGTAGCTTGGAAGACTTCATTTTATTAGATCATTTAAAGGGGAAGGGAAGTAGTGGGAAAGCCCATATCAGCACAAAGCCCTCTACAGAAGAAGAAAAGAAAAAGCCACATGAGCAAAAAAGGCTGTCCAAAAAGGCACAAAAAACACTGTTCAGGATTATGTTGACTTACTCCTTTAGAGTCTACAATTTATTAGCTGTCTGAATTCCTGATATTGATCATCTCAAGGCTCAAATGTAATAGTCATATTAAAACTTTTGAAGTGAAAGAAATATATTCGTGCTACTCCTCTTCAAAAAAAGCTTTTCTAACTTGTCTTCAAAAAAATGTATATGAATAAAATAATAGAAAACAAATGCTCTCAAACACTTCTAATTTTTTTAAAGCAGGAAGTACTTAAAAAAAAAGAAAAGTTAACATTCCTTTACTATCCATATTGAGAGGGAGCAGGCTATTACAAATTGATTGAGAATTACACTTTTTTCACCTGGAGATTGTAGCAAATCCAAGCTTACAGACAAAAACTGTCACTCCAAGACTAAGACAGATCCAATAAAACAAATTTTGAGTGGCCACTGCTGAATGCTAAGAGAAGGCAAAGAAAGTCCATGGTGAGCAATTATGTAATTACCTGCTCATTAAAGAAGTTTTCTTCTAATCCTCTAACAGTTATTAGTGGTTGGTTTATACCCTGAAGCACACAGGGGTGTGCTTACACCTTAAAAAACTTGTGCCATTTCTAATATAATCACCTGAAATTGCTTCGCACAGCAAGCCACAATCTGTGGAGCTATACAACACAAGCACTTACTCTTACAGGCATTTGTTTTGTTTTTCCACTGATCATGGAAGGCTCTAGGCAACAAGACGAGTAAAGACCAAATATGCCTCAATTTCTTTCCCTTACTATCAAGAAAGAATCCAGACAGCCAATTAACAATGAATTCTACTCAAGCACCAGCCCTCTAAAATAAAGAAAAACTTGCAAGAGTTGAGAGAGCTTTGGTTCATTTTAAAACACCAACAGAAATGAGCCAACAGATTAAATTTTACTGAAATCAGTTAGACACAAATGATTACTGAAACACATTAGCTTGGAACTTTGCAGCACCCCAAGGTCATCTGGCTTTTTCTTTCAAAAAAGCATATTTTCACAGACCCTCCAAAGGTAGACAAAAGAGGTTGCACACAACTGGACACTCAAAGCTTCAGCAGAGCAGGTAGTTCAACATCCCCCAAATCAGCATTTGAGCTGTTCCTTCCTAACTTGCTAGACTGTCAAGCACTCACAGCTCTTTTGACTGTGATAAAAATCACAAATTCAGCGCTTCCCCTTCCTCTCTCATTGACTCAAATACATTTTAAGGCGCACACACACCAGATTTGATGAAGTTGTCTATGAAGTTGCAATACACAAGAATTGGTGATATGACAGTGCAAGTATTTCTTCACTCATTTCTGACAGAACTGCAGGTCCACACAGATTTGCCAACATGTCAGGGTGCCAAGGCAGCTACATCAAATGCGAAGAATAAAAGCACACAGAGAGAACTACTTGAGAGGCAAAGAGCTTAGAAATGAGCTGCATAAAAGTTCAAGGAAATCAAAGACTAGAAAATGAAAACCAAATTTCATACTCTAAGTGGGAGAAGGGAGTTACTCCTTTCTCAATATGAGGCTCAAATAATAAGAGTTAGTAGTAATTAAAGCATTTTAAGGAAACAGAGGCAACAGCAGAGTCAGCAACTACCAAGCACAGCTTTATCAGTTATCAAAGAATTACTGCACCAAGAGCCTAAATGGAACAAATTTTCAACTGAGCTGTGTAAATTTCCACTGACAGAACATAATCACAACCAAAGATGCATTTAGAAACAGCTGTTCACTATTCTTTGAGGCACATTTTATAGGACCCATGCTCATTTATAGCTTCACGTCATTTGGGTTTCCTCGGAACTTAACCCACTTACTCCAAGGTTTTGTGCTCAAGATGGCATCAACAGGGTCTGGAAAAGCACTAAAGCTTTAAACGCTCTAATAATCAGTGGCTGACAAACATTTGCTGAACAACTGTCTTAAGAGGATTTCTAAAGATATGTTCAGTGAAATCCACAACAGAAACTCATTTTAGCACGGATGAAATTGGACTTCTATTATTAAAGCCATTTCAAAAACCATCATAAGCTGCACCAGCAAAAAACAGCATTAATGCATATGGCTTGCACTACACTTTGACCAGCCTATTAGTCAGGAATTACACACACTCAATATATGCTTTAGAAAGAATCCCCAGTGTAGAAATTAGCTCAGGTATACCGTATACTGGGCCCTCAGTCATCAGGTAACATTGGAAAAACACCAGTTTGAGGCTGAAGCTGCTTCTACATGGCATCCTCTGCTGAGGCACCACTTACATGGGTTTCGTGCCTCCCTTTCCCTTGAATCATCCAAGTCATATTACTGTAGTCAAGTATAAATCACAAATATACATGTAAGAGCCCGTAATACTGTGTTTAGGAAACCGAGAAAAACTTAATACTCATTTGGCTTTTGTAGTTATTTTGGCACAATTTAAGCCATTCTTGTTACAGTATTCTTCCCCGAGGTGCTATTCTAGAAGCAAGATAGCAAGAGTAAGATTATTTTAGAGTCCTGTTGTGAGTTAAAACAGCTGTTAAGCGGAAGATGGAAGTGACAACTGTGCTCAGAGGATCCCTCTGTTTGTCTTTTCTTTTAAACCTTTCTTCTTGGGAAACTCAGCCTAGCACTTCTTTCTACAAAACAAAGCAAAACCACAACTGCTGCAACAATGTAATATGCACTCTTCTACTACCATTACACATTCCTTGCCAAAACAATTCTTGAGTTTGTTTATTGAATGAATACTTCTCTAAATTCCATTTGACTTTGTCTTTTCCAACTATTAATACTTATGGATGAAGAATTTCATCATTTACATACCACCCACCAATACAACATGAGAGATAAACATGTTTTAGCTGAAACTAATTTACTTTTAGCCTTGTTCATTCACTGTACCTTACTGACTTCCTTAGAAGACAGTATTTAAGACATCAACTCAAAGGCATTACATAGCAATGAGTCCTTAAAGACACTGCTGCTTGCAAAAATTTTGGCATGTAGTTAGCTAAACAATTACTACTGCGTATGTTTTTAAAGTGTTAAATCTTATTAACACTCAAAAATCTTTTCATGACAAATTTATAGAGAATTAGCATTCGCATTTCTATTTCTACTTCAGAGACTGAATCCTTTGATGGAATAAGCAGCAAAATATATACATAAGGCTGATCAGAGATCTCCTTCCAAGCTGAGTAATATCTTCTGCCTAGATTAGCAGGAGATTTACAACAAATTTAAGAGTGCTTTATAGACCTCTTCACTGATAACTCTCTCCCACGAAACAAACAATATTTCCTCAAGGACTGCTCAGGAATAGCTTGCTTTTAGTAATGTTCCTGTTATTACTTGCACGTGTACTGCGCCACCTGCTGGTTTAGCAGTTTCGTGGGTTTCGGCTTTACAATTTTCTGGTTTATTGCATAAACACCAAAGCCAAAAACACCAGGAAAACCCCTGTGCCCTCTATTCTTCCAATACAGAATGGTGCTAGAGGCATTACAGCAGAAATATTTCCTCAGTCTTACCAACTGAGATATGGGCTACATACACAGCACCTAAAAGTCAGGAGATGTGAAATCCAAGCTCTAGAATTCAAAGACCGATCAGATGATGAAACCTCAAATACTTAACATGCAGAATTTACCTATGAAAGGAAAGCCACTTGACTCCTTCACACAATACAACTCCTGATGTCATAAGCAATTCTGCAAAGTACTGTGTCTCAATTCCTTCTTCTTCGTGCTTTTTAAACTGAATTCCAGATGTCGTCAACAGTTCAATAGAGTCCTGAGCGTACATATCTTCTCTAAAAACAAAGAGGAAAAATAAATTTCCAAAATCTACAAGCCCCAATTAAGTAAAATTTCTTTTTTGCCATTCCACAGACTTCACTAGCACAGAGCAGGAGCAATTTGACTTCCTTCCAGTTCAATTACAAAACCAACCAACCATTTTTCAAAGGTTTTTTTTAACCTTCATTTTCATTTCACCATTCCCAGCACCTCCATTCTTACCATCTTCATAAAAAAATTAGTTCCTGCTCCTCTTCCAGTTACCTGTAACCATTCTTTTGCAAGCCTTCAAATGAAAGTGCATCTATAGAACTTACTTAGTAAAATATCTGTATAAATCACTTGAATTGTGACAAATTAAATGTAACAGTTGAAGCACTAACACATTACATTACAGAACTATGAGAAACACATTCCAGATCCGAGTACTGAATTAGTTCTGTAGATAATATTCCTCAAATGTGTTCTGTGATTTAAGCTTATGTCAAAGTTTAGACATGTTCATCAAAACTTGTCTCTCAATAAAATTGGAAAGGGAGTACTTACTCCATCTAGTCAATCCTTAGAATTCAGGTATCCTAACTTTTTCTTTCTAAACAATCTGTTTCAACTTCAAAAACCTATTTTGGGCCTAAAATTTACGAGGATGAAATAAAAATTCCTCTATGATCTGTTTCATCCCCTCCTACCTCTGTGTTTATTCCCTTTAACACAATTTTTTTTTTTGGCAATGTCTTAAGGACTTCATGCTGAAATTCATGTTTTGGAGTTTATTTTCTCCCTAAAGTTTTAACTGTACCATCGTTACAAAAACATGGAATGGTTAAATGAGGAAAAAAAAAATGCAAGCATGAACCTACTTAGACAATGAAATTCATTTTACTGTCCACAACATACTATTCCACAAAGTCTCTTCAGTGTACAGTTTTAAATTTTAATAAAAAACAATCAAAACAAAACACAAAAAACCTCAGACAAGTCAACCAATACATCAAACTTGACTATTAGATTCATCGACCTGTACTCCTTATTCCTAATGGCAAGTGATCATTCTTTAGAACATAGAGATACATCCTGGAGATGTGTTACATCTCTTTTCCTCCCTCCCACACAGCTGCTCATTAGTTCTCCAGCTTTGAGGCATCAGCTTCTCAACACCTGTCTATCTCCATAAAACATTAAAGAGCCCATCCAAAACAAACCATTTAACCAAAAGGGGGTTTCATTCTAGTTGCTGCTCTGTACTGATCAGGTGCATAGTATGATTAGAGAAATATTTATACTCTTTAAAAGCACACTAAAACAAGACTTGGCTGGAACCACACACACACAAAAAATTATCTTCTAGGAAAAACCAACAGCTGTTTCGCTTCAGGAGGAAAACACTTGGCACAGTGCCACTTCCAAAAGGATGTTTAGAAACAGACCAAAATAAGTAAGTTGTCCATCCACGTTAAAAAAAATAAATAGATACATATACACACATACATATATATATTAATTCTTCATGCAGTATTTACCAAGTTCATATTTTTTATAACCCCCCATCAACTAGTAGCAAGGTAATTTGGTGATTACCTGTATCTTGCCTTACTAAGCTATCTTATCTCTGCAGCCTCTGGCACAAATAGATGGAAAACTACTTTTGGTTTCAGTTGTTTGATATTAAGTAGACCTTTGAAGCTCAGAATATAAATGAAGTGTAGCACAAGCCCTTCTTCATAGATCACAGTTTGGAAGTTATTAATTCACTCCTCTTTTTCTCATAAGTAGTAGGTTTAGTATCTTCTTCTATTTAAAGAAAATAGGTAACTTTCATCCAGAATTCATATAGCCAGGTAAGTTCACAGATAACAAAACCTTAAATCTGTGCTAACTTTTCTTTCAAGAGACAATTCACACAAGACTATATAGAGCATGTCATTGCTCAGATCAAACTGATTTATGACAATCCACGACACTGCTTGTTTAAAAGAATACACAGACCAAGAGAGGCAGCAGCAGCTTTCCTCTTAAGAACCCCAATTACTTTGAAAACGTCTTTTCATCTGCAGAAAAAATAAAGGTCTGTTCTCTAAACCTCCTTTGTAGGCTGTGAATTTAACTCATGTATATAAAGTGTCCAGTTCTCAGCTTGTAACACAACTGCCAAAAACCCCAAGGCTTGAACACACTTAAATATCTGAGAAGCATTTGTACTGATATTCAATTTAATAGATCATCAACATATGAAAATCTATCAGACAAATTATGTTTACTTCAGAAAAAACAAAATCAAGATACTAGTAACTTTGTCGACCACTAGCTAAAGATATAATTAGAGCACCAGATAAGTGTTTGATCCTCCTGAAAACTGAGGTTTATGCTTAAAAAGTTTTATTACTGATAAAAAATCTCATTTTGAAATAAAGTTCATGGTATTTTTCCAAAGTAGTAAAAGTCAGCTTGCTTTTTGACCAACACTTTAGACAAAATAATTCAGAATTATACCATTTAACATACTTTTTTAGTCACTTTAGTAACTTTACTTTTTATTTCTTCAAGCACTGGTATTTTCTATTTAAGGTATATAAAGAAACAATATGTGATTTCTATAACAAGTAGTAAGAGTTAAACTAAGTCAAGGCAGAAGCACTCTGAAATGCTAAACATGAAAACCCATGACTAATTCTTGCACAAAGTATAAATTTTTTTTAAAACTGCCTAGCATTTTTGACCAAATTACCAACAGTAAAACAGACTGTACATAAATGAGGGATGAAAGCATGTTTGGCTGACAAAAGTTGTCCTTGAGTGTTTATGATATTCCAGTATTACAATCAGATAGATAACAAAGTTGCTACAGTATCTATACATTTTCAATAAGTCAGAAACATACGTTTAGCAGCACAGAAATTGAATACTTACGTTAAGTTAAATTTAAAATTAAATTGCCAAGTTGAAGTTCCTGGAGGGTATTCTCCTTGCTCATTCATAAACGTCAGTCCTAGCTGAATTATTTTTAGCAAGTCGACATTGCAGCGTAAGAGTTGGTACTGATAGTCTGCGTTGCTCCTGAATTCTCCAATAGGCCTTGCAACTACTCCTGGAAATTCTGTGTCCTGCAAGAGCAGAATTAAAGCCTGAACACATGACAGCCATATAGGTTGAACCATATCATAGCTGAAGAGCTCTGTGTGTAAAATTAACTTTTAAAAAGATAAAAGAAGAGGATCCAGATACTCATACAGCATTAATTCAACAGTAAGACTTCCTTATGCTTCCAATTTAAAAGTATGAGCAACTTTACTGACCTCAGCTTAAGTCATGATTTTTGCAGTAATTTGCTGGACAAATATCAAGCACCCACTTACCATAGCTACATAGTTATACTTCCGTATAACTTGACGAATTTTCTTCATCTCTTCATCCAAGTTACAAGCCCAAACTTCACAGATTCTTTGGCTATGGTCTACGGTAGCTGCTGGCATAGTGGGGGGCTTTAGAGACCATACATCAAAAGTTACACTTGACCGAGGATCGGTTTCATAAAGAGGATTTCAACTGTTTATTTTTTTTAGCCTAAGAGAGACAGAAAGCAAAGCATGAAAGTCTAACCTTTTACTCTTACTTTATCTGAAAAAACAGAAAAGGCTTAAGCACCACCAGGTGCTTACACCAGGCTTTATCCTTGTAGATTTCACAAAAGCAGAACAACACAGCCACCAGAACCACAAGAATTTCGGCTGCGCGAGCTCAGATTACCATCAGAAACTAAAACCCTACAGTTTCGTTAGCGGCTGTTTCCTGCACAAGGGCGGCAAGGCGCACTAGTGACACAGATACCGGAGACACCCGGGTCCCCGGGCGCTCCTGCCCCGCGGCTCGGAAGGGCGCGTTCCTGCGGATCCCTGGGCTGCGTGCAGCTGCGAACGAAGCGGCAAAACCCGGGGGCACCGCGGGCGGCCTCCCGAGGCGGGAGCAGCTCCTCCAGCTCCCACGGGCCGCGCTAAACCAGCGAGCGGCGCGCAGAGACCGACACACGGTCGGCCGGGTCCCCGCTTATCACTGCACAAT
>JANPWX010000065.1:616491-677304 GCA_024734555.1 Trochalopteron elliotii
TGGGTAAACAGGGCCCCCGAGCCGGTGGCGCTGCAGCCCGGGCCGGCCCAACCCCGCGCTGTCCCGGGGCCGAAGGGTCCCGCCGGGCGGGAGTGCGGTGCCGCGGGGTCCCCGCCGGAGGACAGTGGGATGTGGGACTCCGGCGGGTTGGCAGGAAGAATTTGGAAACTGAAAGTCAAATTGGCTGTCGGGAGGTGTCCCCCCTGGCTTTGGTGTGGCCTGGCCGGGTGGTCGGGCGCAGGTCGCCCTACCTGTCGCTGACCTACCTGTCGTAGCAGGAAAGCCTGCTAATGGTTTGTAATATCTTCAGAGAGGTGCGACTAGATCTTGGGATAAAATCTCTCTGGAAGCTGCTTGTAATAGTGTAGTTCATTAAAGTTAGTGCTAAAACATAGAGCACTAAGGAGTTGTGTGTCACAGTGGCTTGCCAGCAGTGGCTTAGCAGCCCTACTGGCTTTACAAACTAGTTTTCCTAGTGTTTGGTGCTACTTGCTAAAAACTGGCTACTTCTTAAAAACTAGTTTTGTTTAGATGGTCGGAAGAGGCCAGTCGTGTTTATGCCTGTTCAACATCCACAATTTTTAAAGCAAAAATGTTTTACTTTATCCTGAGGTACTCCCTCTTGGCAGTATGCTGCCCTGTTTTGCCTAGTCTTTTAAAACTCTTCACATTTTAAAAGGAGATCCACATATCATACATTTGAAGTTATAGTTACAGTGAAGTAAGCATTCTGCTGATAGACAGCTTCCTGGCATTTCTGTAGAACTGGAATGGTAGCTGCCTCCCAAATAATTCAGAAAAAGGACGGAGAATGTTTCCTGTCGAATCACACTGACACTAGGAGTGGAAGAGATATTAAATGCATTTCCAAGTTTAATAACTGCAGATACTTTGCATTCCTAGTATTCTGAATTACACAGAGTCAGGAAACATATGTATGATGGTATTCTTATTGTTGCTTGCGTAAACTTAAGTCTGTTCAGAGCCAATTTCACAGATATTTTTGAGACAAGTTCACTTTTCTAAGGAGCTGTTCCTGTGGGCATATAGGAGCTTAGTTAACTTAAAAGTTTTTGTTTGGCTGGCCTTACTTGGCCTTTTGTTTATACCCACTTTTTTTTTAATCCAGCAGTAAGATGAGTTCATCCTGAATTAAGTCCCCAAAAAGGGAATCAGTTTTTGTCAGTCAGCCTGCTGAAATGGTTTGCTACTGTTTGTGCAGGCACCAGCTCAAGCACAGGCAGAGAGGGAATGGATGCTGTATCCAAGAACTGAGGTGAGGGGTAGCTGCCCAAATGTCATTCACTTAGGAGTATCGTTGTTGCTCTTCACCAAAATGCTCAAAATTCTTGGTAAGGCATAGTTAACTAAATTACTCAAGTTTGGTTTGTGTTGTCTTAGATCATAAAAGCTCAGGTATGTGTGACCTTAATTTCAGAAAAGCAGCTAGCTTTCCTTTACATAGTCCCTCATAGGTTGGAAGCTTGAAATAAAACCTTTGCATTTAAAAAAGAGTTTTCTTACATTTGCTGTTGTTCTAGACAAAGTTAAGAATTAACCATTTTTCCAATGTACTCATTCCCACCTGGAGAAGGGTCAACTAAGGTTATTAGTTCAAGGTTTTTCCTAAGCAGGGTTATAACCATTTGAACAGTTCAGTGAGATCCTGGCTTTCTTGTTCCTCACTCCCTGTCTTCATCTTTCTCCCCAGTTTCCACAGGTTGTGCACATGAGTGGAACGTAATTATATATCCTTCTCAGAAGGATTTTGCAGCAGGCTAATAAAGAGTGTGACAGATGATTACAGGGCAAGAATGTGCGTGGGAGATTCTGGGGAGAATCCTTCAGTTAAGAATGAGAAGGTGCAGATAGTGATGTGTGGTGTAACACAGTAGAACCCTTGATTTGAATTCTCATGTGCTGAAGATATTTGGTGTTTTCTTCAAACAGCATGTGATTTCACAGGGAAAGAGCAAATACTGAGTTGTCTCTGGGAGGAATAAGATGGGGCTGCAGAAAGCAAGGTTCATAGCTGAGTTAGTTTCTTACTTGTTCCCCATACTCTTAAAGACTTAGTCTTGAAGTCTTAAATTATATGCCTCAGTAGTGCTTTGGAAGGACACAAAACACTCCCAAGTACTACTTTTAAAACACATTTGCAGGTAATGTGTTTTGGGTTTCTTGAGAAAGGATTTGTATGGAGTGTGCCTGGCAGTGGATGGAGGAGCATTTCTGAAGTTGGATCAAAAGATGTTTTCTGGGAACACCCATCTGCCATTATCTGCCATTGGAGCTGTGTTCTGTCCCCTGTATAAGGGAGCCTTAGGTGACAGAGAGCAGTATTATTAACCAGGTGCAAGCAGAAAAAATAGATGGAAGAGCAATCAGTCTGCTTTTACAGTTTGTGTTGGTTCATTATAAGTTGAAACTGATTTTCTGCCCTTCTGTCTTTTACTCTCAGCTTAGATATGTTCTTACTGTCTAGAAATTCTGCTTCCGAGCTAAGTCTTCATCTCCACCTCCTCCACATTCTCTGGGATGCTCTCTTTTAAAATAGTCCTGCTGTGCATAGAAATTGTAAAATGCTTTGAGTATTAAAATGAGCTTCCTATTAATGTAGCTCATTTCCAGATTTTTTCCCTCTGTAATTTACCTGTTGCAGGAAAAACAAATTTGGATTCGGCCTTACTAGATTTTGTAAGGAGCATTGGTACTTTCAGGAGGGCCTGGATCTTAAATGTCCCTGTCGTCATTGAAAGTAGCTCTCCTCCAGATAATTCTTGAAAATGCTTGAGCAAGTGCATTGAGCTTGATGCACATAGTAAAAACTGATGTTAAATATTAGGCTAATCTATTAAGGAAGAATGCCTAGTCTTATAAATGTTCTACATATTTGATCCGAAGGCAGTGTTGCAGAGTAATACTTAGTTGTGAATCTGATATAATGCCTTGGCAAAGCAAATGTTTAATCAGATAAAATTCAGTATATTAACAAAACACTGATGTGTTGTCTTAAATTAAGTCGGGGAGAAAGATAAGTTGAGGTTGAAGAGTGAATAGTGTTATAGTTCTTTTGCTTGTGAGGATGTATGAGGTTTAAATGTTAAATCCACTATTTTTTTGCTTTAATCTTAATATTCAAATTAGAATGCTGAAGACTATTAACTTATTCCAGCATTTTCAGTTTTGTTCTTACAGGGCATTTCTAAACTGAGTACAAATGTCTGAGGTCATACTTGTTTCTTTCAGACTTTTAGCTGTTGTGTTGACCATGAAATGGATGCTAACAATTTCTTGTTTGACAGCATTGCAGAAATACAGAAAGATGTGGAGTATCGACTGCCATTCACTGTAAACAACTTGACAATTAATATTAACATGTAAGTAGAGTGAGCTGTCTGTGCACATCTTGAAAATTAAAATTGTTCTAAAAAAAAAAGAAGTGGTAGCAGAATATAAGAATAATAGAATTTGAGCTCATAATTAATTTCAGGAGCCATAACCTGGATTTGTATTAGTGGTTATAGGGATTGGAGTGAAACTAGCTCTACACAAGATACAGATGTTGAGCTGAGAGCAAAATCATACTTTGCTATTCTCAGTTCCTAAGATATCTGTGTAATTTTAGTTGAAGGTAACTAGGGGAAAATGCTTGAGGGTTTCTGATGACTTTGATTCCCTACCACTGAAAGTAAACTTGATTGGTAATTTATTTGTTTGCTGTAACTCCAAACTCTTAACCTGGTGAAGCTTCTGAATCATAACTTAAGTGATTTATTGTAATATTTCCTGTGAATTTACTTTGGGGAGATGCCTTTGCTCTGACAGATATTGTTAGTATTCTGTTCACAAGTTTTACTTTGGCCTGCAGAGTTGGCCTGATATTCTTACAGGTTGCATGGCATTGTATTTGTAGTAATAACATTTGTATTCAAAAATGTTGTTGTTATGCTACAGCTTCTTTATTGTCCATCAGTTGGTCAGAGCATGTGCCAATAACACCAAAGCCATGGGTTTGGTGCCTGTATGGGCCATGCACTTAAGAGCTGGACTCAGTGATCCTTGTGGGTCCCTTCCAACTCAGAATATTCTGTAATAATTGCTCCTTTGTTATACTAAAATTTTGCCCAGTAAATATTCTCTTCAGTTTTGTGGAAATCTGGTATTTCAATCTGTTGGACTAAATTTGTAAGTGAATAATCATTTTGTGTGCTTCATTCATTGTAAAATTCTCCTCAACTGTTCTCATGGAAAAGTAAGTTTATGTAATTAATAGTACTTTTTCTTTGCCTAAGAAGCCTTCTTATGCAAACTTTATCATGGAATGACCCTGTAGTAATAATTATTCTTGTATTTGCAGTTTGCTTCCACCTCAGTTTCCTCAGGAAAAACCAGTCATCAGTGTTTTCCCACCTGTGAGACATCATTTAATGGACAAGCAGGGAGTATATGTGACCGGTCCATTAATAAGTAATGTATGTATAATTTGTAGCTTCACACAGATTTTCTATTCAATAGCAATTTTAATACATGTCATACTAGATTATTGTTAATACTCCTGGTAAAAAAGATTAGTATAGATTCTAATCTCTTTCAAACTGTATTTTGGGGACATGAAGGCAGAAATTCAGAAGTATTCCACTTCCTTCTAGTTATACTTTTACTGATATCATTACTGATTTGAGTATTCCATGTATCTAAAACTGTTTTAAGTTATGAAGGCTTACAAAATTACTATCACTTTTTTTGGTTATTATTAATTGCACAGTTTTTCCAACTACATTCCAGTGCATTCCAAATAAAGGAGAGGGATGCTTTAAGATGGTTTTGTAACATAGTTCTTTCAAGCCTAATCCTATTAGAATGGCGTCAAGGTTTTAGCTTGAATATTCAGGATTTTATTATGCTGTTCCTTTTGTCAACAGGAATGTGTTATTTTTTTGGAGTGGATGGAGGTCCTGACTCTTTCAGAATGCAGTTAATTCCTTTGTTCTCAGATATTTTATTTTTTTTCCTATTCTGTTGTTTGTACAAATGTAACTTGGTAACTAAAGTGGGATTTTTTGGTTGTTCAACAGAAGTGTGGTACTTCATTGACTCTGCATTGATAATGGAATATACAAAATACTTTTAGTTTCTGTTCAATTCTGGGTGGCTTTATCACTTTATTTGGTGCTTGTATATATACAGTTTGAATTAGCTGGTATGTCCAAAATAGCTTTTCAGCACTGTCAAGTGGGTATAATAAACAATCAAGTTTGGCACTTAAACACTTCAACAGTTTTGAAATTCTTGGATTCCAGACATAATTTTTCTTCTTGATTGGATTTTGTTTTGTGTTTTCCCAGTTTACAATGCATTCAGATCTTGGAAAAATTATTCAGAGTTTACTGGATGAGTTTTGGAAGAATCCTCCGGTTCTAGCTCCTAGCTCAACATCATTTCCATAGTAAGTTACCTAAACGAAATGGACCTATGCCTATTACTTTTTAAAAAGAGACTAAACCAATTATAAGGAGAGCAGGGACAGGAGTAATGTAATGGATATATTGGAAGAATTAGATTTCCTGTCCTTGCAAAAGTCCCTGTGTATGCTTGATAACCTGATTGTTATGAGAAGAGACACTGGATTTCATTTGAGTTACTGTATCAACATGCTTGATGTAACTTTATATCTGTTTTTTTGAAAAATACATTTTACATTATCAGATGAAATCTGGAATTTGCTGTAGCTCATGATCTGAGTAGTTGTGTTTCTTCATATTCTCTTCATAATCTCCCAGGCTTAGTGCAGCTTCTGTTGCACCATGTGCAGCAGAAATTGTGTGATTTAAAGAATTGTATTAAATTCAAATTGTATCAGTACAACTTTGGTTCTCACAGCTGACAGTGATACTAAGTTTAGATATTCTGCAGTTGTGAATTTAAAAAAAAAATTAATGTTATTTAGAAGTAATTACGTGAGTGTTGCCCAAGCTATTAAATGCTATACCATAAATAAGGACTAATGTATGCCACAGATGCTTTTCTCACAACTTAAGGATGGAAACAATTTAAAATTACACTGTCATAAATTTTTGAGAAGTAGTTTTCTCATAATTAAGAATGTAAGTGTGTATTTGGCTGTTCTACAAAAATGCAGATTCACAGAGTTCTATACTATATTGCAGTGTTAGACAGACTTACTACGTTGGAAGTACCTAAGAACAGAAAATACAAAGTTCATGGCCACTTGAAAATTCATTCTTACATCGTATATGTGGTCTGGTAATTATAATTCAAATGATAAGAAATGTGCTGTAAGCAGTTGGTTGCTCATGGTTGTGGTTTTGTTTGTTTTTAGCCTTTTCAACAAACCAGCTGGAATGCCTCCTTTTGCTCCTCAGGGGTTTCCATTTCTCCCTCCATATCCACCTCAAGAAACAAACAGAACAATGGCAGCCATGCCCGTTTCTGAATCAGTTTCTTCAAGCTACACTACAGACAAGCCTGCTGCTCCCTCCTATGGCTTGATTGCTGATCTGCCACTGCCTGTTCCCACAGCAGAAGCGGTGCTTCAGGTCTGTGTGCCGAGGTTTGCTGCTTAAGCTGTCAGACACTGGCTATAAGTTCCCTTAAGGGCACACAAGGCATTGCTGTAAATCTCAAAGAAGCCCTTGAGTGAGTGCACTTCATTGTTTTGCTGGTGCTAGGAAAACAAAACAGTCGTTCTGGCTTTGATGAAGAATTTTTTAGAACTTAAAAGTCAGGCAACAAGTTTGTCTGAGTTTCAATGGAACTAGTGTTATGCTAAAAATCTTTGATTATAGGGAGTTTTGTTTTGGAGCTGCACTCCCCCATAGTGCAGCTGTAGCTGTATTTCCAACCACAGAAAATGTTTTTTTCTTTCTTTCTTGCTCAGAACCTATTAGGTGAGGGCAATGTGCAATCTCAAGTCTTTATATGTAGAGTTTTATCTTGTATGTTTATAGTCAAACTCCCTATTGCTGATGAACTCTGGAAGGAATTCTAGTTTTAATAAAACTTATTTATCTAAATGTTTAGTCTTTAGTCAAATCATGTTCATAAAATAAAAGCTCTCTTAGGCTTGGAGGGCGCTTTCCTGGCTTTGTAGAATTTAAGTTTTCTACATTCTATGGAGACAATTGTTTTTTCCTTGTCTAAAGGATTTCTTTTCTGAGGGATTATAGCTTTAAAAACCCCATGAAAGAGATCAAAATGTCAATCTCCTTCTCTGTTCTCACTTCCCTGAGTTTTACTATTTCTGTGTATTTCCTCAATCAACCAACTGTTTTCAAATGAAGAATGTGACAAAACAGGATTATTTTCCTTCAAAACTTAATCATCTTTTGTGACATGCTGCCCCAAACATCTTCAAGCATTTTGTTGCACTGGTTGAGTTGTTTTCTGTTCAGAGACTAGCGCTACTGCGTCTTTCTGCTTTTCCTGCTTTTCTTGTTGCTGGAAAATACTAATCTTCAGTTTTTGATTAATCAGGTTAGATATCAAGAAATTGCACTTCAAAAACCTACTAAACATTTCTAAACTTTGATTCAGGTTGGCCACAACGGATTTACATACAAGATGCCTGATGTTCCTGATACCTTTCCAGAACTCTCAGAACTAAGGTAAATTTTCAGAAGATAGCTGAACTTTCCATAGTTACTAAAAGGCAGTTACTGCTGGCCTGTATCAGATTTTTGTCAGAAATCTGTACTGAAAGGGTTTTGGAGATACTGTAATTAGAAGAACTACCAGGTACTAAAGTAATGGAGTCAGAAAATAACCCTGTTTTGTATATAAATGTGCTGCTTCTTCAGGGTTTTGTTGGCAGGAACAGTACTTGATTCAACACCAGAAAAAATAGTATTTATTTTTACTTTTTCCAGCTATCAGTGTTTTGCTGTTTTCTGAGGCCTTGCCAAGGATTTCATTTCTAGTAATTCAATAAGCATAACTTTTGAAGGAGGAAATGGGACAGTTTGAGGCTGGTTCAAAAGTTACATTCTCTTAAACTCCAAAGGACTCTAGTGCAGGGTAAATGTTTTGTGAGCAGCTCAGCGTTGTTTGCGGGAGGATGGGCTAGACAAATCCAAGTGGTAAATGTGCCAGCTGTCGCAGTGCAAATCACTGCTACATCTAAATACTTTATACACAAATATTTTCATCACCTTGTCATTATTCAAGGAAACTGTATTAGTTACTGCTCCCAGGAGCTTGCTCAGATACAATGAGACAGCTTCCTAGATCAGTTCTCTGGGATAGAATAGGTTACGAATTCGCTATAAACTTCTTCAGATCTCACATCTTTCTGGTGGTGTTGTAGTTAAGCAGTTCAAAAGTCTGACCTTTCACCTGTTTTTGGGGGTTTTTTTCTCTTTTCCTTTGACACCTTCCAGAGAGCCTGTTTAGTTTTAGCCGACTTACCTTTTAATTTCTAGCAGCATCCTTATTACATAACAGCAAGTTAAGATTTTTGCCAGGAAGTGTAATTTGTTTAAACAAAACATTCTAATCAAGCCTGGCCCTTTCAAGAAGACTGGATTAAAATTCCATGATTCTTTTGTTGGTAGTTGAGTTGAATGGCAGTGGTATTGCAGCTGTTCTGGATAGTTCTGTTCTGTATAGGTGGCACGATTTTGGTAGCTGGGGGCCTTTTGAGTGGCCTTCGTGAGAAAGGGTCAGGAGTTGCCCCTGTGCCAGGCACAGCTGGTTTGGCAGCAAACCCACTGCAGAACCACTGAGTCCGTAAGTGAAGCAGGCACTGCCTTTGAAAGGTGTTTTAGAAAGAGCAGAGGCAGTGAGGGTTGAGGGGAGGAATAGAAAAGTGCAATAATCCTGCAAACACCAAGGTCAGAGAAGAAGGGGGAGGAGGAGGTGCACCAAGTGCCAGAGCAGTTACTATTCCACAGCCTACAGAAGTTTTGGAAAGGACCACAGTAGAACAGGTATTTTAAAAATGTACCCTGTAGCCATGAGAGGACTATGCTGGAGCAGTTATCACACTGCAGTCCAGGAAGGACCCCATGTTGGAGCAGGCTGATATGCCCTGAAGGAAACTGCAGCCATGTATTACCCAGACTGGAATAGTCTCTCCTGCCAGGAACTGATTGCAGTCTGTGGAGCAGGGGTGAAGTGTGAGAAGGAAGGAGAAGCAGAGATGAACTGTTAAAGACTGGCTGTTACACTTGTGTTTCCCCCTTGCCCCAAGGAGTGGGAGGCAGGGGTAGCTAGTGTTGGAAATAAAGGCATAAAGTTGAGCTTGAGTTAAAATGGAGCGAAATGTTGTAGTTTTTGCCTTTCTTTCTCACTATCCAACACTTACTGTAATTGACAATAAATTCAGTTAAATTTTTTGAGTGTGTTTTTTGTGTGATTGTAACTGTAAGTGATCTCATTGTTTTTATCACAACCCCTGAGATTTTCCTCCACAGCCTGTTGAGGGGGACTGAGAGAGCTGCTGAGTGGGCATCTGGTAGCTGGACACAGTCAACCCACCATAGTAGCATTATGGAAAGTAAGGCTTGAAAGGGGAGGTACTTTTTAACATGTTGCTTTTTAAAATCACTGCTGCATATAATAGATTCCACAATCCAGGAGAAAGGGAAAAAATAAGTTGTAGTCAAGTGTCATGTATTTGTAAAGTCCCAAAAAATGCCTCAGACTTTGGTAGAAATGAATTACTTCACGTGTGGTGTTTCCTGTTAGATTTAATTGTACTTTCTTTCTGTTTGAATACAGTATATCACAGCTGACCAGTATGAATGAGCAAGAGGAGGTCTTACTGGAACAGTTTGTGACTCTTCCACAACTGAAGCAAGTCATTTCTGATAGAGATGAGTTAGTGAAAAGCATTGAAGAGCTGGCAAGTAAGCTCTCAAAATGTTAACACGTGTGTCTGTGTTCTGTGAACTAAATCCTTTAAAAAAATAGTAGTAATGGTGGGTTTATTTTCCAGAAAAAAACTTGTTGCTGGAGCCTAGTCTTGAGGCAAAAAGACAGACAGTGTTGGATAAAGTAAGTAAATAATAAAATCATCTTCAGAAGTAGTAGTGGTAATATCTGGGTTTTTTCCAAGGTGATAATGTTCTTTTTCTTCTTCCTTCCAGTATGAGCAACTCACACAAATGAAAGCAGCCTTTGAAAAAAAGATGCAAAGACAGCATGAACTTAGTGAGGTATAATTTCTATATGTCATCCTTTCAGAACACTTCAGTAAATCTGAAGTTTTGATTTGTATCTTTAACCATTAATAATATTTTTTGGTTAAACTCTCATTAAATATGAAGAAGATTAAGTATTTCATCGAGTATGAAAAAAATGGGATGATGTACCAGAAAGTTGAAAGCAAAACAATGGGCTTTTTGGTTGGGTTTTTGATTTTTACTGCTACAATAGAAACAAACATTGGAAGAAAAGAATGGTGCACATCCAGAGCTTTTTAGTAAAGTCCCGGTCCAAACCAGTTTTAAGAATAGAATAATTTTTAAAGAAAGCTTGTTCAATTAATGGTACTCATTTAACATAATGAGCTTGTAAAACTGTACCAGATGAAAGTGTTCAATAACTTCAGGAACTTAAATTCTGCAATTCACTGAGAATGCTTACTTCAGGCAATATGTCATATGTGCTGTCAAATCTTGCACATTCTACAGTGCAAATAAGGTAAAGTTACTACTTCAGAAAGTATTGGAGAAGGAGAATTATTTCTTGGTATGTTTACCAGGGTACTCATTAGAAGATGTAACTTCTAATAAACCACTTTCTGCACTAAAATCTTCATGATTTGCAAGACTCATTACCTGAGAATGCAACAGTCTATCAAATTAGCATGCATAGTACCTGAATTTCAGAATGCCCCCAAAATAACAAAATACAAAATAACAAAAAGGGGGGAAAAAAAAGTTGCATGATGGCAAACCAAATGATTTCATAGGTGGTCTAAATGTGTTAAAAGTTTCCTCACTTGAAAATCAGAATACTCTGACTCCTACTGCCTCCTTTGACTTTAAAGTGGGCACAGGTAGTTGACATTGATAAACCTTCTATTTTTGCAAGAAACCACTTAAGAACAGGATATAATGTCCCACTGCTGTAGTCCCTTTTCTTGTTTCTAAGTTAGATTTGCTGGTTCATTTAATGATGGATAGGAGGCTGAGAGTTGGGGAGTAGCAGCTGAACTTTCCTGCTTTTTTTCCTGTATATGCTATATCATGTATTGATGTTTGCTGTGTGCTACATGGTATCTCCTACTCTCTTTCCTTCAAATTTCCAGACAAGTAATTTTACTTGTACTGTGAGTGAATTTTAGTCATCTTTTGTTAGAGCAAACTCTCCTTAACGTGTACAAGATTAATTTAACAGGAAATTTTTGATTACATTAAGGTTTTAAAGTAATAAGTAAAAGATATTTCACAGGGTAAATGAAGGTTAGGCCAAGCATCTAAAATCTGTAAATACCTTAATTTTGCAGTTCTAGCTCTGTACAGACTCCTACTGGATGTGAATCATATCCTGATTAGCTGCCTAGACATATTTGAGAAAAAAATAATGAAATTATATGCAATAAACAGAAGTGAGGTTTGAGGTTTATAACAACAGAAAAATGAGTGTACTGATTTAGATTAGCAACCCATCTACTTCTTGAGTAAGTGCCTTCTGCTTTCCTGTCTTCTCCACAATCATTTCAAGGGTATTTAAAAGCTGAACAATAAGTGCTTTTTTACCTTTTTATACTTCTCAGGTTAACTGATTTTCAAAAGTAGACCCTATTTATTGAAGACACTTGAAATGTTAGTTCTACTCAGAAATCATGCACTTGAGAACTTGTCAGATTTTCAAGCTGGATGCTTTCTACAGTGTAGGGTAAAAGTTGAAAAATTTTATTTATTTGTGTGAATGACTGTGTCTCAAGACCTAAACAGTTTTCTCACATTGAATCCTTTCTAGTTTAACAAGCTGTGCTGTAACTTGCAGATGGAACTTCATCTGGTTACTTAGGCTTTTATGTAATAGAAGTGCTGTATCCACATATTCCATATTTATATAGTCATTTGTTTTCTTGGAAATGTATGTTTTAATGGACAGGTTAAAACTGTTAAATTTTAAACAGGTTAAAACAGGTTAATATTACATTGGACTTTTTATTTTCTTAGAGTTGCAGTCCAAGTGCTCTGCAGGCCAGACTCAAAGTAGCTGCTCATGAAGCTGAAGAGGAGTCTGACACTATTGCAGAAGACTTCTTGGAAGGCAAAACAGAGATAGATGACTTTCTTAGTAGTTTCATGGAAAAGAGAACGGTATGTATTACAAATAGTTCTAATCCAAGACATGTACAACACATAGTGAATAACTTCAGGACTTTTTTTAAAAGTTTGAACAGTCCTGTGATACCGAACAGTGATTTAGTGAGCTTTGACAGAAGAAAAAAAAAAAACCTTAAATGGCTTCAGTCTATTTAGACTATAATCTGCATTCCAAAGGCACATAGTTTTAAGATGGGAATGCAAAGGTTTCCTGCGTTAGACCCTATTCATGTGTTGTTGCAGATATTTTTGGGCAAATTTCTTCTATATCTTGTATAGATAATAGGGGAAGATAGTCACATTATAAATTTCAAATTTGGAAGGTTGACATAAACTGACATGTTGCATTAAACAACCTTAATGTTTAATTTATTAAACTTCTAAAACAAATTCTGTTGATGGCCATCATCAAGTAAGTAACTGAGGTCCAAAAACCACTATTCTTGCTCACGCTGTGACAAAAGTAACTTACCAAGTAATGTACCTTTCTTTAAAGATGCCCAATAAATGCATTTTGTAACATTGGAAACAATCCTCTTGTAAGCAATTTCGGATAGAATAATGTTATCAGTATAGACCATTGTTCAGCCTGAAACTTGGAAGGGATGTAAGTCAGGCGGGTTTTCTTTCTTTAAAGAGAGCCTGTAAAATAGCTAAATTGTTAAGGAGAAACTATAGCATGCATTATAAAACACCACATTTAGAATTCAGTCTTGTATGTTTTGTTTCATAGCTCTGCCACTGCAGACGAGCCAAAGAGGAAAAACTTCAACAGGCAATAGCAATGCACAGCCAATTTCATGCTCCGCTATAGGTAAAGGTGCTTTATTAAACAATTTACCTTATTGTTACACACCTGGTAACTGCACATGGATTTGTTACAGTGTTTAGTGTTCTAATAACACTTTCTGTGGAAATCAAGTATGTTCTGCATCTGTTGTGACTTGTATTTAAAATATAACTTCTGGAGAAATTAAAATATCTAATTATGGAAATTTGTCTTTACAGACTTCCTGCAAACTACACCTGCCAAGAGAACGAATGAAAAACCCAATAAAGCACACTTTTGAATAACTATTATTTGCAAATAAGCATTTCATCTTATCTGGTTGTATTTATAGAAGAGATTGTATACAGAGTTGGGATGGTTTTTGTACAAATTAGAATGTCTCTTTCTATTCTCATTGTACTCAAGAATCCTTCTATTGCAATCTTTGCATTAATTTCTTGTATTTATTGTTGATAGTTATAATATTTAAGTTCCCTGCTGCTATACTCCATTATTCAGAGATTAAATATCTAAACATGTAATTTTGACTAGCTTTTTACATTTTTATAAAAACATAATTCATATCTTTTGTATTTTGAACTTTAACCATAGATTTGGCTTAATCTGTGGAAGACTTTAAGTGTTGACAGGACTTCGGAAACTAAAGAAGTTCTTAATGGAGATTGACAGTGGATTCATAAGCCGTCTTTTCTTGAAGCCAAAATATTAAAGAACAAGTTTTTTTACTTCTAAATAATAATAGAAAACTAAATATAGCTTGTATTGTGTTTTGAATAAATAGACTGGGGATTAAGCAAAGGATATGTTGGAACAAATTATATTGGAATCAAAGTAGAATAAATGATATCTGCATAGATTTGGAATGTTGCTTAGTAGCACTGATGCACTGATTTCAAGAGTGGCTTGGTACCTACCACTAATTAAACACAATTTTCATCTAACAATTTCATTTTCTTTCTCTTTGTTCATAAAGGAATAATAATCAGGTCACCCTCCTGTTTCTGTTTTATGCAATATAAATATGTTCATCATGTGAGGAACTCAGAAACACTTCACAAAAACTAGTTCTGAAGTTCTTTGGAAAATAGTTATTTTTTCCTAATTTTAAGAAGAAAAAAAACTAATTCAGTTGGAGTTGCATAGTGTCATGTAGTAAGGCAAGTAATCGAATTTGGAAGTGAAACTTAATTCTGCACTTTAATTAATGAATCTTGCCTCTGGTAAGCTGACAGTCTTGGGATGGGAGCATATCTGGTGAAAATGGATACCATGTTCTGTAGGAGAAAAATACAGCCCCTAAATCCATGCATGTATTTTCTCTCTTGATATTGCGAGAAGACAATTCTTAACCTTCTCAATGCATTAGGTTTTCATTAGGCAGTCCAGGAGGAAGGAGGAGGAGTAGAAGGAATTGTACCGTTTTGAGAGTTAAATAGGATAAAGTGCTGATTAAGTAATGTATCAGAAATCCTGCTTCTTTCTTGTCAGGAAGCAGTCTGGAGGTAAACCTCTTAGCCAAGACTCTACCTGTGTGTTACCTAGATAGGATCACAGAACATGGCAGGTTCAAGTCTCAAACTACAGTCCAAGCATGTGCTTTTCCATGTCACTGATCTTCAGTCCTAAACTTGATATTCTTCCAGCAAAATGCGATGTTTCTTCTGAATGGAGAAAAGTGAGTAAGGAAAATTATGTAAGTGCAGGAAGTCTGTTCCACAGGCTAGTGGGTCTTCAGTCTCAGCCCTGCCATTTGTTACAGTTGTGTGATTGACCTAAGCTGTTGCTTTTCAGGGTGAGTAAAGTATTCACTGGTATTTTATAGGACTTACTTTAAAGATGACCCAAATTCTGAAATTAGATGTCCCAAGAAAATAGATCTGTGGTCCAAGTCAAAGATACTTAGGTGTCTGAAAGAGAAATCAGCACTTTATAAGGAGTGGTTAAGCAATAATTTTAGAGGATCTTATTCCAAAAATGTGCTGCTTGTATATTAACATAGCACTCTTGCTAATGTGCTAACTAAAGCTTTAGATTAAGTAAGCATCCAAGTGGTTCTGAACTTGTGTCTATGAGTAGTGTGATTTCTGCAACTCTGGAGAAGAGTTAGATGTAAGTCATCCCTGTTACCTTCTTGGCAAAATCACATCTATTTTTGTGCTGAGTTGTTGTTTCTGATCTGTTTCTGAGGATCTAGTTGACACTCAAGACTACACACAATTCTATACGGAGCTGGTTTTTTGTTGTTGTTTCTTGTGAACAGAGAAAGGCATGGATGACCAGACATCTGGTGGCTTTGCTGCATTGGGCTACTATCTTCTTTATATGTTTTACAACAGCATGGGAGAACAGGCTTCTGTTCTCATCCACCAGCTGTTATGGTGCTTTGCTGTCACTGAACACCTTAGCCAGGTCACCTTCAGGGGATTTGCTAGTACAAGGTCTGAACACTTCAGCTTTTCCTCTTACGTTACTTTTGTGAGGAAATTTTCTAATTGACAATTTCTCCATGGAGTCTTTCTCATGGTAGTGGAGTAGAATCTAGCAGAAAATGTCACTGTTCAATGCGAGTTCATTGTTTGTTGTTCAGGAATTTGAAAGTTAAGTTTTCTTTTCTCCCTTTCTATTCTCTGATATCATTGTTACTATTCTTCGGATTTTTTTCCCTTATGTTGGGCTCCTTCTGCAGTCAAAAACCCATCCTCTGGAAAAGAAGCACAGAAGTCTGTATTCAGTGATGGTGTATACGGGATTAGATGCAGGAATGCTGTCACATTCAAGAATGTCCAGCCTGTTTCTGGTCTTTAAGGGCCAACCTGCTGCTGGTTGGGGTGGTTTTTGAGGTTTTGTTGTTGTTGTTGTTGTTTTATTTTTTTTTTTTTTTTAGTCCTGCACTGGTTGTGCCTTCCCTGGTCTACTTTCACCAGAAGACTAGGTAGAACACTGATAACACTCTATCAGAGTTAGGGGTTTTTGCTTCTAGCGTGCTGATATCTCACTGTTAAACACATTCTTTACCTCAATTTTTGCTGAAATACAGAAGGTAGATTTAAATCCAGTTTCCCATAAAGGCCAAGCTGTTAGATGCATATTCTAAAGGTTTTTGAAATATGTCAAGTGAACTTTTAAGCAATCTGGAATGGCATGCTGTGTACAGTGACATGTTTCTTGGGAGCTTTGCACAATGTCATGCTCAGGTGTTCTCCCAATGGGAGAGTCATCTCAATGAACAAGAAATACAGGAGTAAGAAGGTGGCTCAACTCTAATGTTGCAGTAGTTGGGGGTGGGAGGGGAGTGTACATTCTGTGTTGGAACTGCTAATTGAGTCTGGGGGTTGCCTAATTTTAATACCTGATCTTACTTCTAAATCACAGAATGTGGATTCAGTCTGCTGTGGAATGTGGTCATGTTGGAAAGGTCCACACTGGGTCATTTGGTCAAACCTCCCTGGTCAAGCAGGGTCATCCTAGAGCACATGGGACAGGATTGTGTCTAGATGGTTCTTGAATATCTCCAGTGAGGGAGACTCCACAGCCTCTCTGGGGAACTGTTCCAGTGCTCAGTCCCCCACACAGTAAAGAACTTCCTCATAATCAGGTGAAACTTCCTGGGTGGCAGTTTCTGCTGTTTGCCGCTTGTGATATTGTTTGGCACCACCAAGAAGAACCTGGCTCCATCCTCTTGACAACCTTCCTTACAGATATTGATGGGGTCCCCTCTCAGTCTGCCAGCCTAAACAGCTCCCTCAGCCTATTCTCCTAAGTGAGGTGTTCCCCTCATCTTTGTTGCTCTCTGCTGGACCCACTCCAGGACCTCCATGTCTTCCTTGTTCTGAAGAACCCAAAACTAGTCTTCCCCAGCTGCAGGGCCTTGCATTTGCCTTTGTTGAATTTCACAAAATTCCTCTGCCCATCCCTCCACTCCATCTCAATCCTGAAGGGCTGCACAGCAGTCTGCGGTATTGGCTGCTCCTCCCAGCTTTGTGTCATCAGTGAACTTGCTGAGGAGTCACCATGCCAGCCAGCACTGCAAACAAGAGACTGTGATAAAGTCAGTTCTAAGCAGCATGTACTATAATTCTGTTGTTTGCTCTTTATATACTCCAGCATCTTTGCCACTTAGGACCTGGATCAAATGTGGAAGTTAGAAATCTTGAAGTTTTATACATGTCCAAGTTCTAACTCCTCCCTTCAAATACTAGAATAATTTTTTATAAAATAGAGATTTAAGAGACCTTCAGGTAAAACTCAAGTTAAAACTCTGGCAACAAACTCAAGTATCACAGCCTTAATTATTTTGAACAGTAAATACTGTAATGTGTTAAAGGCTTTAGTATTTTAATGTATCTTGTATTTGTCTAACTTACAGTTAAGCATTGCAGGACGTTTTGAGGGGATACAGAATTGTGTTCTAAGTGGATGCAGTACAGTACTCAAGGACAAACCTTTTATCTTCATGTGCAGTGGTTTGAGCTTTTTCTGTTTAACCATTTCAACAGCAGTAATTCTTGGAGCTACCTTCACTAAAATGGGCTTTAAAAACCTGTATTGCTTCTCTGGCTTTTGAAAATGACTTGTTTTGGTCAGATGCCTGTATACATCACATTTCTATGCAGTAATAAGCTATAAAGAGAGCCTGTATTTCAATAATAAGGGAATACCTCAGCATAAAGAACTGTGTTCTTTAGTCTTCAGAATGGGAGTAAATTCGTCTGAATAACTTTAGCAACAGACTTAGCCCATGCCTGAATTCAGCTGTGTTTCTGGTGGACCTATAAAGTTTCATCAGCTTCTCTACATAATGATTTATATTACAAGACTAGTATGTTTTATTTTAACATTTAACATGACTTGATTTGCTGGTTTCAGATGCTTTACTGGCAATTTAATATAAGTAAATTTGAATGTTTATTTTATCTTCTTATCACTGCACTCTTGCACCTCTTTGAATTGAGGGTTTGCAGTACACTTGGCTCTAGATCTTCAGCATAGTACCATCATAAACTGACCTGCTTTAAACTCACCCAGCACACGTTCCTCCCTTCCCAAATGAATTGTCAGCTACTTACCTGTCCTTGGAGGATTTTTCAGTCGCTGTGGTGTTTACCTGTCCCTGCACTACAGTGTAAGGGTGACCAGCCAACCTAAAAGCTGCACTCAGCCTTCAGCCTGCGCCCAGAAGCAGCCCCTGGCCTTGGCTATGTTTCTGATCTACTTGAGAACTCTTGTGTGCAGATCAGGGCAGTGTCCCCATAAAAACATTGCTAGCTGCTCAATAGTAATGGCATTCTTACCTTCATTGCAAAGGCTATCCCCACTTTGTTGGCTGTGGTCTAATTGTTGGTTTGTGTCATTAAATGTCTTTTCATGCTGTGAACTCGTGTCCTGGCTCGCTTCTGTCTTCAAAGAACATGGTTCCCTGCCTTACTTGCTGCTTTTACAAAGAGCTTTCCTTCCCTGCCTTCCTCCTTTTACTTTCTGTTTCTCCTTTTTTATTTTTAATGATACCGTGTTATTGTACCCTCCAACTAATTAATTTTATTTCTCAGCTTTTTAGAATCCATTACCAGTTTACCACATTTGTTTCTTGTATAGAGTTACCAATAAAAGCAGCTGGCAAATAGTTTTCCTTCTGTGCTTCAGATGATAATCTTTTGTAAAGAAGGCTTCAGCTGTCTGATCCCATTGCCTTCACTGTCCCTTAGAGGCACATTCTGATAGTAAACAGCAGCCTGAACCTAGTGATTCAGCAGTTTAGTTACATTCATCTGTGTCCTATTTCAAATTAGAGTGCACTTATTGCAGTGGGCCAAATTTGCAAAGATTTGCAGCAAGGCTACAAGAAAACAATGCAGTTAATAGAGAAGTCTTTTCACCTTTTTTCTTTTTCTTTTTTCTTTTTTTTTTCCCCTAAAAAAAAATACAGGGGTATAACATGCTCCCATATAATTAACACAATTGATGATAGTCTCGGGTTTTTTAGTTATCAGTTGAAGATTCCTCCACAGCTCTTAACTACTGGATTCAAGTATCAGAGTAGGGAAGATATAAGAATCCCTTGATCTCAGTGACAAAGTGACTCTTGAATAAATGAAGAACTCTTACCACAAAAATCAGGAAAGCAATCCTTTCATTCTCTGGTGTGAAATAACATTTCATAACACCTAAGTGTTTATTTGAAGGTTTTTCTCATTAGCCTGATAATGCCACAAATACATACAGTAATGAAAGCAGTAGTTGTTAATGCAAAAATCCAAGGATTAAAAGACATCACAGAGGGCTGCTACATGAAGGCTTAATAAAGAAAATGTTAGTATGTTAATATTTTAATTGTAAAGCCAGTTACGAGTTGCATAAGCAACACAAAGACAGTGCTTTGAATTTGCACATCTTGCTCTTCTGCATTTATTTCTAGACATGTCTAGGTGAACACAATATCATCATATACAATTTTACATTTTAAAGATGTACAATAACATTGCCCATTTTCAAACGATTTTTTGGCAGAATATTTGAGTGTTTTGTTTTCATTGCTGACTTTGCAGCATGTTTCTTTAGTTTTACAAAACCCATTCAAAGTTCCCTTTAATGCCATAAAGTTTACAGGGTATGTTTAAAATATGAAATACTGTTAAAAGTGCAGTTAAAATCAGGGCTTTAATTTAATAAAAATTCATAAAGATTAAAACCCACAAGGCTAGATTCTCAACAGAATATAATTTATAGTTGTTTTTATTTGAATTGAGCTATAGTGATTTATCAAACTGAGGATCTGGCCTTTCTAATATAACATTAGGATAAACCTTGCTGTTAAGAATTATTTGTTCAGACAGCAGCTCCCTTCAGAGGATAGTAATAATACTGAAGTTTGCCTATTCACTTTTAATAACATGTTCACAGAACAGAATGAAAAGCCATTCCAGAAAAGCAGACTGAATAATAAAACCTAATGATTCTAAATTGAGGTATGTTTATATAATACAGTTCTCTTTGTAGGTCTGTATTTGAAGGAGTAGTGTGAAATGCAATCAAAGTAAACTTCCATTCCTACCACTTTGCTCTCTTAGAGTTCAATTCTGCAGTCTCCAAGTAGGTAAAAGCAGCCATATGAATTATATTTTTAACTGCAGGCTTGAAATAAAATTAAAAAAAAAAAATTTGAAAGAGTTGCAGCCTAATATGGCCAGCCACCTTTTTAGTGAGTTTCAAGACATTGCAAATTTTGAACATTTTTCAGTTTTTTACTTCTGAACTGCTGATTATGAAAACTATTACTCCTGTTCTTAAAAATATCAGACTTCTTAGATGAAACTTCCTGGTGACTGATGAATCGGTTCTTTTCTTAAATTAATATTGCAATGCTCTGTTCAGGTTGGCAAATACTAAAAGGGAAATTTTGTGTGAGGATAAAAAACACAAGTTGGTTATGGTTAGTTTATTTTGAACAACAAAATTTGGAAGAAGTATTTTCTATAACAGTTCCTTTATGGGCACAGCTTTCATTTACTTACTAATTCAGAGTGATGTTTTTGTAAGTGATTTGTGTAAGTGATTTGATATTCCCTGTTCTCTCCACTGTGTATGGACCTCACTCCCACTCAAATAAAACATTTTCAAATAGGAAAATAGACTGAAGAACTGGGTATTTTATCACCTTTAAAATTTTACCTTTATATCTTATGTAGGTGGTTTGGAACAAGGGTAAGATATAAACAAACTTGATAACAAAACATAAAGAGCCAAGAGTAAACTGCCTCATGTATGTTTTGTTACAAAGGGGTGTTTTAGCACAAACGCTGTGTGAGCATTGTTATATTCCTTGAAGTTTTGGTCACAGAAACTGATTGAGAATTGAGTGCAAATGCTGCATTCAGATGCAGCAGCAGCAACTGCTTATTAATGGATTTTTTTTTTTTCAGGATTAAAGCTTCATTTGTCCCCTGAGCCAGGGCATCCATTTGTTAGTTTTACTTTGCTGTAAAGGATTTTAGTAGGAGAATTTGCAAAATAATTGTTCTAACCTCTTGTGAAGAAAAAAGCGAAGAATATACATAATATGTCTGAAGGCAAATGAGCTCTACAAAAGTAAGTTTTGACCGCTTCACCAGTGAGGCTAACAGTAACTCATCTTCAACCTTGTGTAAGAGAGTACTCTGGAATTTCATGTCTTAGGAAAAGAAATATTATTCTGTCCAATAAATAATTATGGAAATGTACAAAGTAAGGAATAATTATGTACAGAATTGATAAAACAACCACCAGGTTTGCTTAATGAAATATGATGGCAGATATTACCTTCCTTTAGTGTTATGTCTTAAAATTAGTAACAGCTTGTTCTGCTTAGATCTTTACTTACACAATTGCACAATTCCCTTTCTTTGGATTATTTCTTTAGACCACAGACCATTTCCATTCTTCATCTGGTGAAAAGATGTCATTCCAGACTGTGTAAGACTTTATGTCATCTGGATCCTTGCTGCCTTGAAGGTATTTCAGCCTGCCAGAAATACAGCCTCATCAGAGTCCTTGCCACTGTCTTCACTAGGCAAGCAGCCACCCCCACTTGGAGACCTACAGCTTAAGTCCTCCACACCAGACTCCTGATCACTGTTGGCTGAGAGGTCAGGATCAGAGCTTTTCAGGTTGTCTTGCGTCAAAATCAGGGCAGAATCTTCATCTCCTTGAGAAGGGCTCCGGGATGGGAATGATTTCAGATCATTGCTGTACTCCTGGGGAGTGTTAGCTAAGCTGTTGTTGGAAGTATACAGTCCAAATGGTTTGCCTCGGTCCTGTTGCTTACTCTTGACTTTATTACCTGATTGGGATTTCTGAAGATTTGCCAATCTCTGAAATAAAGGAAACAGGATATATCATGTGGACACATTTAGGGCCCAGAAATCCTCTTATATGTCCTTGGTTTTTTTTCTTTTTAAATAAACTTTCAGAGCCCAACCCACCCTTTAAAACTGACTATTTGCATTTATGGAGTATGAGAAATAGCAATTTGTCACAAACCAGTGTTGAATTACAGCATTCTTCTGAGCTACAATTCTGTCTGAGTTACAGAAGGATTAAACTTACTTTCAGTGCTACTTGTACACCAACAAAGGTAAAATTTTATCCTTAAAGAAAAAAATTCCACTTCTGTGTCTTAAATGCAAAACATTCATAGTAAGTTATCTGAGAACAAAGATGATAGCTGAAAATCCTCATTCCACAAAAGGATGTAGTGTGTAGGGGACTCTGCAGCAATATGGAGCTGGCTTTCATTTATCATCAGTTACCAAGTCTGGGGTATCAAGCTCAGCTGTTTATTACCTCTTGTAAGACTTCCAGCTCTTCTTCCAGCTGCTGAGTTTCTTCCTTCACTGCCATCAGATAATCAGTAACTGACTGTCGAGGATGCAGCCCCTTCTCAAAGCGGTTGTACATACCACTCCAGAACCTGGAATTGATGGCAAGGTCAGTGTGCATTTAAGTCTCATGAGGCTACTTCACCAAATGAGAGAACTCCATTTGGTGAAGTAGCCTCATGAGACTTAAATGCATGCTCTTTTTTTTTTCCCAGACACATATTGTCCTAAATGATCTATCCATGCTTATTCATCATTAGAGTGCATACACATAAGCTCATAGACTATTTAGCAAGGTTCATGGTTCATTTGCATTTCCTCCATCCTGAAGATGCAACTCATAGGCAGCTGGACATAGGTAGCTCAAACTAATTCTGATACACAACAGAAAGGTGAATGTAGTTTAGATCACAACTGAGAAAGGTTCACTGAATGCAGAATTTTGCAGGCTTTTTTTTTGGTATTATTTTTTTGTTCTACACTATGAGTTTTAGAGCAATGGTACCTGTAAAATAGCTGATGGTAAAGACAGATTTTCATATTCATAGTTCTCAATTGTTGTTCAACTTCCCATGAACTCAACTTTGAAATTCTGTATTGCTTTGGTGCTCCTCCAGCCTTGCTGGCAATAGGGCCACTGGCAGGCCCTGAGTATGTAACCAGTTCACCAGACAGGTTAAGTAGCTGAGCCCTGCTGTCTGCTGCAGCTGTCTGGCCAAGTAGCTGACAGATATTTTTGGAGCACGTGCATGCTGCTTGGTGGCTTATTATTCCTATCCCAATAGTATACTATTTAAATCACATTCCCTCTGAAGTTTATCATCTGATAGCTCATGCTTGGAAATCTTTACGCACCCAAGTAATTAGATTACAATCAACAGGATTACTTAGCCATTGGAGGATCTGCTGTATCAGTACTTCTTTTATAAATCCCACTATCCCAAAGAAGATGATTAATGACTATTTTTAAATTGTTTTAAAGTGTATTTGACCTGGTATAGTAGACATGAAAGAATTCAGTTTCTGTCATTTAGGATTTTATTGGCTTTTTAATGAGTGCTATTACTTGCAACTGGAAAACAAACTGATCAGTTTTACTTAAATGACAGTTTTAATGAATTTCTATTCAAGTTCTACCAAAGTTTGTTAAGACTAATGGCACAGTTAATTAACTCAGAATGTCAGTAGTAACATTTCTGAAGTATTTTGTTTTATTTTGAAAAAATATCAGGGAAAACTTAATTTCGTTTTACCTGATATAACAGCATAGGGAAGGTCCAGGGTTTTTTTACTAAATACTTGTTTCAGCAATGAAATCATATGATTTCCTGAGAAGATCCTTTTTACTTTTGAGACCAATTGATCCAAACTAACTTCACAAAATCTTGGAATGGAAGAAGTTAAAGCAACTATAAATTTAGAAACAGCAGAGGAGAACAGGACTGAAAGATGCATTTCTCAGTGGAAGAAGTGAGTAACCATGAAATTAGGACACAGAACTATCAATATAGCTTTAATCTTAAGCTTCTTTTCAGACTAATACTCTGTTGTGGAATGGTGCAGAGGTGTTGGCTGACTATGAGCACACAAGGACCAAACACACTGCATCTGAGATTGAATTTATTCTCTATAAACAGCCTTATAGAACAAGAAATAGTTATCTACAAAGGCATTCTGTTCTGTACTAACCCATGCTACAATCCCCAGCAGCAAGTGATACTACCTACTTGTACAAGAAGTTGCATGGAGCTATCTGTGGGTGCAGGGTGCCTTGGCTTTGACTGTGGTCTGACCTGTATAAAGGATTCAGGTAATCGGCACGATTTTTCCACAAGTGAGCCCACAGTGAATATGTTCTTTCTTTGATTCTGAAAAACAACACGTTAAATAAAAATACATTAAACCTCTATTAAAATTCAGGGATAGCTGAAACTTAGATGCAACATTCTTGTCCTCCATACTTCCAGTTTACAATCAGCTTCCTTAACAGAATTAGACTTAAGTTACAAGAATAGAGAAACAGGCCCATATTCCCTTGTTGGTCACTAAAAGCAAAATCTGATCCATTTCCCATAAGGCAAAACCAGCTAGAGTGAGTAGGTGGAGAAACTGGTTCCTTTTTGAAGTGGAGAGGATCTTTGCTTTCAGACTGATCTCTGCACCAAAGGGACCCCCACGTTTAAAAGCACTCCTATCCCGCTGAGCTGCAATTTCTTACACAGTTAGGTCTTGGGATGTGATGATCTGTGAAGGTTTTGATTTTAAATGGACTGTGGCACTGTGGCTGCTCTGCATTTGAGCAGTGAAAGGGACCAAATGACAGCAGCCAACAGTAACCAGAACCTGCCTCTCCTTGCCATTGCTGACATGATCAGGCTGCTTGAGAAAAGCAATGGATATCATCATGTATCGAGGACCCAGGGCCACGGGGAGCAGATCCAAACATGAGCACTACCAGGAATGATGATGCTGTCTTTCTTTGGGCCTCAGAGCAGGTAGGTAATTCATAATTGCTGTGGGGCCAGACAGCAGAAGGACAGTCTGCTGACTCAGTCCTAGAGAGAGCTACCTGACAAAAAGACTGGTCATAAGGAAGTACCTAAGAGAGCAGGACTAAAATGTCCTGACATGAGATCCAAAGACAGGTTAAAACACAGAGGAGCAGTAACTCTTAAACTGAGAACTTCACTAGAGTTACTATCATTTTATCATTTTAGAGTTACAGGGCCAGCTTGCCTTGTATTTTGTCAGGGCTGCAGTAAAGGCAGGCTGAAGGTATAATGCTCTTGTTAATTTTCACTAATCCCTGACTCACACACCATGGATTATGCTCCCAGCAGAGCCACACTGCAGAGGATCAACTTTTTTTGGTATTAATCTATGTTGCCAGAAGACAACAGGCACCCTGTGCCTTATGAAACACACACATGCAAACTGGAGAATGTCTAACTGCTCAATACACCACCAGCCACAGACCCCATGCATAAATATGCTACTAAAGAAAACATTTTCATACTTCAGCTCTCTTCTCTCCTTCTGGCTGTTACACAGGAAATTCCCAAACTGGCAAGAATAGATATGATGCTGTATGTGGATGAGGAATCTTTCATTGAATTCAAAGGCACAAGGAAACTGTTCCATCAACTGCCAAACACATTCGATGAACTGGTCAATAACAGGCGATATCTCCTTTGGATCTCCATCTAAATTGCCATACCTGAAACAAGGCAAGATGCATCCAATTATAACCTGAATTCCTGTAAGAAAACTGAATTAACTCTAAGGAAAACAAACCCTTCACTTTTAGCGTGCAAGTGATATCTTAGGCATTCATTTCTAAAATCTCAACTACTACTATATTTTTACTTACAAAAATGATGCAAGAATCATGAAGTAGAATGGAGGTAGAATTACAAAAAAAGTGCCTCTTTAATTGGATGTCTTGTTACATTACACCTACAAAAGGTTGGCTGCTGCATAGCCATGTTTTAATGCTATTAATATAAATTGTACCCCAGTAACATGAGTTATCAGAAGAACGGCTGCAACGACTTAATGACAAAAGTGTGTCTTAAGACAATCTCTAAATAGTAGATTATTCCCCAAACAAGAAAACTGAGCAGGAGAGCTACATTATAACCTCAGCAGAAAATAGGTTAAAGCTGCCCTCTCTTGGTGAAATGTCTAGGAAGTGGGAAATGTTTGCATGCTACTGTGACTGACAAGTGAACATGAAATTTTCTGTGTATAAAAATGCCTCCTGGAACCATTTGCAATGAAGAAAAGGAGCCTGAAAATAAAAAACACATAGAAGTAAGAAATATTTTTAAGTCTACATAATAGGAAGAAGCATTTTCAATCAATTATTCTGCTTGGGTGGGGTTGGAGAATGAATGTGCATTTATATGTACATGTACCAACAGAGTTGAATTTCATAAACATCTAAAATTGAAATTTCTATTACCATCAAAGAAAACACAGCAATATTGCACAGCAAACCAAAGCTATCAGTGGTTGGTGCATTTCATAATACCTTTTACTACTGATAATCATAAACAACTGACAGTATCAAATGTAGTAATTCCTACTGGAATTTCACAGGTGCTGTGAAGATGCACAGATTTTCTAACTTTTGTTGGTTTTTTAAACTATAACAAATTTATATTCAAATCAAGCAATATAATGCAGTTTAACACCAACATAAAAATTGCATGTTTAATTTTTACAGAAAATTAAAGTCATGAAAGAAAGAAAATGTGAAAATGTATCCATGTTTAAATATATTAAGTTCTTCAAACATTTTCATTATATGATAGCATTTACACTGGATCCATGTTCAAAATAACTTGTCCAAATAAATGACTTTCCAATTTGCCTGACACTTCTGAGCAGATCTTGCTGGTTTTTTTTAGAACAGAGTGTAACAGGAAGCGTATATTTTATGTAATAGATAAGTCACAGACATACCTAAGATTAAGTAGTGCCTTGGAAGAGGTTGAAGTCTCTTTGATGAACAGGGACTTATGTGGGGGGCCTTGGCACTACTAGATCTGCTGGAGTCCAAAGGGATTTTGCAAGCCAAATACACACTACTCACACTCAATGCTCATAGCAACTGCAAGACCAGCACACAGGATTCCCCTTAGGAGTTCTGGAGTGCATATATAGAAATATTTCACTCTGACTTTTCCAGGCAGCTAAATTATATAGTTGGCCAAAGGTATGGTAGTTTCCTGGGGCATTCTGTTGCTGTGTTTTGTAAGGCAGCAAAGAAGTAGAACTGGAATGGCAGCAGATACAGACTACATAAACATACATAGAGAGGAAAACCTTAGCACTGCCTTACCTGTGGTTAAATTTGTGACCAAAGGAAACCCAGTCCTTTTCAATTAACACCTAAAACGAGAATATTGCATTCAATGTTGTGGAGTGGAGCTGACATGTTGAAGCAGGCAGAAGAGTGGTGTAAACAAGCAGTGGTGGAATCCCAGTTAATTCTTAGAATAAACAGAAAAGTGGCAAGCAAGACCAATGTAGGCAAGCAATATTAGAATCCTAAATAATTTTCAAAAGTAGCAGAAAAATATAATGAGTGATGAGCCAGCTCAGGGAAATAGCACTCTTCACGGATGCAGAGAGGGTGCCAGTATTTCAGCACAACTTCAAATATCTTGTTTCATTGCTTTCTAAAATAGAACTTATAAATGTATCAAACATCTTCTTAACATGTGACCAGTAACTTGATAACCACTTCTAGATGCTTTACTACTGCTGATTGACATGGGAAAGGAACAGATTTTCCAATATAGCTGCTCATTGCAATCTAATGTCTAGAAAAGACATACTTCTGACACTCAAAATGAAAATGTTCATTGCAAATGAGTACAAATACTTGCTTGCACAAAAGCTCTTTGGGTTGCGAGAAAGTTTCTTGGTCATGGTTAGGAAAAAAAACCAAAACCATAGGTGACCAACTGATCCCCACCTTGAATAACGTTTCATAGAGAAATTGGGAGACTTTAACATGAACATATAGAAGCTTTCCTCCCTACTTAAAAAAACCAAACTGAAACAAAACAAGCGTGTATTTTAGGACAGTTTATTTCCTATTAAAACCAAAGATATTCATCCTAAGTGATGCCATACTTAATTTACTCTGTGAAAGAACCCGCTTACCATGAATCCCTTCATAGTTCTGTAATATGGATCCAATAGAAGGCTTGCTACAGAGCAAACCTGGGCTGTCCTATCCCAGCCATCAGAGCAGTGAACAAGCACACTCACACCTTCCTCAGCCACAGCCTAAGGATACAGAAAACGTCAGAAAGTTCACAAGCAGAGAAGAAGACAATGGTAAGAGAGAAACAGTGAGACAAGAGCCATATAGAGAGTATTGATTTGGGAACTGGGAAAGCTTATTAATTTTTTACTCTACCACAGAGTTCTTAAATAGAGTGTTATTCATCTCATTTGAAAATCAGTGTCATTCCTCTATTTTGAAAAGTTTTAATTCACCCCAGGCCATGCAGTATGGTGGTTGAGAATTACCAGTTTATGCTCCACTACAGGAAGATGTGGGATTCACTTGAGTTAAAATACATCAATCTGTCAGAACAGACAACTACCTACAGCAGATTCATATGCTCCAACACATCTCATGCCCCTTACATGCCACTAAAAGAATAGCCATACTTGCAATATGGCTCTTAATTTTTCATTGTGATGGTAATGTCATTAAAGGCAATGTCTGTTTCCCATGCCATCACTAGCCTGGACATCATTGCAGCACACTGCATTGCACTCACGACATGCTGGAAAGGCTTGTGGGGAAGCCTGTGGTAGCGGGAAACTTCCACGTCTGATAAGCAAGATTTTATCAGTGTCTTTAATGTAATAACTGGGGAGAGAGGATTCCATTTTATACATAAACACATAAAGAAAAAATTGTACTGAGTTCTCCAGAGTCTGGTGTTGTATTATTTTTAGAACTTGAGGGTTGGCAGTTGTTTTTTTAATACTAAGGGGTTTGGCCTTTGTCATTTCTAAAGAAAATTAAATTTAGGGAGTAGAAAATAACGTATGTTAGGAAAAATACTGTTAGAAAAAAAAATCCCATTTAGGGTTATTTTGGGCTTAATAGGGAATAAGGAATAATAATAAATTATCTATGTTTATCTCAAGAGACAAGTAAATTCTACCAAAATAGAACCCCTGTGGGCAGAAAACCAAGAACTGAGAACTGAAAACCATACTAATAAGAATGGGTCAAAATCCATGTCTGAGAAGGCACTAGGCTAGCAAGCATATGCACAAAGGATACAAAGAGTAGCCACTGGGGAAAAACTGGCAAAGCTAATGTAAATGACCTTATTTCTATTAGCTGATGAAAAATAGTAGGGCTGGGAGGAATAATATGTGTATTTATTGCACAGTTGCTGTTCAGGTAAGAAACTATACTTGCCTACTGAGAAGGAAGAAGCGATGCAAGAGAAACAAGCAGTTAGGAGGGAAACCATGAAGTTTTATCTATGTAGTTGTGTGCAATAGGTCAAGTGAATACATAGGCCTATAAGAAATTGTCATCTCAGAAATAAGAATTGAAGTAGTAAAAGGCAGAGCACAAGGTAGAGGGTTACAAAATTAAACCTACTGCTGGCAGATGACAAATGTCTACATTACTTTGGGGGGGAGTAGGGGAAATAATTTCTTATTAAAGCCAAAACTGTTTTCTGGAAGAGTTCTCAAGTATATAAAAGTAGAAGCTGCTAGAGAGTTTGGCCATGGTAATACACAGGAGTTGGTTCAAGAGGTGAATTTGGTTGATTGCCTGATAACTTAGAGAGGATAACACAGTAGCTATGTATTATGTATAACATAATGTATTATATATAATTATAATTATATTACATATAATGTATAATATAATATAATATAATATAACATAATATAATATATAATTCTATTATATATTATATAATGTATTATACATTATATATAGCTATATGTATCTATTACAACTACCACTTCCACAAAGAAAATGTCCAGAAACCCGTGGAGGAGGCAGGGCAAATAGAAAAAGAGACAGTAAAAATCACTGTTGGGGAGTAAAGTAAGGACATTCAAATGTCTGACATAACAAGACACAGGCTAGTAGAGGTTTCAGTGCAAAAGAACACAAGCTTTTGTTTACTACTTTAGAAAAATGTCAACACAATAGCACCTAAGAATCTCCTCCCCTCATACACAAGCTTTTTTCAAGTATAACATCACTGAAGAGATAACAGAAGTTACCCATAAGCAGAGAATTTGGTCCTCATTTTCTGTACCTGGTTACTCCAAGTTTTGTTCTTATTTTACACACTTTACCTTTGCAATAAAAATACCAGCATCCATAATGGCTTTGATGTGCTTCAGCCAGCCAGAATTTTCTAGGCCCCACAGAAAGTCACTCATTGAAGGTGATTTCAGCTCACAAACTGCAAAATAAGATACATTTTAAATGTATAGTAATTAGAGTACCTTAAGCTTCATTGACTGCTCAGCCTTGGAGTTATCTCTTCTTCAGATACTTGCTGTGTAAAACATGCCTCTTTTGAAAAGAACTACTTCACAGTCAAATGTAACCTTTGAGAAACAGATATATTTAAGAAATAGGGCTGGGTCAAATTTCACCTAATATGTTGATTTAATTTAAAAAGAGAAGCTGTCATAAAAGCCTATAACAAACAAATCCAAATCCATCCTTCTGTGAAAGATGTATTTTCTAAGACATGTGTTCAGAGTGAAGTTTTCAAACCTCTGGGAGGAGTTAATGTATTTAATGATGAGGGCTTGGAAACAGAAAGCATTTGATTTCTGCTGTTGGGACAGGCACACAGACACCTAAATGGTGCCACTGACTCCTACTCCCACCATCACCACAGATGGTGGTGGTTGAGTTAAAGTGGTTCACTTCACATTTCTCTATTCCTGAATGAAATCTTATTAAAGCTTCACTTGACTTTTTGGAGTCAAAAAGTATTCTGATGGTGAGTACAAGACATAATCCATCAAGGAAAATATTTTCCTAAAAATCTTCTGAACTCCATTCCACATTTGAAGACAAAAATTACAATAGCTCAGTTTTTACTCTGTTTCTATTCTGCTGTATCCAAGTATCTATTTTTTAATAATAAAGAGTTTGTGGCACCAGAATAAAAAAACCAATCAGAATCTAAATAAGGTATCTCAATCCAGCACAAATACTTAATGAAATTTGGTGCAATCTATTTTCAACAGTAAGATGCTAAATTCACCCCATAAATAGACTACATCTTTATTTTGATCCATATAGAGTTATACTGTCTTTTAAGGAAAAAAGATATCAGCCAGTGAAATTAATTTTCAGAGTACAGTAAAAAACATCATGGCTTTTACTGAGTTAATGTATGATCTGTCAATTACTGATGTCTTAGTAAGTCTCTTGTGGTCTGGAAATCTTAAAAAACTCAGTTATTTATGGTCACTATGGCCGCTGGCATGGCTTTATTTTCCTTCAGTGTAACTGAAATTTAATTTTACAAGCCAAAGGCACAGCTTATACTGTATCTGAACTATCTGACTGTCCTAACTCCATTTAGTTCAGAAGCAAAATGGCCTAATCTGTCCATACAAAGTCTTGCAATGTTTATATGTAAGGCCCCTTCCAGATGGTTATTTTAAAAGTAATTTTTGGAGGATATTTATAAAGATGCAGAGATAGCAGCACTGAAAGCAAACAGCTTTTCACATGATTAATGTTCCTGTGCAGATGGAAGCATGACCAATTAATGGCTGAATTCTGGCTGAAGCTGCTGTCTCTGTTTACAAAAGCCCAAGGTAAGGCTGAAACAGTGCTTTGCTCATTCCCACTCCCAAACTGCAGTCAATATTTACTGACCACTTCACTGAGCAAAGTTCATACTGTCCTGAATGCATACACTGTATATTTCACATGACTTTAGCAACTGAACTGGACCTTAATACTGAGTTCAGTTATGAATTCAATTATGAGGCTTATCCTAAGGGAGAAAGACATTTCCATCGCAGCAGAAAAGGTACCAAAATCTTTGAGAAATATGGCCTGCTTCATGCACAGTGTATGTACAGGAAAATCAAGAGCCAACGGGCAGAGCTCTAAGAATTCCAGCCAGGTGCCCATGTCCCAGGATGGAAGAAACAGGGCACATGTTGGAAACTGCCTCTTCCACCAGCAAAAGTACCGGGGGGAATGCTAGACTAGTCCCCTCATTTCTGGCAGGACAGCCATAAGTAGAGGAAGGAATAATTGCTGTGGGCCAAACCACAGGTTTTCTTACTGGCTGATCAGTCACAGAAGTCCAAGGATCAGAGGGCTGCTCCTATATTAGCAAGTGCTGCTCCTGGTATGAGGGGAGGAGAAGCTCATATTTGCTGTTTAAATACAGACAGGGAGCATGTGGGGCCATCAGCTCAGTGCACAGCACATGGGAGTCAGGTCCCAGCTGGGTGTGCAGCACAGTCCACCCCACCCCAAAGGCCAAACAGCAGCCTCAGCCAGACCTTGGATCTTTATCAAGGAAAGGCCCTGTGAAATGTCCTTCTAATGTTTAAAATTATTTCAAGGAGGTTTGTGCACAGGATCAAAATTATCTCAAGGTTCTTCATGTAGACCCATCTACAAGTGGAGAAAAATAAAAATCCATACTATACTAAAGACAGTAGAGGAAAATATTTTTTTTTCTCTGAAAGGAAACTCCATCATGTTGAGATGCATTTTACTTCCACAGTACAGTCAAATCTTAACATTTTTTGCATATTCTGAAAAAAACTTATTCTAAAAATTTAATAATTTTATAATGCTAGTATAATTTCCCAAAAAACAACATTATACCGGGGTAAGTATACATTAAAATAAGATATATTGGCTTGAAATAAAGTCAGCAAAATCACAAAGCTGAAACGAATTTTTTTACCTGCGCAAATAACATATGGATATTTTCATGAGTATAAATTTATTTCCTCAGCTTTTCCCCCCAAAATAATAATAATAATAATAATAATAATAATAGTAGTAGTAGTAGTAGTAGTTGTTGTTGTTGTAGTAGTAAAATATATATACATTCCTAATATATACATATATATACACATATATATATGTGTGTATATATATATACACATATATAGACATATATATATACATATATATATACACATATATATATATACATATACATATATATGCAATACATATACATTCCTAATATAAGTGCATTTTCTAATGGAAAACTGAAGAATAATTTTTTTTTCGAACTCTCTCAGCATTGGAAGTTATTTAAAATTGTATATTGAAAATAATCTGGAGTCTGGCATGTGAAGATCCTTTGCTCTTCACTTCTGCTTAGCACCAGTCAATCAAATGAAACTGGCCTTGCATTTCAGCAACACATCTGGCCAAATATATCTTGATGTCTTCTTTTTATGCTGTATACTTCCAAGCAGCAGTACAGCTCATATTAAATTAAAATCAGTTTTCATCAGCCTCATTTGTCTTTTCAAAGGTTTTGACATACCTTATAAAATCTTACAACCGATCATGAGCAGCAGACCCATTCTGTAAAGAGTAGTGTGATGTTTTACTTAAGATTCACATAGGTACAGCGATATTGCTATCTTATTTATGTATTCTTATAATTATTTCTGTATTTTAATACTGATATTGATAATACATCACTAATTGATAATTTTTGATACATAATCGAGGTCTTCATTGATAAAAATTTAAAGCCGTATTAAATGCGTGTTATCGTCATCCTTGACAGCCTTTGTGGTTCCAGGTCTCTTTGTATGCTCAAGTCAGGTAAAAGGTCACCAGAGAAAAAGATTAAGAGACACATACAAATGGAAAAAGATAAAAACTGCATAGCATCTGACATAAGGAAACTGAAGTGCACTAGTACACTGAAAGTCATAAGATTTTTCTTTTAAAAAGTCCTTAACTTCTCTGATTTCTAATCTTATCAGTCAAGAGAAATTTCAACACAGCAAATATAAAACCCAGTAAAAAAGGAGATGTTTTAACCATATGGCTTATTTGAAAATAGATGCTAAGAATTTGTGCCCTCCAAGCAGCCTGAAGTGTTAAATACATTAGAAATTACCTTGTTACATGCAAGTTTGGGCCATGGGCCGTTCTCATGAACTTTTGGCCCAAAAATTATACACAGCATTGCCTATGCAGCCAGACTGGTTGTTTGCTATTTTAACTTTGATAATCTTGAGTAGAACAAATAAAGGGACCTTTATTTGTTTACCCACCCAGTCTCTCTCCTAGCCAAACAAGACTTCCTAGTGAACAAAACATCTTTCTGTTTTCCCACCTGAGACCCTTAGACCAAGAAAACTCTCATGAAGAGAGGGGATGTTTTACCTGCATCACACTTTATGCTTGTTTCCATAAAGTGCTCTAACTTGAAAACAGAGCATGGCTTCCCCATCATGGAAAATTCAAGCCCTTCTTATATTTCAAATTTACATTTGCATGCACTCAATGGGAGACAGATGAAGAGGAAAAGAGGATGGGCAGAGCATCAAATCAAGAATAAGACAGATGAAGCTGATTCATCTATCAGTGATGGAAGTTGTTGATGTACATGAAGTAAATACAGAGACATGGTGGAGTGAGCACTCTTTCCTATTTGCTTGCTAAAAATCAACAAGCCATTGAGGGTCAAGGATGGCTTATTTATCCTTGCTCTTTTCCCACATAACCTCTAAACAGTTATGTACTGCAAATACGAGATGGCAGAACAACTTTGCTGGTTTATATACTGCTAAGCATTTATAAGGCAATTGTTACTAATTTCCATGGGATATTGAAGGTGATGAATTGTTACACCCATTGACTGTGAATTTCATTACTAGACCTGATGTGATATGTCCTCTACAGGGCATGAATAAGTTTTTGTTAAAATCCACAGTCTAAAATGCATGATTACCTTATATAAAAATCACACCACGGTTTTTCTGAGCTTTAAAAAAACATCAATCTGTATTTTCCACTAGCCTTGAAGTCAGCTATAAGGGATTTTTTTTTCATTTCACCATCAAAATGCAAATTTCAAAAAAAGACAGTAGCAGCAAGGTGTACGTAATTAAAATTAATTTTATCATGAAATGATATGTGGATTTCAGACAGGAAACAAGGTGTTTTCACAATTAAGAAATCACCAACCAGTATTTGTCATGATGCTCCACTGCACAAGCCCCATTAGCCAGCAGGCAAGTCCCACTGCATGCAGCTGCAACAGGTAAAGATTACTTTCCATACTCTTTGTCACTGATTTCAGAGCAGGTATTCTTACTTCTTTGACAGAAGGATCAATTCTTTCCTCTATTTTCCAATGAAGAGGAATATTACCTTCAAGCATCTTCTGCAGACTATTTCTCATAACATGGATGTTCTCAATGCCTATGAATTGAAACTTGATGTTGGAGTAGTTGTCTTCATTTTCATATCCCTTCCCTGCTGCTCTGTTTGCCATTGCATTGAGCTGAAAAAACATAGGTAAAATTAGATGAAAAGCAATAGCAGAATCTTTTCAAAACAAACCTTGTGGTCTGCAGCAATAAATCAGAGAGGTTTAAGTCAGGCACAAATAGGAAGCATTTGTCACAAGCGGCTACGAATCGGGGATCTGACTACAGCCTATTGCAGGGTGCTGGTTGCTGAGCCTCTCATACCCCTATTTCACACACTTTGAGTGAAACTTCCTTAGTGAGGCTAAATGCAAACCCCCCACAGCTTAGGCAGGATTCCTCTGCAGAGCATAAAGGTTTTAATTTTAAAGAGCTGTTCTGATTTTATGTAGGATCAGCATTGCGTTTACTGGCAGAGTGTACCCAGCAGGTGGCAGTGTCTCATCTGCCATGCCACCAGTTCCCAGCATGCACACACTGCACTGTTGGCCAAGTTACTGTATTTTACTGCTCAAATCATCCAAAAACTGATACAGCTTACTGCTTTGAAGCTTTCAATAACGAAGAGGGAGCTGAAGTAGTTTTTCCTAATTTTATAGTAACTTGGCTTTTGTTATGTAAGACTAGAAAATACTTGAATTGGCAACATTACCACAAATATTTTCATCTGCAATGCACTGCTATCAAAGGAATTGCTCTGCTTCAGCAAAAATACTTTCAGCTGGAAGTTGAAGTTTTGTCTTCGAATCTTTTACTTGCTTCTTGGTATGGAAAAGTTACTAAATTCTTTAGTTCAGTTTTCCAAAGCATAAAATTAAGGGTGGGGTTAATGTTTACTTCCCCCCCCTTTTGGAACCCTTGGGTGGGAAGGAAAACTGTCTGCCAAGCTCCTCATGCCAAATTTTGATCTTTGGGCTGAAAACTATTAGAGCTGATAAAGTTAATTAAGTACTTTTACATTTTCTTTCATAACTTTTAACTAAATTATTCTTTTATTAAGTACCTATCTACTCCTTTTCTAAATTTCCTATAGCAAAATCTCACTGTGCAACCGAAAGAAATTGTCTCTTTGCATAAAGTCCACACTTTTCTGTGAAATTTGTGCTGTAGGGCTGGGGGACAACTTCAAACTTCCCAAGAAACATGAAAGCTCTGAGGGTGACAAAGCAGCCCATGGCAGAACCTCCATGCCTCCAAGCACAACTAACAGCTTCTGCTCAGGAGAGATTTAGGAAATAAATAATAAAGAATACAGACTTTGTGAGGCATCAATTGGACAAAAAGTGACTCATCTTCATTTCAGTGAGAGCCGATGCTCATAAAAAAGTAAAAAAGTCTCTCTTAGGCATTGCCTAGGGGACAAGAGGCTATGCAGATAATTCTGTCTCTAGTTTATTTCCCAATAGTGCAGGCAGTACTATTGATCTACTGCTTCTGTGGTCACATCTGAAACTCACAATAATATATTTTAGTGCCTACCAAATGGCATCATGGGATATACAAGAATGTCTCCTTTTCTGACCTCTTCCACCCCAAACACACATACTCCCAATATTCAATTTTAATTTGGAGCCAATACACGCAATTGAGGACTGATTGTCTGGTGCCATCCTCCCTCCAATCAAGATGAACAAGCCTTGCTTTTTTATGTTAAATGTCAAAATAGGTTTCCAAGGACCAAACCTGATATTTTAAGTTTCAAAGGAAAGAGCTAAAAAGTAACATTTTGGTCCTAATGGACCACCATTAGGAATTGAAACACTGCATGAATTTCATGACACAACAGAAGGAATCACACTCTGGATAGGAACCTGGGCAAAACACCAGCGTTTTTGATTTATATGAATCTTGGGCAAATTTCTTTTAACTTGTAGTATGCAATTCAGGGAAGAGCACAAACAAAAAACTCCATTCTTGTCTATCAACCAGCAGTCTGCTGATGTTTTGACTATACAGCCTGTGAACAGCATGTCAATTAAGGACAGAGTCCTCTGTGTGACTTGCTACAAAGCTAAATTATCTGCTGAATCCTAATCTTTCTCTTTTGAAGTTGACATCAGTGTTCTTGTATAAATAAAATGAGGCAGTGTCTCTCTGCAGTAGCCTGTAGCTTCGGGAAAAAAGATCTGTACACATGAGTCTCAGCCACCACAAACCCCTGAAACCCTAAATGAAAAACATCTATCCTCTAACTAACCTAGTACTCAGCACATAAATACCATTAACTGTTCCTGCAGCAGAGCAATTTTATCACAAATATCCTTTCTTAAAGGGCAATCTGAAACACCACTCTTTGAAAGTAAATAAATACAAGGTTAAATTTGCAAGGCTTTCTAACACTCATTTATTTTAAATACTGTCAGTTGCCAAACTTTGCAGCTGCCACAATATTTACTAACAAGTTTTCCACATCATCTACCAAAATTCCATCTGTTGCTCTCAAAGTAGTTGCTGTGAAGCCATCTAAATTGTGCATGTCCCTGACTAATTTCAGTGAATATGAGGATACAGCCTGTAAAGGTAAAAAAAAGCCACTTGCAAGATTTCCTGGCATTTTCTTTAATCTGGAGGACAACCAAGTCAAGTCCTATTATAAAGATTATAGAACTAAAGTGTTTTAATCATAAACAGTAAGTTTATGTTTATCAACTTCTTGTGTGAACACATAGAGGAATGACAGTGGCTGAAGTAAAGCTGCATTTGGTCATCCCAATATATCCAAATGAAGTGGAAACAAAATTTTCTTCCACAGACAAACTTTTTGTTTTGAAAATTATCAGGTGCAATGAGGGAAGAGCCCTTGGGAATGTTGAATTGAAGGATCCATCAACATTCATGATCTCTGCAAGAAACTGGTTCTTTTGAGAAATGAGGCATAGTTTTTTAGCCACCTATGGGAATGAGAAGCCTTCCACTAGACCTGATATTTTATCTTTACATTTGTTAAAGGTTCCCTGAGGATTTCCAGGAACTGCATCCGCCGATATCTATCCCTTGCTATATACTCTAGATTTATAAATGCATTATCAAGTGCAAAAGGCTGTATTTGGCATGCAAAAGGAGCTTTGTAGCTGTCCATTTTTGCAGCCCAGAGAGAAGTAGGAATCTGGTATACAAATATCTTTACATCAAAACCTTTTATTACAGAGAAGTTCAGTGAAAACAAAGAGTCTTCATCTCCTGACTGGCTCCTGAGGAAGCCAGCATTGATGGAGATACGCTGGTGTTCATGGCTAAGTGAACCAATTTCAGTCTCTCCACACCTTCCACAAAGTATGGGCTTTTATCACTGCACACAGAAGGTGCCTCAAAGTAATTTACCAGAAAAAATTAAAAGTCCTGTTAATACCTGGTAAAACATTATTACCGGCCAAGTCAGTAAGTCATTAGCAATAAATCCCATCAGTCAAAGACTGCCTTAAATAGGGAAGAGTACCAAAACCATCAGACAGGAAACAAGCTAAACTATTATTACACATAGAAAACTGTTAAACAAGCATTATTTAGGCAGCTAGGTACTTTATGTCTACTGCTCTTTCTGAACACAATGGTACCCATCCTTTCCTAGTGCTCATTCACTTGCTTCAGGACCACAAGTAAGCTGGTAGCATCCTCTTCTTCCCAACAAAAAAGAGGGAACTGAAGGTCAAAGTAGTTACCAGATTACACAGCCCTTGTTGTGACCTGGGTCAATGAGACATGCCAAGGCCCTCATTTTCTGGCTACTGTCTCCCATTAGATGTGTGAAAACTCACAGCAACTTCCCACCAACAGCCATGTCCTCAGTTACCCACCATGCAGGTTCCCTGCATCTGCTTCAAATCTGCCAGGTTTGCCCTTCCTGACTGTTTCTCATGTTTCTCAGTTTTACCCACCTTGCCCTTTCAGACCTTGTCTTCTAATCTCAGGATACTGAAACAGATTCCTTGTTCCATTTCCTCAAACATTTATTCTCATTTTTCCTTTTCCCATGCTATAGCTAATCCAATACAAGGGATTTTGTGGAGATTTGCCCCTTTAGTTTCTTTTCTTCAGAGGCTTTGGTAACTTCAAGAGGAAAGTTGCTGATAGTGTAAGAAAGAACATATCCTTACTCTCACCTCCAGATACTGAGGTCTATCTAGTCTTTATCACCTTGAGCTGTTTGTTGGCATGACAATCGGGACACAATGTTTTTTTAACTTCCAACCTCTTCTAGATCATTATTGAATTTCTATATTTCTCTGTAGCACAGTTTTTTCTAAAGCTTTTATCTTGGCCAGAGGTTTTTAATCATTGATAGTTTTGGCATCTGATGTCAGTATTTATTACATTTCAGATTGTCTCTCAAAACCACCAAAGTGCTGGAGATATTTAAAGGTCTCTTCCATTCCTGTGATCCCAGTAACTTGTCTTTCCTTAGCCTTGTGCAGATTTCATTAGGGTTTTCTCACTTCCAGGAGAAATCATGCATGGAAAATTACACTATAAGCAGGCAGAGATTTTGCAACATTACAAACAACTGTAAATACATCTTATAATGGGAATTATTTTTTGCCAGTCTCATCAGAAATATACTTACTTGATAGCTCCTTTGTGCATGTAAACAGTTACAATTACACGTTATTTACTTTTCTGTATCTTGACATTTTGCTAAGAACAAGAAAAGGGAAAAGTTCCTAGTTAAGGTTCCCCTGATAAATCCTCACGTACCTATGGACTTACACAAGTGCAACTAAGATCAGAAGTGACTTGGTCAGTCACTTTGGTGTACCTTCCCTAATGTATTCAGCCCAGACTCAGTCTTGCTTTGTGCAAGAAATTGAATGTACTTACTTTGGGTCGAGTGTCAACAACATATATGAAATCACTTCCTGGATTGGCTTTTCTAATGGCCTGGAGCATCTGTTCATCCTCAAGGCATCGGGCACTAAAGCCAGATAAAGGCTGGCTGCTTCTACATATGGAGGCCTGCAGAAAAGCAGACAAGCAAACAAAATACCTGATGTAATTACAAAGTAGGAATTATTTAGCATTCAGAAGCATTTACAAAACCAGATCATTAGATGTTTGCATAGATGTACAATTACATGAGAAAGGCAGAATGGCAAAATTAATCACATGTTAATAAATGCATTATTTTTAATTACATGGTAATAAATACATTATTTTTAAAAAGGCAAGGAAGCATTAAAACAGTACAACCCCATTGGCCCAAGTCTAGTCTTGAATCCAAATTTTAGAGCTGTTTTAAGTATTGTATTTCCCTAACGTGGAATAACTCCTGAAAGGTGATATCTTGAGGATGCAGCCTTGAAATCATGAGAACATTAATATACCATAAAGAACAGGTCTTTTTGCACTCACACTCAGCAGGTACAGGACTGATTACACCCAACCTATACCAGTGCCTGCTTTACTAAACAGCCTGACAGCATAAGCCCAGGAAACAAACATGTATAACATGCAACCAGATCACCAATGATCGTGTATTTTTAGCACTGCCTTTGGAAAAAGACCTCGCTGCATAAGTGTGTCAGGCAGCCTGACTCCTGGAGTACTTGTATTAAGCAGGGCTATTGAAGGAGGCAAGAGAGCTTCTCCAGACCCATCAAGATCACCTTCTTTCCAGATGAAACCAGGAAAGAAGAAACAAAATATGAAATAGGTGGGCAAGGAGACTTTTATTTTTGCTAGGCAGAGGACAGCTAGATTTATAGAAGGCAAGGGGATAATGTACTTTCTAAGCACTGAACACAAGCACGAAGAGAATCTGCCTACTGAAGGTCACAACCTGTGCAGACTGTCCTACAGATTATTTATTACTGTGAGAAAGGACATGCTTTTTTCAGTCATATCTTTGAAGTATCAGTAGTTAGTCAGTAAAGTATGGGTCTTTACGAGAGAAACCCAGAATTGTGTGAGACCCTATTCCCACTTTGTTAATGGTTTTGCAAACAGGTTCTTGTTATTTACAGTTTAGTCTTGTGATCAGCACATATTCCAGTGATTTATTACATGCTATTGCGTAAGCTGAACAGATAGTTCCAGACTTTGCTCTTATCATATTCACAGACTGTGTAAGATGCAGAGGTGTCACATCACCACTGAATTTGTCAGGACAAAGGAGCTATGTGAAAGTTCTGTCTATGAAAGAGTGAATGAGTGGTACCTGTCTCCTCCACATGCAGCAGGCTCTTCCCAAATTGCTGTCAAATCTTATCCCTTTCCTGCCCTTTACTGTATTTACTGGCAACTCATGGCAACCTCCAAATTCACAAGGAGTTATTTCCTCCAACACTGCTTTTCCCAGCTCTTTAAACTATAAAGGATCCAGGAGTAAAGACAATATTTCAGATCCTGGTATTTTGAACATTAACCTGAATTTCAACCACAGCAGAGAAAACATTCAGGCTGAAACATGAAACTCATCCAACCTGAATTACTATATATTGTAATCTACCTGACCCTGAGACCTTTTCTTTCACTGAGATTTGGAAATGTCCAAGTGTTTTGAATCCTAGGTATCCATATTTGGACATAGTTGATCATGCAAAGTGATTAACTCTGAAAAAACCAATCTTAACAAAATGTTAAGAATAGTATGTAATTTATGCAGAAATTGTATTTACTATTTAAAACTTCCTATTCTCCATTTCATTGCAAAATTAATAGATCTTTATGGAAACAATGCTCTGATGAAATGCAGGGTAAAGGAGTAAAAATAATGTCTCATTCCTTTCTTCTGAAGCTCAAATCTATGGTAAGGGCTGCTGTAAAGGCAAGATTTCCATGGAGATTGTAGATTATGATTTGTGCTTGTGACATTCTGCAGAAATATGTCCCATCCTGTGTGGCAAGTGTCACAGATGCCCTGTAACCCCAGACTAGCTCTGTCTCTTGGAAGGTCCTCACCACCCCCCAGCACTAGGGAAGACATCTCAATGCCACTATGGACTGATGCAAGAGTCACACAGATTCTTTGAGAGTACAAAGGGGACATTTGTACACCATTCTTCTAACTGGTAATGACAGCTGAGCTCAGCCAGTCCTTAAGGGGCTGGAACACAAATGTAAAAACACCCAGTCTGGGGGATCCTTCAGTCCAAGGGTGTCCTTGCTCCCCTCAGCTGCCAGAAACAGAAATGCAAATAGTCTAGGTACAGGGTTTTTTTCCAAATGGTTACAGAAAAGTGAAGCAGTTCCTTGCCCAGCTCTGAGAATGTTTGCTATGAAGAGGGGAAGGTGGAACTCCTCACTCTTGCAGACAAGGAGAGTCTCTTCAGCAAAACCACAACATACTGCTCAGCCAAAATTTAGCAGCTCTTATATCCATCCCTTCTGTGTCTCTTGACAGTTCTTTATTTGAAAAGCTGCTCCTAGTTCTCTAACTGATGCAAGTATAGTTTTTCACCTCCTCAGCTTGCTCTCAAGCTACAGGATCCAAAATTGCTCTGTTCTCGTCCCAGTCAGCTACTAAGCTGCTTGCTACTGGCCTTTGCTCTGCCACCCATGTCTCAGGGCCTCTTGCACTACTCCACTTCCTTGTGATACAGAGATCACATATTTTTTGTGTTAGCTGAATGATGAAACTGGGTTTAAATGTCTTAATTAAATGTCTATTAATGAACCAACCACACTAACCAGGCCACACTAATTTTTTTAATTAAATAAACACTGATTTTGTCTTGCAAAACCTTACTAGAAGAATTATGAGACCAAGGCAAAAATAAGCAAACACTTTGAGGTTACAAATTCACACTTACATTGTTACCCTTACAGTAGTAGGAAAGAGCTGGGAAACGCCTTCGGCTGCGAAATTTAGAACTCCCCACTATGATGTGTGCAGTTGCAGACTTTGGTACATAGACTTCTGTAGGATAGGAGTCACAGACCTGTGAAAGGAAATTCTGTTTGTTTGGTCTACAAAGTACAAGTAGTATTAGTCATTTCCACAGCAAAAACAAAATACCAAGGAATTCAAACTTCAGGGAATAGCCTGTTAGTATTGTATACGTATCACTGGCATTGCTCAAAACATTGTTTTGAAGCTGGAAAGTATTAATCCTAACTTATAGATGGCAATACTGAAGCAAAAGGGTTGAAGGGCTGTATTTACAAGTGTTAATTCATGTCTTGTTGAGAACAGACAGGTTTAACACACGTTTATCCCAGAAAAGATTTATCATTACATATAGCAAGGTTGTATTTACAACTGCAGTATCCCCTGTAGCAGAATTTGGGAGTAAAGGAATTTGGGAGTGGGTGAAGTCTTTAAACATTCTGCTGGGAGGGTGAAATAGAGCCAAATTTTTCAGAAAATTTGATAATATAAAAAAAGGACAAAAATAGGAACAGGGAGATAAGAAATTAAGCCACACGAAATGAGGTGTACCAAAAGGCAAGCAGCCCTGACAATGCCTACCACTTCTGAGAGGAACTTGATGAGCCTGCAGATAAAGCCCCAAATTCCCTCTGGAGACAAGTGAGACCACCTGTTTTTACCCCCTTTTCCTGATATTGTCTGTAGCATTCTGACTGGGGTCAAAAGGATATTCAGTATCTCCCTTTGACTTTCTGAGATGACTAAAGCACTAAGGATGCCCAGGAAGAAGTTACTTTCTGAGTCAAGAGATATGTAATGAAGGAGAAAGGAAAGGAAGGGCTTGTGGTTACAGTTGCTGCTGTGGTGAACTGGATTTTATTCATGATGACATTTTTCCTACACTTTATCTTAAAAGAGATCACACATTTTTTTTCCACTCATTTTAACAAAAAGAAAACAAACCCTGACAGCACATTCAGTCTTCTCTGAGAATGTCCCAGTCTGTCCTTAACATGGATATGTTCCAGCAACAGAACCAATGGAGTGCATGGACAAACTTCCTTCAAAAATGTTGTGGTTATTATTTCTCACAATTAATAAGTATTGTAAGGTCTTAAATCATACAAGACTGAATGAGGCAGGACAGCAAGCAGCTAGGAAAATACATGACCTATAAGATAACTGTGAAAAACACTAACAGTCAATCACAGATGCTTCAAAAGGAGTGTGGGAACAGCCAGTGAGGAAAAAACATTTCCAAGCTCACTATCTGTATCTGAAGCAATTTTATTTTTCTTAAAATGACTACGTTGTAATTTTACATGGCCTTACATATCAGGGAAACTCTTATTCACACACATAACCTTAGGAATGACTTAAACTTCTTCCCAGGCAGCTGAACTCTAACATTTAAAACACAGTAGACTTCATTTCCACATCTGTTAAATGAAGACACATCCTTTCTCTCACTTTCTGTGTTCCATTTCGTGTGAAGTAGTAGAGGAACTGCACTTTAATACATGTGTGCACAGCACTGAGCACAAAGAGATGCTGCCACTAAGCACTGTGGTGGTCATCAGTCAGGCTGCTGATTTATTGTACAGAGAGCCTTTGTAACAGAAAAATCCCAACAACTCACTCCGTAGTCTCTGTTTACATCACTGATCTGCCAATAGTTGTTTGGAACACCCATCCGATTGTATTCTTCATTGAGGTCCACGAGCTTCCAGCCTTGCTCTCGTTCTTCTTTATCTAATTTTGGATTGAAGGAGAAGCAATACAGCTCTTCATATTTCACTGGGAAAAAAATAAGCAAAGAGAAAGAGTAAATGACTTCAGATTTCTTGTCCTGAAATCACACTTCAAAACCAGAACTTGGCATTGGCCTTGATGCAGCTTCCTTTCAAAGAGTACACTTTGCTTTACAAAAGCACCTATCCTGGTTTATCTTTACTGTCAAGAAAGCTTCAAAAGTACATGCTGTTTTGTTACTTGTATATGTTGCAATGTATGTGCCTTAATAGAAGTGCTACTTAAAATATACTGTTCTGCTAGTCTTCAGTAGATTTGTAAAAACTTTCCCCAGCACAAAGAAAAAATGTCAGCAATATGCTTTCATCCAAAGAAAACTAAATTCAGTGCCAGAGTAAGCACTTGTTCTTCAAAAGAATTTGTTATCTAGAGGTAGTTTAGAAGTCCCTTTATTAATGTAATATCTATCCTGTGGCAAAGGAAAAAAACATGAACAATGGACTATGCAACACATTCTTCCAAAAATGAAAACTCTCTGTAGTCTTACAAAAGTATAAAAACAGAACAAAAAAAACCCACTTCATATTAACTCTGTCAGGAACATACTGAAAATCAACAAAGTCTTGAGTAGGGAGAAAAAAGAGAATGATTTCCACATTTTCCAGCAGTTTAAACTCCTTCTGTGTTCTCTAATGTCAAACTTCTGGCATGGCACAGATTAGGAAGACAGTCTGGTTTATTTCTCATCTGTTAACCTAAAGTTTTAGCACAATCTATAAATCCAAGCCAAGCTTCTGGTAGCCATCTGAGCTCCTGTTTTCACTGCTTGGTTGTCAGAAGCATCTGGATTTTCTTTCCAATGGACCTGCTGTTCACAGGCACACGGAAAGCCTTTAAAAATCTACCTATATATCCAGACAGAAGTCTGACAGAAGTCTGCCTCGGCATTACAAGTATTATCACATGATGATATCTGTATGTAGTAACAAAAATATTCAAGTATTAATAGTCAGCGCCTTAAAGGGCAGTTTCCACATCTCTGCCAGTACTTATAGGACCTTTCCCAATCTTTCCATAATTTTGCCATAAACATCTGCACACCTGCCATTAAACATGTAGTATCTCATGGTCAGCCTGTTTTACAAAATAGCTTAATTAAGCAAAAAGGCCAAATTCAGCTGACAGCTTGACCTTATTAAAATTCTAGCAAAAATAAAATTAGGCATAGCCTTCACCTTTAATGTAACTAGGACATCTGAGAGCATAGAGCACGTTAAAGCAGTATACAACATGAGCTTCTCTCAGGAACAAATGAAAAGAACAGGCAGAGAATGGAAAGTAGAGCCTGAATAGGTCAAGTTATCTGCTCAGGGAGTAAAGCATACCTTCTAATGCTGAGTAACTGTATTACCTAAAGAAAGTACAGCTTCATGCTCTGACAAAATGACACAGAAGACCACTGTCAGGTACAAATGACCCAGCTTGAATCAGAGCCTTCTAATTTGGAGTAGGTGGGCAGGATTTTATCCTGTCTCAAATCACAATCAGATAGTTTGCTGGAGAAGGAAAACTACTGTGCAGCTAAACTATGCAAAGAGCTAATTCTGCAGTGCTGTTACTGCATCTTCTTCACTCCGACCTTCTGCAGTCAGTCACTAAACTTGTATTCAGGGTTCTCAGCTTCTCTTCCTTTCATCATTCTGGTGCATAGCAGCACACACACCTCCTCCTGCCTCCAAGAAAAAGGATTACAGAATCACATGCCTGCCAGCATACATGAACATGTACTTGCTGAGGTGCACAGAATGAATCCAGATTTTCATCAGCAGAACCACTGATTGAATTTTTCTAATTGTTTTAAATTTCTCTGATTACTTTCATCCTGCATCACCTAGCTTACCAAGTTACTTTTGCTACAGTTATATAGTACTATTGCTACTATTAGTACTTTATAAAGTTCAGTAGTTGTGCTGGTGGACTGTGCAATTTTTTCCCCTCTACACAGCAGATAAAACTGGTACTCTCCTAACAAGAAAAAAAATTAGCGCTAGTTGTTGTCAGCTTTGCAAAGACTACAATAGAAAATTTCTTTGCATACTATTAAAATAATAATAAGGAACAAGAGTTGGTGTTATATTTCTAAAGTCATAGTTTAAAATCAACAATCCAGAAGCTTTGTCAGTTAGGTCTTAGGAGAGCAGAGTGCAGAGAGGAGCTATAATGTAGGCAATCAAATGTTGGGCTTTGGGGCAACATTTGTTTTTTCATTGAAAAGGGGAAAGGGAAGCCTTTCACTGATTTTAAGGAATTTCTGCACAGCACAAAAAGTCAAAATGGAAATCTTGACAGGACCACTAAATATATTGTGAAGTTTTGTTACAACAGGGACATAAAAGTTACCTGAATTTAGAATATTCTCCTAAGTTTACATTTACACAAGTCATACAGCAAATGAGTTGCACATAAAATAGAATTATAATATATTTTATGGCCCATGATACCCTAGATTATTATTCTAAATAGAATTTCATGTCATACTTTATGGAGTGAACTACTTGTCATAGTGAGCTTTCTTCATTGCTCCACAAATGATTATATCAATATTTCTCTCATAACACATCTCTATCGAACGTTTTTTCCTTAACCTGCAAAGGACAAAGATGCACAGATACATTTCTTCCATTAAATTCTCCCTCTTCAAGATGAAGATTGATTTTTGGGCTGTTTCCTTCCCATACCTGGTCGAGCCAGACGTATCAGAGATATGTAAACGTCATGGCAGTCTCGTTCCTGAGGGATCACTAGCTGGATGACCTGGAAGTTCTTGCAGCGGATCAGTAATGGGCAACCAGTGGCAGTGGTGGCTTGCTTTTCAATAGAGGAAATTTGGCTGTGGAGAACCTGAGGGGAATTGAAGAGAGTTCTGCTAGTCAAATCCTTAAGAAGAAAATTATTTATAATGATGTGCCAGAGCAGGCACAGTAGCTTCCACTAGTGTTTCAGAAAACCCTCATGCTCCTCCCCTTGTAGTTTTGTTCCAGCTTCAGGCTCAAGTAGCTTGATACATCATCTGCAGACAAAGAGGCATTTCTGGAGTGTTTCAGCTGCTCAAACATCAGCCTGCTCACATTATCCAAAGCTTTTTTTTCCTTTGCTTTAGTGCAAGCTAGTGGTTGTCAAAGCTCTTTTCATCTATTTGCACAGTGAAAAGATGAGCCAGCATCAGTTACATAAGGCTAAAATATTGTGCCTCCTCATGGGCAGAATGGTAATGCTGATATCATTTTAAATACTGCATCAAATGAGATGAAACATTACAATAAAAATCTGGTAAGGAATAGTGGGATCAAAGGAAGATGGAGCTAATTAGTGCAAAAATGAAAAAGGGGTGCATAATTAAGCTACAGAAAAGGCTCTCAGATCTATGATGCTGAGCAATAGCTGTGCCTGTATATGTTCATGTGTGTTGGTTTTGGCTGGAGTAGAGTTAATTTCCTTCACAGTGGCTGACATGGGGCTGTGGTTTGAATTTGCACTGAACAGGGAGTTGATAATATAGACATCAGAGCCAAGGCCTTCTGCAATGCTGGCAAGGGAACTGAGAGTGCATGAAGGGCTGGGAGGAGACACAGACAGGACAGGTGACCCCAAATGACCAAAGGGATATTCCAGACCATATGGCATCCTGTTTGGTATACAGAGTGGAAGGAAGCAGGAAGCAGGGCACATTTGGAGTGATGACATTCACCTTTCCAAGCCACTGTTACTTGTGATGGGACCCTGCTCTCCTGGAGATGGCTGAACAGCTGCCTGCCCCTGGGAAGCAGTGAAATCATTCCTTGTTTTGCTTTGCCTGTGCGTGTGGCTTTTGCTTTCCCTAGTAAACTGTCTTTATCTTAATCCATGAGTTTTCTACCTTTTACCCTTTAGTTTCTCTCCCTGATTCTGCTGGTTGGGGAAGTGAGCGAGTGGCTGCATGGGGCTTGGTCAATGGCTGGGGTTAAACCACAAAAAAATGCAATTTATGTTGTCAACCAGTCAAAACAGTTAATTCAAAATACCACTTTATTTTAAAAATTAAAGTATTATACCAACAAAATCACTGATTCAACACTAGCATTAAGGGAGAAGGCCAAGAATTGGCAGAGCCAAGGAAGTAGTTCACATTCAAGGCATTTCTCCTTAGTTCTTGCTGGATGATAGGAGCAACAGTGCAGTTTACAGCAGCTGTTCCTTAGTCAATCACATTTGGTGTTCACAGAGTGAAAGCCCTTCTACTCCTCTTACTATAATGTAATCTCTAGAATCCACTGAAAATTTTTGAAAATTACTAGGCTGGAACTTCATGTGACCTCATAAAAGCATCCATATGAACTAATTCACTATTTTTAAACTGTTTTGGAAGTAATTTTCAAATTACCATCAGTAAAGCGCCATGCACTGACAACTAATTGAAATAATAAAAATTCATACCCATGTTTCCTTGCGAGTTTCAGAACCATTCTCCACAAATATGACATGGGTAGCTGTTAAATATAAGGTTCCCACCACAGCTCTTCTTGAAGATAAACGATCAAGTAACCTAACATTTTCCACCTATACAAAAAAGTGACAAGAGGAAAAAAAAAAGAAATAATGAGGCTATGACAGAAAGCTCAATAGTAAGAGCTCAATGTTCACATTTTGTCTATTACAAAGTTCTTTTCAGCACAACATTAAATATCAAAGAAGTATAACTACATGAGAAAATGTGATTATATGCGATCTATTTCCAGATCTTCCTTAATGTTCCGTTTTTCCCCTCTTGTGGTACCTCTGTATCCAAAAACCTGTTACTTCCAAAGACAATTTGTCACTTGAGCTCTTTCTTGTGATCTCATCTTACCAAAATCCTGTAACAGCAAGGCAGGGCCTGTCCTTCAGCTAAACTCTAGCTCCATTCAAGCCATTCCAGAAAATTAAAACAGTAAGTAGGAGATAATAGTGGTAGAGTGTCTTTCTTCAATGGGTCTCAATCAGGCAAATTTTCTTCCATGCAAATCTCTGCTAAGATTTAAAACAATGTTAAAAGAGTTTAAAAGAGTTTAAAACAAACATTTTGATGTTGGTCCCTACATTCCTGTTAGGGCTGACAGCAGAGGTCACACTGGAAGTTTTTGCCTTCAGTAACTTTTCAATGGGACTCAAGAACTCCATTCCCACTGCTCTCCCACTTTGGGCACAAAATGGGCATTTTCCCTTTGCTGCACTCCCGACAACAAGAGAGTCCATAACACATCATTGACTCTAAGATCACCAGGTTGTGACTCATACATCATTAGTATTTTGTATATGGCATGTGCTGTAGGCACCTATTAGGGGTAGGAACTAGATGACCTTTAAGATTCCTTTGAACACAAACTGTTCTGGGCTTCTATGATTCCTGAGAAACTAGAACAATAAAAAAAATCAACAAGTTGGATATTCAGTGGGATAGAACCTGCCCAGAACAGTTACAAATTTGCTACCATGGGTTTTGATGGGTCTCCTACTACAACAATTTTAAAACTAATATTAGTTGATTTTCCTGAAAACAGAATGCCAGCATCTGAGAATTACATGTTTGCAATGTGTATTCCAAATACATCACACTATTTTAAAAACAGAAATAAAGAAAACCTTAAAATGAAAATAAGCCAATTTAGTAGCAAAATGCTTAAAATCAAACAATTATTAAAGCAGCGTCATCTCTCTCAAGGCCAGTTATAATCTGTTTTAAACAAAAATAAAACTATTTATTTAAACAAAAAAAACCCTCTAGAAAGCAGGGATGAAGTCTTTTCCCAGGGCCATCTACTTCAGAGGTCATGTATTGGCTTGAGAAGGAATGGAAGAAATACAGTATTAATCCAGCAAGCATTCAGCAGCAAGCAAAAGAGGGATGATACAAAAGAAAAATGTAGGCAGTGCCCTTCTGAAAGGAACTCACAAAACAAATAAAAATCAGCATTGTCTGGATGAAGAAAGGTCCCTGCCCTGCAGTCCAGCCAACAAAGACTCTGCTGCACAGCACTGATCTTGCACAAGGCACTCATCACCCATCCCGGCCTACAGAATGAGCTAGCATAGGCCACAACACACAAGCAAAGCAGGCATCCACACAGCAGAGCAGGGCTGAGGGATGAATTTCCAGACCTCCTAAGTCACATCCTTCCCCACTCATCAATCACAGCCCCAGGACTGAAAAATGCTAACCAACAAAGCTCCTCTTTGGTTATGGTTTGGGTTGTTTTGTTGTTTTGTTTTTTTTTTTTTTTTTAATACAGAGTTACAAATAAATTAAAGGTTGGATCTGAATGAATAGGAACAGTTGCAGTAAGAGCTGTGTGGTAAGTCTGATTTCATCAAAGCAAATGCAGTGGCTGCACCCGGGGAGATGTGAATTCACCTCTCCCTGCAGTTTGTCTCTCAAGAACAGAAAATTGCAGCAGCTGAGGGAAGAATGTGAGAGGCAGGCATGTACTCATGCTCCCTCAGGATCTCAGCCCAGCTCTGGGGCCTTCCTAAGATGAGGTCACACTTTTTGATAGCCATAACTGTGTTTACATTCCATTAATTTTATTAAATAACATTTTGTATATCTGTAACTTATTGACTTTCATAAGACCCTGTGAGAGCAAACTTCACATTTCAGCTATACATTGCACAATAAAATCCCTTCCTCCTGCTCTTTTTGAATCTGTCACCAGTGATGTGCCACTCATGCTGTTACAGATCCTTCCCCCCATCCTTGTGTTCCAAAACTGAAGAGCCCAACTTTACATAATTGTGACCTTTATGGAAGCTGTTTCAGACAAGCTCTTCCACGCTTTTTACTATTCTGTGTGAGGTCTACTTCCTGAGAAAAGGCCAAAAGTGCAAACAGAATTCAAAAGTTGGATTTACAACAGGTTTTTGTAGCTTGTGTAGTGGAATAGTGATGTTTGCTGTTTTGCTTTTTATTTAGTTTTTAAAAGTTCTCAAACGTTGCTTGCTTTTTTGTCTTCTGCTGAACACAGTGGGGTTTGGGTTAGTTTTGGGGTTGTTTTTGGTTTTTTTTGGAACTAGCAATTGTAACTCTTAGTCATGTTTGCATACATAAGTTAAGATCTACCATCTCATGTGTATTATCCTATATTTATTAATGATAAATTTAGCCCAGCAGTATAATGAGGCATTGATCAATCTTAGATTTCATTCTGCTGATCAAAGCCTTCTTTCTTCTTCTGCACCATCCCAATAAGGAAAATAAAGCCATGTCCAGCAGGGTCTTTAAAGCTAGAGAGTTTGGAATAGAGGGGATGGGAATATGTTCACTTCCACAAGAGGGGAATACACATTGCAATAGAGCTTTGGAAGAAGAGGAGTTTTTTTATCTAAAAAGTCACAGCATGCTGATAAATCAGTATTAATGGCCAAAATTTATATCAGAAAGAGATAATAATTACTTTTCTTTTATTTCCTATAAACAAATGCTCCCTTTTCACCAAAACATCTACGGACTTTATTGGAGAATGTTGGAAATTATGTATGTACTGACACATGTCAGGAAAAAGCATAGAGACCGTGCACAGCTGTTCACCTAAAATGAACAGCTGGTGTGAGAGATCAGATTGGAAAACGCAAGTCTGTAAAGGTGAGAGCTGGAATACTGCAAGGAGTTAAAAGGAAAGCAATAGCCAAGGCAGTCTAGAGAGGGGCATCTAAGTAAAACTTCAATTATTTAAATAATTAATTTGAAGCTCTTGCCTATCACTTTTTTTTTTTCTCTTTCCTGATGACTGTGGTTGTCTTGGCCTAAAGAAGAGACCACCAGGACATTTATTTCAATGACTAAAACTGCTTACATGGAGATAAATAAAGTTACCCAAAAAGTCTATTTCCAATGCAACACAGATGACAGAAAAAAGGATGCAAAAATAGAAGTTAAAGGGAGCACAGATTAAGAACAGATGGAAGGCACTATTTACTCAGAGTATAAACATGACAAATGACTTATGAACAAGGTTGCCAGAAGGTCATTCAAGAAAAAAATGTCATATTGGGGAAAATCATAGGCCAAAGTTTTATTCAGGCACAACTCCCACCAGTTTCAATATGACTCCCACCTAAGGAAGAAAGCATTTGGAAAAGTTTGCATGCCAAAATATTATTCCTAAAAATATTCATGTACCCTAATTTGTTTCCATTTTTAGTTTACATAACTTTTTTAATAAGCTTTGACTGCATAGCCTATTTTTGAATGCTTTTTGAGTATGCTGCCTTCGTCCTCACTTCTTTAAGCTCTTTCAGTATCTCCAAACATGTCAGCATTGCACAACAGTGCAGAAGTTACTGCTACTATTTCAGGCTGTTCACAGTTCTACATGGGAAAGCTTTTTCAGATAAACACAGGAACAGTTCTGACTGTGGGCTCAGACTGAGCAGAGAAAGGAGAGAGAAGCAAAACTGCATGACAGATTGGCCAGAACTGGAGCTTCCTGTCACAGCAAAATTAATGTGCAGCACGGAGATGCTATCTGACACATGGTCTCTACTGTAGGATTTTCCAATAATATGAATTATGAAAAAAAAATCTCAAAGAGCTTTTTTTCTCACTACATAGGTTTTAAGTCTATGTGGTTGCTTCCTATGCATTACCTAACCTGGAGTAGAAGACACTTGAACAGCTAGTTCTGCCATGGTGTTCACTGACCTGCCCGTTAGCACTGAGCATCCTGTAGAAGCTGAAGAGCCTATTTGTCAGCCAAGAACAAAAGAGATCAGCTCCCCTACCCTAGTGCTCCTCGTTTCTTTAGGAGGAACCCTGACTAATTCCTCTCCTCTAATTCTTTATCCCAAGAAGGAGAAAGGCCAGAAGACCCTCCTAGCCAGGAGAAAGCTGCTGATTAAAGGTAAGCAGGGAATGCCCTCACGCAGGCCACATCCTTAGGAGCTTCTCTGTTTTTAGACAGTTGAAATTCATTGCTCTACAACTATGTGTGAAAGCAAGTTTCATGCAAAAGCTGATAAAGTACCTTGAAATTTGGCCGTACAAATGAGTTTCAGTGATTCTTCAAGGACAAAGAAAGGCCACTTTCACAAACATCTCTGCTGCTGAAAAAGTTGACCCAAAGCCAAGGCTGGGCCCCTAGGGGCACACATTTAGCCCTCCGAAGGCTCCTTCTTGTCCATCCCCTTGGGCTCCTAGACTGACCAGGGATTTCTGCTGCCTTCCCTACTCTCCTTATGAGGTTACACACATGAGTAAAAGCAAGAAGAAACTGCACCCTGGGAATTCACGACAGGACTCTCACTGGCCTCAGCACTGCAGGAGACAAAAGCTAAGGGAAGAGCTTGTGAAAGCCAAAAGCCTGAGCCTAATGAGAAAAAAGGAGCACAGCTGGTATGGTTTGAGGCCAAGTGGAATATTTGAGCTTTCTTCACCCTGATTGACCCCAGCTATCCATGTGTTTAACATAATTCCTGAGAGTGAAAAAAGACAGCATGCAAAAAGCCAAATGCTATTACTTTTTTCTTTCAAGACAAAGATAGTAGTGTTGTACTTGTTAAACAAAACATACAATAAGTGGGTTTTTTGCATGATCTTGGAGCAAGAATAAAAAAAAAACTGAATTGCCAGTTGGTGCTGCCTTTTAATGTGGTTTCTATTCTATTTCATAAGAATCATAAAAACTGTAGTTGATGCATGTTACTTTTTTATTTTTCCCTCTCTGAAAAGATCTCCCAAGTGCAGTAAAATAATGTACAGTCTATGAAGTTAGACGGTTGCATGTGTCAAAACACTCAAACAAAGCCAAAAGTAAGTCATTAAATTTAAGCAAAGACACCTTAAGATATGCATGGTAAAAAGTTTCCTCACGGCAAATATGGCAGGATGGGGGAAAATATTCAAGAAAAATCTAAACAAGCTTAATTTTCCAAAGGACTAAAGTGAAATGGAGAAAAAGAAAAAAGAACAAGGAATGATTCACAATAGCAAGATAGAGAACAAATTACCTAATAAGTTGGCTTAAAAAAAAAAGATCCTGTTGTCTGCTAAGATCTATAAAAAGAGTGAGGTCAACACCACATTATTGGATACACCTGAACAGCGGCCGCATAATGGAGCAGTAAACAAGAAGCCATTACAAAGTATAGAACATTACAATATGGTGTCAACATTGTAACACAAGGCTCATACATAAAGTTTTCTCTTTCAGTCTCTATTAGATCTCATTTAAGGATGAAAAGGAGAAGAGAGCAATTAAGTGTGTTCTACTAAAAATCCTATCTAAGAGCTTTAATTTAGGAAAAATAGGGCTTCCTCAAGGCAGTAAACCTTAATACATTTCCCAAATTCGTTTAGATTTGGTTCTGAAATGATATATACAGAGAAAGAATTCTGCATGCAGCCAAGGGATACTGAAAAGAAATATATCTTTAAACTCCTGTATTTGATACAGGCTTTTGTGTTACATGTTTAAAACCATGCCCTGTTCAGAAGCCTATTTTACATCAGCAGTACCAAGCCATTTCAGCTGTGCAGGCCACAAGAGATTTGCATTAAAAATGGATTTGTAGGACTCCCTTTTCTGGTGGTAGGGACTTGTCTTTCTCAGCAGAGTACACCTACACAACAGGAAATGTCAGTGTGCATTTTCTATTGCAAATAGATAATTCCTTTAGTTTACAGACAGCAATAGCTCAAATATCACCCACTTGGGCCCATTAACAGCAAGCCTAGAGATTCCACCCTTGACCACCCCAAAGCTAAACTTCTCAAATCCTTCATTCCAACTTCTCCTACTATGCATTTAAAGAAAAAAAAAATCAAAGAGAACCCTGCAGACATGATTTTCAGTTCTACTTTTCAAGTGCAATAAGGTTTAGAGTTAGTGGTTCAGACACAAATACCAAGACAACAAATTAAAATACAGGTCTACCCATGATTTTTAATGCTTGCTTTGTGACTTTATCCAGCTACCTCTTAAGTGAGTGCCACATTATTGAAAATATCAAAGTCTGTGTGATCTTCTGACCATTTTTAACCAAATATTTTGAGAATAATGGCTGTTACAAGATTTTGTTTAAATCAAAACTCATACTAATAAGAAGGTAGTTTGATGACTCTAATTCAAAACAAATATTTTATAGCACAATTCCAATCAGATATTTTAAGTCTAATCCCACAATATGTGGATATTTTCTGCAGTTCCTATTTTCATTTTATCCACCTCCAGTCTGATGTTACCACAGAACATTTTCTGGCATAATATAATACAAAGCTTACTTGTATTAAATTTATCCTTTGGGCTCAAAGTTTCATAGCACAAAGACGGAATAAATAGAACCCAAAGAAAATTAAATTGCATTCTAAATAAGGAAGATTTATTAATAAGAAAAAAATCCATAACTCACAAAATCAGAGTTAAATGTGTCCAGGATTAGATGTTTTAATGCATCATTTGACTAAAGCAGCGAAGTAGAATGACATATTTGGAGCCATTAAACATTACTGGACCCAGAGCAGGCTAAACCATTTTTAACCATGATGTAAAGTGAGAAAACAGTTATGAAATCAGAAAACACCAGCTGAATTGTAAGACACACTGCTCTAAGTTGTATACTTAGAGAAAAGTACAGAAACCACATTCACACAATACTCAAAAAGCAGAAAATCAACTTGGCACTTAAAAGACATTGCAGCAATGTGTTTGCTGTAAACTGATGACCCAAAACACCAATAAAAGGCAAAAGCCATGCCAGCCTCACCTCCTCTATCTTTTCTAACTTGCAATTAAACAACAGTTTAGCCAAACTCTAGTACTATAGTGAAATGCCTGTGGCACTCCATTCCCCATTCCCAGTGGGGGAAACCACCAGTCCACACCCCCCAGGTGTTTCCCAATATCAACTCAGGGCTGCTGCCACCTTTCTACATAACTGAAATAAGTCTAACTCTTCCAAAAGGAATTGTAGCTTGGATACAGAGAACATAACTATAATATCACATCTTATCTTAACAGAAGGCACACAGAGAGCAGTGGTAGAATATGCCAGCTTACCTAAAAAAAAGGTGGAGATCCAGTAACCCACAATATTTAGTTGGAGAGTAAAGACTGGGCGTGCTGGGTTCAATTTTGCTATTGATCTGGATAGACACCTGGACAAATATTTTGCCATTTACATTGTTATATATAAAGTGGATATAAATTATATGGGTTTCCTGATGGAGGCTTTGTGAAAAAGGACATGTTACAAAACTTTATAAAAAAAGCAAGAATTATGGAAAGTAGATTGAAAACAAAAGCAAACACACAGCTCATTTACACATGCTGGAAATTTATTCTGTGAAGCAGTACATCTGGTAGAGAGATTTGTCATTAATGTGGAAGCAGATCTTATATTCTGCCTGAGAGAGGCATCATTGAAAGGAAATACCTCACAAAAATGAAAGCACTTGAGCAACTCAAGTCACCCCAAGTATTCTGTTAACACTGAACCAAAAGAATTTCTGGGCTAAGTCCACTGAAGACAGCTAGTACACCAGGGATAAACTGATGTGTTCTTTATTAGAAGACTATTAAGTAGGCCTGCTGCCAATATACAAACACAAATGATATGAAGAGTTACAAATAAAATAAAGTAACTGATTAGCTACAGTGCATGAAGTTGCCCTATGAACATATCTACATAACTCTGTATCTACCATCCTGTCCATGGCCAGAAATACCTCTACACACGCTCATAAAACATGCTTCTAATCCTCTCAGAAGTACTGTTGATTTCTTTTTTTCTGAACATTATGAGCTGTTTGTCATATTTTGAGTTTGGAGAGTTATCCTAAATTATCTTGCTGTTCAATCGGAACTCACGTCAGTCACTGGGTTTACTTTTTTACTTTTAATTTTTAAAAGGGTATGGGAGTTATATATAATTCTATTCAGCAATGGGAGACAGTTTTCAACTCTTAAATTACAGCCTTCATACATAGGATGGCACTTACCTTGTGAAAATATAGTGCCTATATATGTTCATACAGGCATACATGATGTATGCACCCTGTTTTCTATCAAAGAGTACAATGATAATGGCCAGTACACCAAATAGTGTGTTAGCAGGTGGATACACACTGTCTCTTGGGAAAGCACCAAAATGGCTTTTGCAGTGGGAAATCCTGCTCCAGAAGAGTCTTGCAAGACTATGTGGTCAAAAGAAATACAAAGGATCTTCAACACAGATAAACATAGTAGAATACCTCCAGGAAAAAAAACCTGAAATATATCTACAGAACAATGGACTGGACATAGGAAAGAAGTCTTGGGGTCATTGATGACATTTCTCTAAAATTATCAGAATCTGGTGGGTTGTGATCAAGATTTACTGTGAAGGCATGGATAAGGTGAACATGGAATTTTTATTGAACACATCCTTGAAGCTAGAAGGAAGCAAGACTGAAGGAAGCTACTCAGGACTTTCCAATAGACTGAAGAAGGTAATTTTTGTAAAGCCATGATCTTCTGGAACGTGTTTCCATGCAGGCTGTGGAGCCAGAGAGTGCTGTCTATAAGGAGCTCTGGCTAATTCACACAGAGTGGTCCATAAATGGACACTAATGGAACTAGGAAGAGCTGGACCCTAATACAACTGTAGATGCTGAGAAGCTACAGAATGTGGCCAAGTCTAAATGTTCTTTCTCCTGTGTCACTCTGACACAGAGTAGTCATCTTAATGAGCCAACTGGTATGGAATTACCTTCTGCTTTTAATGTCTGTTATGTTTTATCAGATTAATTTTAATATTTATGAACCATCAATCACTATAGTCATATTTTACTTAAAACAATTGCTGAGACCTAATGGGAGTCATGTAATATGACTCCTTTGAAGGAAAAGCTTTTACTTGGGCCAAGAATTTTGTTTTCAGATATTATTAAGTTTATTAACTTGCTAAGTATGGGATTTTCCTTGATTTTCCATTTGGCTGGGTTTGTGAATCAAGGAAAGTGTCAATATTCTGAAATTAATACCTTTGCAGAGCAGAGCAGTCACTTCTCAAATTCTCTCGGGACAAGATTGTATGGAGTCAGGAAATGTGACACCAGAGGCTAACACGATACTGTGAGCTTTCCCTTACCTATTTTTACATTACAGCCATTGGAAATCATTTAATGATCAGTTCCAAATTATCAAAACCAAATTCAGTAAAAACAGGGAAAAAAAAAAGTTCTGGTGATTGACTTTAAGCTGAGGTGTTAAAAAAATATCAAAGGTGCCAATTCTGTTAGGTAGCTGCAGATACACTGATTTTTCAGTGTATTTAGGAGTAACTGGAGAAATGAAGTATTTCAGTAGTGACTCTTGTTGATTTTCTACATTTATATTGGAAATTTTAAAGGATTTTTGTACTCCTTGTACCTTTAAATCATGCCTTCCAAACTGCTCTACTATATCAGAAACCTTTTAGCATAGGTATAAGAGACAGGATTGAGGACTGCGGAATCACCTCACACTCAGTAAGGTTTTCAGTGACCTGAGGCATTGGTACAGTGCCTTCTCACAGTATCAGATACAAAAATGGGTTTTACATATGCAGAGTAATATTTTCAGGACCTGGATGTAGAAAAGAAAACAAATAAGCTTCCATTGCCTGCAACAGGAACTTGACTGGGTCTTCCATATCACGGCAAATACAACCTTTTTATATATGTATATATTTTTCTACCCTTATTAATTTGTTTTCAACATTTTTCCCATTCTTGCTTTCAGCACTCTTCAGCGAATGGTCAGGAGCATCTGTACAGACAACTTCCACTGATTGTATCCTACCTGCAGGAGGATACAGCCATACTATTCTGAAATTCTTCCTTCCCAAATAGGCAGATAACAGATCATGAAATGAGATGAATGCCAGTTGTTATAAATGCCTATCTTCTTAATAGATTTTCAGCTTAAGACCTAAAGGCCAAAAAAGATAGACAAATAACAAGGCCCTAATCTCAAATTCATGCCATCATATTAAATATTGGTAATAAATACAAATAAATACTTAATTTCAGGGGATTGGGTTATTAAATTAATAAATAAATGTGAAAATTTATCCCACCCATTTCAAATTAACATATTGCTCTGGTTCACTTTTCTATTATTACTTTTAATCTAAACCTTTTACGTGTTAAAACTGTATCTTTCTTTTAGAGCAAGGTGGCAATTTTGTTAACAAATACAGGCCTAGCGCTGAGAAAGGTGTAGAAAAAGACGGATTACGTCGGCTAAAGATCGAATATATGCACAGAAACACTAAATCAATTCATCCCCGACTCTGAAATCCTGGGGCAAACCGAAGGCGTCTGAAAAGCAGGTACCACAGCTCCCATTTCGGATACACACAGCTCATGGACAGTGCCTGCGTTAACACAGCGAGTGAACGAGAAGCCCGACAAGCCCATACCGCAGAGCAACGCGCCCATCTCTCGGCGTCTCGGGCAGGTACCATGGCAAGCCGGCCGGAAACCAGCCCGCAGCATCAGCTGGAAGGCCGTAGAGGCCCTCGGGGCTGCGGAGTAAGGCTCCTGTGGGCCGGAGCAGGAGGGGCCGAGGGGATGCTGCCGGGGTCGAGGGGATGCTACCGCGGCCGGGGCCGCCCGGCGGGACCCACCTTGGGCATCCGGATGTGCTCCATGGCGGCAGCGCCCGGCCGAGCTCCTCATGCACCGCCCGCCGCCGGCGGAGGCAGCCCTGCGCACCTGCCCTCTCCCCGGCTTCCTCCGGCCCTGCTGCTAAAAAAAAAATTTTTTTTTAATAATAAATTTTCATTTTAGGATCCAAGTGGCCCGTA
>JANPWX010000065.1:677647-753300 GCA_024734555.1 Trochalopteron elliotii
TCCGTAATTCACGACTTTGCTGCATCCTCAGATTTGCACAAGGGAGTATTTTCTGTGATGCACAGTTTTCAGCCTTATACCAGAAATACCTTTTCCCGTCTTTTGCCTTACCCATTGCCAGAGACGTGTTTCCTCTTGGAGCAAAAAGAAATTATTCTGAGATGGTTTTCCCAGTTTACCAGTGTGAAGATAAAGATCAGGTATCTCTAACCATCTTTGAATTTCTATCACATTGAGAGCAAAAAGAGAAACTTCTCAGTGTTTATACCAATGTGCAAATGACTAGAGGTGCTAGTATATTATTTCAGACACACCATAAATATAAAATGCCCAGATATTCTATATTGATCAACGTATTCCAGCAATTCTTTACAAGTAGAGCCTAGCCTCAAGGAGGCATAGAAATAAGTATGGAGACCTGCCAAACAAACCCCACAAAGGCCACAGCAAGAGGACTCTGCTCCAGAGCAACAGCAGCTCTCCACATATCCTCTTCTTGCTTGCAGAAAAGAGAGCAAGGTTAATTTATTTGGTGAAAGATAAAATATGGATTGAAAATTACATGGGGTTACCAAAAACAGAAATGCATTTTACCTCAAGGAAAAGGGAACAATGGGTACAAACTGCACTGGTTGCAAAGTTTCTCCAATCCTGCCACTTTCTTGCTAGTGAATGGTTATATTAGAGGGTTTTTTTCTCCATTTCTTATCCACAAAACCCAGGGCACCAAAAGGGGTTTTGTATATCAGCTCTTAGGTTAGAGGAGACAGAAGGTGTACTATCATGAGTGGAAAATAAGTCACCTCTGGATTTGACCACTCTGCTTGCCACCCCCATTTTGGCCCATTTCTGCCCACTTTTCTCTCTTAGTTCCACTGCTGTTTGGATAGCATTCATAAATGTGCATAAAGTGCAGACTTCACAAGACTCTTGATCAGTGGCATATTTTTATTCTCTATTTTAGGCCAGAGCATCAGAATCAATTAAGAATTAACCAACCATGGAACATGTTTCCTTTGTAGTTATGGCTGATGTGATTCACTGCATGTGTTATCATCTCTTGGCATTACCACCAATGAGTAAAGTTGGAAGAAAGTACATTTATCCTTTCAGTCCCCAGAGATGCTTTCACTCTGGTACATCTTGCAATTCATCACAGCCAAGTTCAAGTCTTACAGTTGATGTCAGGAAAACTTTCAGATATAAGGGACAATGCACTTTAATTCTGCTTCACATTCATCAGTAACTGCAAAACTAAAGCATTGCTGTTCATGTAGCAATCAGTTGCTCAACATCCTGACAGAGTTTTTGGCTTGTCTTGGGCTGATAAAATAATTGATGGGCAAATGCAGCTGTAAACAGAACTTGGGTTTAGATAAAAGTTACATCTAATGCAATCGTCATGGAAAGCTTCAGTAAGCACAGCCTTCTAAAAATTCTTTTACATTTTTTCATTTGCATTTCAGGCTCATGGAGACTGCTGCCTCAACAGTCTGGAAATTAAATCCTCTGTAATGGTATAATCAGAAATAATTCTGCATATTACTGCTCTAACTCGACTAAGATGTAGGGGCAGGAAAATTAAATTGCCATGCCTACATAGGTTTTGACCTATCTACTGAAACTGCCAATAAAGTTCTTAATTCATTTCCCATGAAGAAGACTGGTCACTGAGGACTAGAATCACACCAGTGTAATTGTTTTCTATATCCATATGTAACAGAGCCAGCTTTCAGCCTTATCCATTAAAACCTGAAAGCACATTTCACTTCCAATATGTAAACACTTCTGTTATATTGAGTGGAGTCACCCAAATACTCAGACATTTTGCATACTACCTACTTGGCATGGATTTGAATCATCATGTTAGATGTGGAAGGCTTTTTGGATTTATTTGTGTTTTCCAATTATTTCTTACTTGTTTAAGGGTAGTTTCCTGTGGGCTGCATTTTAATATAATATAAAATCAAATAATATATTTAGGTACTTCTAATACTTATTTAAAGTTTAATCTACAGATTTGTAGACATAAATTAAATACTGCCACGCAGGGAAGAAAATAACTGAAAATTGGTGGTATAACAGCTTTGTCGCTGGGACAGCTCTAGCCAAGGTGACAGAATCCTCCAACTAAAGAAGTCTGGTATATGGGATGAAGATGTGGAGATTGGGCTCAGCCCACATTACTATGGGCTAAAGGCAAACAGTACTGGTTTGAGTGCAGCCCCGGGTTTCTGGATAAGGAATAGAGCTTAAAAAACCCCAGCTTGACATTTCACCAAGGAAATGCTTTTGGTCCCACTGATGGCAAAAAGTGGGTTTTGGGCATCAACTCTTTCTCATGCAATTCATCATACTGGTCTTTGTACATTATTTGTTGAAAATTACTTACAAACCAAACAGGACTATATCAAAGCCAACTGACTTTCTTATCAGTGTTTCTTCTAATGAAAATATCCAGTAAGACGCATGGCAAAATAGTTTTTTTTAAATAGTCTAAAAAGGGGAATAGTACCACTTTTTACCATAGAATACAGTATATTAATACATTTTGAAACATAACATGTATACCAGTAATACACAAGAGTGTCATGGAACTTGTAATTACTTTGTAGTTTCAAAATTCTTTTCTTCCACAATTTCACAGTACTTCTTTGCTGGTTTAACCCCTTCATAAGGAAAAAAACCACCCCTATAATTTCTTAGAATTATGGAAGCTTTAAGTTTGGGAAAGACTTTTAGGATAATTGATTCCAGCCATTAACCTAAACATGCTACCATTAAACATAATATCCAGCCTAAACCTTCTCTGGCACAGCTTGAGTCCATTTTCTCTCACCCTGTCACTTGCTGCCTGAGAGAAGAGACCAATCCTCACCTGCTACAACTTCCTCTCAGGTAGCTGTAAAGAGTGGTAAGGTCTTTCCTAAGCCTCCTTTTCTCCAGGATAAACAACCCAGCTCCCTCAGCTGCTCTCCTCCTAAGATTCGTTCTTGTTATTCCCTTCCATCAGGGATTTTTGTGCCACTTATCAAATGATAAAGATTAATTCTGTTGGGATGTGTTTACACTCAAGATAGTAAGTACCATAGATTCAGAAAAAGTGTGTCTGTTTATATTTGTTTCATAGCTTTTGAACTTTTTTAGGGAACATACAACCTTCTCCTGGCAAATGAACTTGGACACACAGACCTCACCCCCAGTTAATATAGCAGGAGCTGCATGTGACAAGGTAAAGGATGCAAGGAGCAGCTTCCACTTTATTGTTTAACTTGACTGTTACTGGGTTTGACCTTTTAATTTTCCCTTCAAGAATGGCTCAAAGTCTTTGATTTGGCCTTGTTATAAAACACTGTTACATTGTTATAAAAGCAAATTTTTTGCAGGAAAAAATACCAGCCAACCTCTGGGAATTGGAATGGTTTTGATGCTATTCTGCAGATAAACAAACTGATATTTATATCATATACCATATACCATATAAAATTGTGATACATGATATATGATAGATCACACATGGTATCTGGCCAGGTTTTTGATAACTGGCCAAAAATGCATAGCAGGGAAATAAAATAGAGAAAGCTCTAGAATTATTCAGGATATATGTCCAGTTACTTAGGCAAGGATTTCACAAATTGAAGAAACAGGTACAATTATGCCAAAGTGATAACTGTTGATTAAATAAGAGCATTTCAACAAGATTAGAATACTCAGTCCTGTTGCTTTGAAATGCTGCATTTTTCATAACAAAGCATGTCAGCACAACCAGCTGGAGACATAGTGGGGGAAGGTCAGTCATGATGTCCTGGAGTTGGTATTTGTTATACCACACACAGCAGCTAAGGGAAAGCTTAGCACTTACAGGAAGGGGTCAGTCAGTTATTATGACATGGATTGCAGGGGCAAAAAGGAGAGAAGTGCTTCTCAATATAGCCAGTAGAGAAAGAGACTCTTCCACAAGATGATTTAAAGTTCCTAAACTCTTGAAATGGTGAAATACTGCTCAGAGGTTTGCCTCCAAACTGTAGCATCTGTTATATTCTGACTACCTTTACACTAGCTTGTCCCAAATCTTAGAAATACTCCCTTAAATGATATTAAAGAATAAAAATAACTTTTAAAAGAGGATATATACTATTAAAAACACCTTTATCTTAGACCATCTCCATTGAAACATTCAGTCAGAGGCTCAGCAACAACTCAGGAGAAGAAAATATAGAGTTGAAAGCAGACCACAACTGTGTGTAGTCTGAAGCAGTACTGTTCAATGAAAAATAACATCACGATAGCAAGGCAGCTTCCAATACTTTCACAAAGAAAATTTTCTCAACTTATGGGACTATATTAATGGTCTGCCTAGAGCACTTTCCCCAACACAAAGAAAAAGATATGGAATGGTATGTTTGGGTTTAGGGAAAAAAGACTAAAGAAGAAAAAAACAAGTGGATAACAAAGGAAATGTATTCCCTGGACTTTGTATTAGAATTAGCTAAAGCTATGTTTAAAATAATGAAGAGTTTATCTTGAAGTTCCCTATTGACCTAGGATGATCAGAATTCAGTGAAGCAATTGTGGCTATTATATTGTGATTATGCATGTGTGTGATAGTTGTAAATTAATTTTGATAACTCTCCAAATTTTACAGAAGCTACAACGCTGTATGAAGTAAAATTTAAAAAAATGACAGTTGTTTCCCAAAAAGATATAATAAAACCCTCAGTGAAATGCTGCTTCATACTTCAAATTCACACCACATGAAAGTATATTTTTGAGATAATTTGTTTCTCTCTGCCTCTACAAAGAAACCTTAAGATTAGGCCTCTTTTTTTTCTTTTTTTTTCTTTTCTTTTTAATAAGGAACTGAAGCCAAACAGTTCTTAAATGTCTCTGCAGAACCACTGAAACTGATGTAATTCCTACCACCTGACTGACAAGCCATTGCAGCCATCACAATAAGTGGCCAGAATCAGTTTTGGCTGCCTTGCACTTTTTGAAATCCTTCTGAATTTCAGGTGATTGCCTTGGCCCCTTATCTGCCATAGGATTATGGAAATAAACTGACACTGTGGAAGCTGTCAGTGAAGTATCACTAAACCTCTGGGTTCAGAATACATGGTAATCTTTAAGCTACTGACAAACAATTTAGTTTTTGAGAAAAGCTGATTAAGCAAGGGTCATAGAAACCTCAGTGTTCAGACTGAAAGTGTTTTATGAATAAATTCACATGTGCTTTTACAAAACTTGGCCATTTTTATACTTGAATTCACTTTTTCACCTGGTCAGTATTTTTCAGGTTCTGTTACTGCTGCTTGGGTTTAGGGAAAAAGGTAAATTCTGGGGTGGGTTCTGAAGAAAGTTCAAACTGCTTCTGGCATTCCTGGACTGAAAGCTCTGAAGCTCAGGAAATTTCTTTTCTCTAACTCTTGAAATATTCTCAGCCTGTGTAGTATTAAATTTGTGTTCTTTATCTCTGTCAATTATTTCCATGAGAAGACAGCGTTTGATGTAATCTGTTCCCAGAGTGGAATGTCCAGAGTATTGCTAAAAAATACTTCTGCTCATCGGTCACAGGGTGCATGAATTATCATGGTTGAATGGTCCTCATCTGAGTGGAAAGGATGCAATGTCTAGGAAAAAATATCTGTGAGAGGAGATGTACCATTAACTTCAGATAGTTCTAGACATGGTTGTACAAAACTGCCCACTTTGAGTCAACAGTTGTAAAAGTCATTAGTTAACAGTTAACTAACTTAATGGCTATTGTCAACTCATAAAGCACATGTCTACACTGTGTTTTCTGCTGTGTGCCACAACAAGAGCCACTGAATTGGGCTGTTACTTGCCAGCTTACATCTCTAATGCTGCTGGTCTACATCTGTACTAGTATCAAGGGAACCATTCACATTCTAATGTCTCAAGCTATTCCATGTCTTAGTGCCCACACAGGGCAGACCTCTCGTGTCTTTGCTCACTAGCCACCTGCCTCGTGCACTTTATACATCACTGGGTCAGGTAACAGCAATGCTTCTGTCTTCTGTCCTTTGTAGTCCTACAGAAGAGCTTGGGCTTTGGTTGGAATCCCCTGTAGTCTCCTCAGAGGCAGAAGATATTTTGTCTCTATAAAGCCAGGAATAGGATCTTCTGTGTCCCATAGGCAACTCCTTTCCTGCTGAGAATTAACTGTACAGTAAAGATTAGTGCCAAATCCTGAAGTGGCTGCTCTCTGGCATGAAGAACTTAAGTTTTTTAGCACACTAGTTGATGGTTCTTATAAGGATTGAGGGCATCTCAGGGCGTTCCTGAGAACACAATGCTCTCATAAAATTTTGGGATTGTTTCAGATGGAGAGAGAGAATTGCACTTGGCAATTCATGTTTCTACACTCTCAAGGAGTGCTCAACTACAAAAATTCCCTCCAAGCAGTAACAAGTAAGTCTGAGGTAGATCTAGCTTCACTGTCTCTGACTGCATCTGGTAGGCAAAGCAGAGAGAGGTAGAAAGAGAGAAAAAAAATTGCCAGATTGACAAGGTAGAAGTACATGTAGACTAGTGTTCAAGGAACAGATTTCCTGCCTTCTTGTTTTGCAAAAGTTGCACTTCAGAAGTGTCTGTCTGTAATATTTATTACATATTGGTACATGAAAAATAAATTTCAGAGAACAATTTCACTAAATTTTGAAGTGTCTAAGCCTAGCTTCTGTATTATTAACTCTATTATTTTAGAAAATTTTTATATTTATTGAATTATTTGAAGTCTTAAACTTACTGCTGTGTTTTGCAAGAGGGAAAGTTCAGCATTTGTAGAATCATTCAAGAAAATACTGGGATTCAAGATAACTTTATTTCTTTTAGATATTTTGGCTTTTAGTGTTATTTTTTCTTGTCAAGGTTTCTATTCTTTGTTGGGAAAGCCTTTTACTGGAATATTTCCAAAATCAAAGGAAAGTCAATTCAAAGTCAATCAAAGGAGTCAATTCATTTGTTTCATATTCCAGTGATTTTTAGCTGTTTATCTTTAAATTTGCATTTGTTGAAAAGTATAGTTATTTTATTTGTTTGGGGTTTGTTTATCTTCTCATTATGATGCAGAAATGGGAAAAAGAAATATGACCTACATGAGAGAAACACAGATACAGTAAGAAATATTTTTGGTACATGAAACTTATAAGAAACACAAACCTCAAAAAATTTACTTCTAAAAAAAAAAAACCTCTCCAAATATTCTATGGTTAAACATTTATTTGAAGTGAATCTTTAAAAATACCAAAGGTCTGTCTTCACAGGCGAACATTTTTAGCGTGACAGTAAAAAATTTGTAAAGTTAAGAAAGATAAGAAGGTCCTCCACTCATTTGCCTGAGACTTAATTGAGTTGATTAAACAGTGCAGAAATGCACTCTTTTGGGGTAAGACATGATGTTTTCGCTAGGCTGTCACTTATTAACACCCAAGTACATTTTTACCATGATGGATAATATGCCCCTGTGATTTTTTTGTGCAACATGATCATCAAAACATAGTTTTTGGTAACTGACAGGGAAGATAAATGGAGGATATGAAAAGCAGATGCCTAAATGAAACTATATAATCTTCATTTTTTATTGCCTGAATCTCTTTCCATATTTGATATTGGTAAATATATTACATTGGTATGTTTTGCAGTTAAATAAACAATCAGTCAAACAAAGCCCTTGAGGGCTTATTTAAATAGAAATATGTGATGTAGATTTAGTAGAGTAGAAATCCAAGGTCTGTGTAATTTAGAACCTTGTGTAATTTTCCCATTGGTAAATCACACGTGGTCTCCCTCACAGCAGTGACCTTAGTTAGGTTTTGATATGGCAATAACTGTAGGCATAAATCATAATAAACTCCATGCTACATCATTTCTAGAAAATAAAATTTCACAGTCTACTCTAATTTCATCATAAACTCATTTTTCTAGCATTTATTACATCAATAATTCATCAATTGACTCTATTTGCTATATGATCCAACACATTACTATTAATATGAGAAAGTTAATTGCAATAAGAATTACAGACTAGAAGGCTCAGACTAGACTTTTGAGAAATCCTTTTGTGGGTGCTTCTGTTTGTTAAACCCTTTGTTGATACCTACTGAAGGGATTAGGAATTCTGGCTGTCATCTGGACAGCTTAATGGGTACTCAGAAGTTGTGCAGTCAGATCCTTCATTTCCTAAATGATTTTTTTGTATTATTAACTAAAATGATTTTTCTATTATTAACTACAAACAAATTGCAGGATTAACTGGTTTTTAGCCAGTAACCCTCTGCACTTAAAAACTTATTCACCAGGTGAATAGAGGAGCCAAGTTGCAACAACTAATAGGCAGCAAAGGCATGAGCACTGGAAGTCTTTAGGAAAAGATAAGCTGAAGTAGCATTGCTAGCAATAAATTGTCCACATAAATATATGTAAATCATACTGCCTGGGGCCAAGCCTCGCTCCAAAAATTACTGTACGAAAGTCAACCTGCTAAACCACGTTGTTCCACAGGTTAGAACAAAACTAAGCAAGGAGACAAATAGATTTTCTACTCCAGGATGTGACATGGTTATGGCAGACAGTGCTTCTTATTATTTCATCCATAGTTCTTTTCTTAAAAGCACACTAAGGTTTTGCATCACCTTGGTTAATGTAGATCTTGGAGCAGATATTTTAAATACCATAAAGACAATGGCAGTATGACCTTGCACTATGAAACTCCCATCAAGTTGACCTCGTCGAGGATTCCATTCCAGAAGATGATTTCACAACACTGAATTAAATCAAGATTTCTACTCACAGGTTTTTCAACAGATTTCAATGTTAGGTGTTTGTTGGAGCCTGGTATCTATTATGATATTTTCCCTGAGAATTTAGGGCTGTCATATTACTCAAGGGATGGAAAATGCAGTAGTCAGACATAATCAGTTAGTATCAAAAGAAATACAAAACTATATTTTATTTCACCATTTTTGATATGAATACTCTGAGGTTTTGCTTTTGGTTTTCTTGCTGGTTTTTTGCTGTTGCTTTTGGTTTTAATTTGCATTTAACAAGGGTGTTTAAGACAAAAGAATTGTCACGTGCTTGTTCTTACTGGCAGTAGAGAGTGAAGTAGCTGCTTTTTCTCTGTATGATTTTTCTGATCTGTACAAACTGAGACATTCCTAATTTTTAAAATGAAAACTGATTTTAAAAAATGGCTATTTTTCATAATTTTTCTGGCACTGTCTCTTGTCTTGAATGTAAGCTTTGACAGAACTAAATAGTGGCAAGTTTGAGGCCACTTTTTAAAAGCATCTTGCTAAAATTAGCCTTATTTGGAGGGTGTGAATGAGAATAGCATGAAAGTTCCTATTCAGTAGAAACAGTCATAACAAATGTATCAGAGTATTGTTGTGAGGAAGTACACCAAAGTCACTTTCAAGCTGAATGAAAAACACACACACACATATACACACAAAAACCCCAAACAAAAACCACCAAAAAAACCCAAAAAACCGAAACCAATACCAACCAAACAAAAAACTCGACCAAAAAAAAAAACCCCAAACCAACCAACCAACCAACCAACCAAACAAAAAAAATCCGAAAAAACCCATCATAAGTAGTACTTAAGAATAGAAAATATGTTTCTGTTATTGTGGTGGATGACACATTGTATAAGACAGCTGCAAGTCTTCACTTCTCTGAACAATCCTCATCCTCCTTCACACTGAACTACTCTTTCCCTTTTAATGCAGGCAGGATTTTGTTTCCTGATTAGGAATCTAATTCTGCAATACACTGAACTCACCCAAACTCAAGGGGCTTTAATTGGGAGGATTAAAGTCATTAAAAAATCACAGAATCATAGAACATGCTGAGCTGGAAGGGACCCAAAAGGATCATCGAATCCAGTTCCTGACCTTGCTCAGGACACCCCAAAAATCTTCTCAGGGGCTGTGCAACACCTTACGAAATTGAAGCCTGAATAAAAGGCACTTCTCTTTGAACAGGTTTCCAGTTAGTACATCTATTCAATGAATGAGAATTTCTGGGTTGGCACCTTCAATACTGCAATACGTACAGTCTTTGTCACCTTTTTACTATCAGGTTTAACATAAATACCTCTTACAGCAAGTGTTCAGTGTCTGAACCCCATTCTTTAGTCTTTGCATGACTTGAGTTGGAATGACAGTGAACTTCTCATTGTATCCTTGTGATGTAGGGGTGAAGGGGTCTCTTTTGCTTCTTTTGTCATTCCAATGCTCTCTCCTTTTTGAAAAGGAGAGGAAAAACAACTAACCTGCAACAAATCCATCCATGACACAGTTCACATAAACCCATTTGAGGCCCAGAACCTCAGGGGCTGATTTGGGAAACTCCACAGGTACTCAATGCAAGGCTGGAGGGAGCTATTCAGTGCATCTACACTGCACTGCTGCTTTGACTGCTGCTCTGAAAGAGACAAGAGAAAAAAACTAGCTAAGTTAGAAACCTGTAGTTCTGTAGTGTGAATGTTAATGTGTATCATAAAAGAGGAGTAACATCAACCCATCTCTCTGACACTGCTGAATCACAGTCCTGTCAAAGTATTCCGGTACCAAGCTGGGCAAGACTCAGCATCAAATTCAGAGGGAAGCTGCTTATGCAAGCTGAAGTGACAATGATAGTCTGAGCCACTTTTGGATGACCTTCACCACTTTCTGATTTCTCTGAGAGGAGCTGGCTCCCACATTGCACTGCCAGATCCACCCCCACTTCCATATGTGATCATCAGTCCCTGTGGACAAGAAGAGTGACACAGCTCGTAGAGGCTAACTATTAATGTGCAGTAACACTTCTGGCTTCTATACTGGGCATGGGAAAGTCCACACTGAATAGACTGATGTGTTGGAAATGTGCCTAGCAATACAGAAAGCCTGAATTTTTTGTTAGTTTTTTTATTCTATTCCATTTTTCAGCATTCTTGATTTTCTGGCAAATTTCTATGTAATCTGATGGCTTATTTTTCCCACAAAACTGGAGAGTTTATAAAAAGTGTAATAGTCAGGAACTGTACATTGTCTGACTTTTAAAGGCAATCAGTTTTCCTTACTAACATTTTAAGGCAGTGAATATGGCAATGGGATTAAGGGCAGGGGATGGAGTGAGGAGAGAGAGAGAGAGAGAGAGAGAGAGAGAGAGAGAGAGAGAGAGAGAAAGAGAGAGAGAGCAAGTTTCCAGAAGTTTTTGGCTGCTGCAAAGAGAAAGAGCGAGCCTCACCTAAACAGCACACTGCAATGTCAGCACAACATCTACTAGAGGCCAGGGAATCTGACAAAAGATGGTGTGGGAGAAATCCAAATCCAAGATCCCTCTTCTTGAACCCAGCTACTATAGCAAACCAAGCAATATGCATTTCCTTTCTTTCTACTGCAGCTAGTTTCCCTTTCACTTGTGTGGTGCCAGGGGTATTACTTAATGGTTTTGCTATGAAATCCCGGGATTTTTTTCACTTTCCTCTGCTAGGGCTTTCTGTAATGTTTTCTTACTAAATGCCTCAAGTTCTGTCATATTGAAGTTTCAGTATTAGCAGTTTGACTTTTTTCTGATTGTTTTAGCATGGACTCACAATTTCTCCTTTCAAGCAATCTTGTCTGAATTATCCCCTTGTCTTCAGGTTCTCCTACTAGAATAAAAGACTTAATCACCTTCCATTTTTCAAACTTCCATGAACCAGCTGTTTAAAATATATGAAAATTTTTCTCCAAATCTGAAATTGCATGTAAAAAGAATTAATCAACTTATTGAAGCTCTAGTTCAGACACAAAAAAAAGCCAACACAATCCTGGTTTGAATGCCATATAGAAATACAGGAAGCATTAGTGTCCTGTAGCCAGTAGAGGACCTGGCAAGCTCCTACATGAAAGAGTCTACAATTTTTTTAGGTCATGCATAATATTACTTCTGACAGTGAGCAGGGGTGAACAAATTACCCTGCAAAGAACTGCTTTTAGACCAGTATAGTCTGTGTCCAGCTGGCACTTTCGGGGTGTATTTCTATGTCTTACAAAGCATTTAGAGCCAACCTGTTAATCCTCCTAGATATAATGTTGTTGTAACAAGTTGAGTTCAGCTCTGTGTTGGATATTTTGCTTCTTTGGGCCATATTAACACAACGTCTTTTTCCTGGACTCTTTTTAACTGTAAAATAAATCAAACCCGTGAGTGTTCATTTTTATAAAAAGCATACATAAAAAATAAAAACACAAATTGTCTTTAAATCTTTCTGCTTAGGTCTAATGTTTTGTGGGCAATGTAACAAACACGGACAGTGCTCTCCAAAACTGCTTTAGTAAATAAAATACATCCACCCTCTCAGAAAGACAAAGGACTGAAGGGGATCTTCTGGATATCATGAAGCTATTGTGAACTACTCCCTTATATAATCTTCTTCATAAATCAGCTAGCTCCATTTTGAGACCAGTTACTTTATTTCCCCTCTCCACATATACCACTGCTATGAAAATTTAGATATTGACTCGTGTATCTCAGCCAAATGTATTCATGGGTTTCTTGTGCCAACATCTCCTTTTGCCAACATCTTCCTTTGCCAACCTAAACAATTCCTCTCTTTTCCCAAACTTAGCCTTTTAAATATATGCTGCAATCATATCTCCTACCAGTCTTATATTTGCTGTGATAAGAACCTTCTTTTTTGAAGGTTTTCACTGCAGATTTCAGTATAATATATATACATCTTGAAGCAGGATTTGATGAGGGCAATTGTCTTGTGACAGCTGGCAGTTCTTTGACAAGATTTTTCTTTGAGTTTCCATGTATTTAGTAAGCTTACTATATGGTGTCTTGTGCATCAACATTTTAACAAATGTAAAGATCAGCCAAAGAATAAGAAATTATAATGCCAACTTAGATATATACAAATGTATTACACAAATACTCATTCACATTTAAAGTCATGATTCACTCCTTTCTATGTGATAGATTGTTTACTCCTCCTGCATAAGTGGCAATAAGCAGGACTCAGGTACATAGGTAGGTGGCTAGAGGGGACAATTGATAATTATTGATGTAATGAGAAAAATAAAGTCTTCTATCACTTGACGTTCAGTTAAGCTCAGTGTATTTCAGTTATCAAAAGAAGAAAATATTAATATTGCATGACTCATACTTTTTATTCAAGAAAATGAATAGCAGTGTACAGAAAGGTGGTGGATACAAATCCATCATATTAATAATACCCTAGCTTTAATACCCTAAAATCCTTTGGTGTGTCAAAGAATTTTGCAGGATACATTTTCAGTGTTTCATGTCTTCTCTTACTGATGAATAGTAACTGCAGGAGTGCAACAATACAACCATTTTGTTGGTGCCTTCTGAAGAAGCAATTGTTCCAAAGAAAAAGTGAACAAAAATGTCAAATGAAAAATCCAGTGGTAGTTGTAGGAAGTTCTCTAGGTGATATTTTTCTTTGAAGAAAAAACTTGAAGAGCAAATGTTCTAAATCATGAAGAAAAATTCTGTGCAATATCCAAAATTTTGCATTCTTCCTTACCACATAAAAATTTAGCTTCATCTCATTAAAAAGCTGCAAATGTGTCATTTTAATCAGCTTCAGAGTACATATATGCATAATGTATACTTAGTTATAAAGTATACACATCGAAACCCTGATGAGCAAAGACATATGCAATGTACCTAGTCACAGAATCTGTGGCATCTCTGTAGTCAATTAAAAGCCTCAGTTGTAAACATTATTTTCCTTGGGGAATATTTCAGTAATAAATGAATGCTGTTGTTATGCAGAGATGGAGCAGGGTGTGCTGACATTATGGTTTCCCCAGTGGTATAACTAGGACTGAATGATTCAGAGAACTTCCTTCCCACCATGCTAGGCACAGCTCAACTTAAAAAATGTGTCAGTATATATTTATACTCCTTCTTCTCCAAGGGCACAAGGACTGTTTAAGTCTTTCACATCTGGCTGCTCTCTCCCACCCTTTTCCTGTGGGAAGTTCTTCTCTTACATCTTCAGCCACAGAGAAGGGGAAGAATAGCTGTTTGAGGGACTACACAGCAACCCAAAGGTCAATGAAATCTTCCTGGGAAAGTTGATTAAAAGTATTACTTTATTCTTAAAAGCAATTTTTAAAAAATTTTTGTCAGTTTTCTGAGTGGCAGAGACATGCTGAACCACTGAAACTGATTTTGGAGAGCTGGAAGTTGTGGTAAGCAGGAGCTCGAGGATACAGTGTAAAACTGCTGAACTGAAACTAAAATGTATGGTGAACATCAAAGTAATAGACTGTTAATTAATTAAAGACCAGTGCCATTGATGTAGAATTGTCTTTGGCATTAAAATTAACTATCTGACTGAAATGTGTAGAGCAGCTCATGTTTGTCATGATGTGTCTACAGTGTACAATTGACATGGAATGTTAAAGTGCCTTCAGACTTTTGGAGAACCAAGTTCACAAGTCAGGAAAAATGTAATAGCAGGGAGGCAAAGCTCTATATAAATAGTTACCAGAATCCGGAATCAAACACTTGTTAAAAGATAACCTTAGCATCCTTCTCACAGAAACATACAAACTTTTACACAGACATTTGTTCTCAAGTGCAAACTTTTTTTCAGGAATCCCAGAAGCTCAGTGAGACAGCATTGGTATCTGGTTATTCAAGCTTTCTTTATAAATCACAGGCGAAGTACTTTCTTCTCTCAAAACTGAAAGTTTGGACTCTTCAAGACAGCTGAGTGTGTGAGGACATTAAGTCATACAGTCTATGGATTCTGTTGATGCTGGGAAAGAAGAAAAGTTTATGGTTCAGAAGTTATTCTGAGCTTGCAGAACTGATAGTAGCAGTGTCCAACAGCACCATTTTTACAGGACCATATTTAGTTCCAGTTTAAGCCTTACCATTTCAATTTTGCTGCAACACATTGGAGTTCTCTTTCTGCTGCTCCCCATACCAGACAAGCCTGCACTGGCAGATGCTAATTTTGTGCAGGACTCCACTGAGTAATGCATGTGATGCATGAATGCATGAGTAGTGCATACCATTTCTGAATTTAACCAGCAGCTCTACATAGATCAGATTGAAAATCTTGCAGCTATTTCATGTCTTAGAAAAAGCCAAAAACCAAAATCACTACCCCACAACTTACTTTAAGAGATTACGTCCTTAAGTTCTCTCAGACAAATTAAGGTGTCAAGTCGATGCACAGGTCATGTGGAAAAGTAGAAGAGATGAAAAGATGCCAACCCTTAGAATCCCATAAGGCACATTTCTGTCTCTAAATGGGCCAAAACTCATGCTGCTGGTTCAGCTTCACCAGGTCACCTAATACTATCTTACTGAGGCCTCTCATGTGATTCATTATGGCTAATCAGACCCTAAGTACTCAAGCAGATTCTGATCCCAGAAGAGACTCTGTTGAGCCTGGGAGCAGAGACTGCTTTATATGTAAGCAACCTGCTGAAAACTGAAACAAAAAGTATGTTTTCTTTGCTGATGAGGCTGGGCAAGTTCTTGGCATGCATTCCTTCTACTTTTAAAAGTTACATTGACATGGCCTCAGTTGCTCAATGCCCGAGACTTGCCATGGGTTGCTGGAGGTACTTAGTTACCTAAGTGTTGTCCTCTGGAAAACAGGAGATGATTGCAGCTCTCCTGCCACTCCCCTTACACACCCCCTGGTACACCCCCTTAAAATCTCAAATAGCAAGCCTGCTTTAGGCAGCTGAGGATCAAGTCCTGCTAGAACTTTTTTTCCTACTGGGGAAAAGTAATAATTTTTGACTCTACACAGCCAAGTTCTCTAAAGAATATAAATTCTCAACTGTTAAAAATTGTTGTCCAGTGTTCATGTAAATATTCTTTAAAATCTTCATACATTTTCCCCCTGCAAATGGGTAATAAATTACTTACAGAGATACACTACTTTTCCATGATTTATTTAAATGCCCTTTTGTTATTGTTCAATCTAACAGAATGTGGTGTTTTTTATTTATGAATGCAGATTAAAAATACTTCTTGGCTTTTTCTTCCTTTCCAACCTTTTTTCCCTCTGTGTTTGTATTTTAAAAGTTTAGAGGACAATCCTGCATAATGAGAGTCATTCATTATCTAATGGCTAAATGTAGTCCAGGCAGCCAAAACATGAACTGTCTGCTCTGCTACATAATTCTGTCGTGGCCATATCACCATTAACCCATTTGCAAGGAAGAATGCCTTCGTTTTTACAGCATTTAATTTCCTCAAAGAACCACTGTCTATGAATAACTTTGCCATGAGCTTGGTGGTGAAGAGGGAGGAGGCTAGAGCTTAGCCTACTCCCCACAGGTCATCAGCCAGCACAGCTCATGAGTACATGTTTAAACTTCAAGATAGTAAGTTTACTATATGTTCATTAAGTATATTAGTACTATCTCTTCAACATTTCCTCCTGTCAACAGGACACACAGGACAATAAATACTCAGAACAGAAACAATTACATAGAAAAACACAATGAAAAACAAGAAGGTGAAAGGAGCACATTAACAGAGGATAATACTAGAATTTTCAAAATGAGAACACAGTCTTAGGTTTCAATTGCTTCACTCAGGTAGAAGGTGGAGAGTGAGGGAAAGAAAGAGAATGAGTAATTTTTTCACTTTGTTTTGTACACACAAAAATTTCCTTGCATTTATCAGCTAAAGAATGTGGTGAAGAATGGTAATTTCATATTCATGCAATAAAAGCACATACAGTACAGCAAGAATATGCTGGATAACTGGAAATTTCACAAAAGTAATTTTGTATCACAGCTTTGGTGAGACTAATTTATTCTGTTGTGCTTAATTACTTTAGCATCTGACTTCTCACATGTAATATATAGAGCATTTAGTGAAACATTTGTGTTTACAAATCCAGTTACTTGAAAATTACCCTTCAGTAGTATCTAGAAGATTTTATGTATCACATACTTAATTTCTTGATATGGATTGGAATATTTAGTCAGAGCTGTTGTTCTGCACACATGGCAAGGCCATAGGCAAATAACTTTCTGACTGCCAATGTTTTGGTTAAATAGGCTGCCCCTTAGTCACATGACTTCTCCAAATAACTGATGTGTATTCTGAAAAAAATCTTCACTGTATTGCTTACCTTACTGATGTACCTATTTCTTAGTAGCCTGATGACACTGTACGTGAAATGTTCAGAAATTGAAAGATGGAAAATTCTGAGAATTTAAATGTAAAAGGAGTCTAACCACAAGGGAACACAAAATGACTGTTTAACATAATGGTCCATGATGATTTTTCTGCAAACAAATAGAGAATAATTTAATTTATAGCCATAAATTCACTTATGAAGTGAAATTAACTTATGAAGTCACTAAACAGTCACCCCCAAATATGTTTCTGCTCTACTTATCTTGTCAGATTGGCTCTCTATATGGTCTTCTTCTGTGAGAAGAAAGAGACTCATGGAATGAGAACTCAATCAGAGTTACAGACATCAGACTTCTTTCAGATTTACAGTTCTGAAAGAGTTTCCCTGTCGAAGGAGAAAGGCAAAACCTTGCCAGGTTAAAGGTGGAATTTAAGCTACTTTTGAAAGGAAGTTCCTGAAAGTAGGGATGCATGTGTGTGGGTATATGCATTTATAATATACATATTTACATATATATACATATATATACACACATATCACATATGGTGACAGAATATCATAAAAAAACAGGCGATCAGATTCATAGCCAAAATTTGTAAAGGTATGCCCAAGGATTTTATGTATTCATAGTGTCACACAGAGTATTCTGAGTTGGAAGGGCCCCACTAGGATCATCACAGTCCAGTTCCTGGTTCTGCACAAAACACCCCCAAGAGTCACACCATGTGCCTGAGAGCATTGAACAAATGCATCTTGAACTCAGACTGGTGCTGTGACCACTTCCCTGGGGAACCTCTTCCAGTACCCAACCACCCTCTGGGTGACTTTTTTTCCAAATATCTAACCTGAATCTCCCTTGACACAACTTCAGGCCATTCCATCAGGTCCTGTTGGGTCACAAGAAAGAATAGGTCAGTACCTGCCCCTCTGACATCCTTCATAAGGATGTTCAAGATTGCTGTGACATCTCCCCTCAGTCTCCTCCAGGCTGAACAGACCAAGTGACCTCAGTCTCTCCTCATATGTCTTTCCCTCTTGACCCTTCACCATCTTTGTAGGCCTCCTTTGGACACTCTTTAAAATCTTAATATTCTTCTTATATTCTGGTGCCCAAAATTGCACACAATGTTCAATGTGAGGTTGCAGCAGCACAGAGCAGAGTGGGATAATCACCTTCCTGAACCAGCTGAATGATTCAGATTATAGTGTTAAAAGGAAAGGATCCATGCAAGTAGAATATATGCAGAGAGAAAAAGATGATGACTGTAAGATTTATTCTGGCTCTTCTCAATGTTAATCTTAGCAGTAGCTATTCTTAGCTTAAGGCTATTCTTAGCCTTAAAATGAGTTTTTAAAGATAGAGAAATTATTTGAATTTCTCTAGAGGGAGAACTAAGGGAGGCACTACACTTCTTCAACATGTGGACAGATAGAGCTCCCAAGTTCCAGGTATCTCAAATGTAACAAGGCTTATAGGAAAAGGCAGTGCCTGACAACATTAAAATGAAAAGAAGCTTCATTGTACTTGTACCCATCCTGTGACACTTTCTGCTGCTCTCAGACAAATGTTGCCTGTGATGCCTCCCCAAACAAACTTAGGAAGTGTTATCTGCTAGGACAGACAGGGCAGCCCTTCTACCTTCGTTCCCACCACTGCCTGGAGCTTCCTCATAACATCCCACCACACGCTTCTGTAAGGTGCCTCGGAAAATAGATCCAGCAAGCGGCAAAGGGCGTTCAGGAGGCGGCCGGCCCGGGAGCAGTCGCTCCTCCTGCTCCCAGCACAAAGCCAGGGCAGGCACCCACCCGGCCGCAGGCTCACCCGAGTGAAGCTGAGGGGAAAATTGTTTCTGAGGGCGGATCACGAACCCCCCGCCAGGGCTATTCGGGTGCAGAGCATCAAAACACTCGGGGCAAAGCAAGATTAGAGAAGCCCGTGGTTGCTGGGAATGGGAGGACCTTGCGGGACTCCAATGGTCCATCCCGCGGAGGTGCAGTGGGTCTGTGAGAGCGGGGGAAGTGGGGGTACCTGCCCAGGCTCTCAGACCGCGGTGCCGGGGCTGGCCGCCCTCCCTTCCCCGGGCTACACGGCGGTCCAGCCCTTTAGGGAAGACCCCCATCGCCCCCGCGCCGCTCAGCGGAGCGGACTGCCCTGGCTCCTGAAGGGAGGAGGAGAGGGAAGGGGGCAGGGGGGCTCCCCGAGGGGAGGAGCGCCCCGGCTTTGGCTGCCGAGAGAGCCCTGCCGCTGCCAGCGCAGCTCCGCGCAGCCCCAGCCGCCGCAGAGAGCCGTGCCCGGGCCGCGTAAGTGCCTCCTCTCAGCAGCCTTCCCTTCCTCGGGACCGGGTGGGCGAGGGGTTGGAGGAAGCGCCGCTGTCGGGGCCTCTCGCTGGCTTGGACATGGTGGGGAGGGAGGGCTCCTAAGTCCTGGGTCAAGCGGGGCTTGTGCGGCCGGAGAGGCGCTGATCCCCGCCTCGCTCCGGGGAGTTATTCCTGGCGTCGGGAGCTTGCGCGGGCAGAGAACCAAAGGAGTTCTCTGCTGCCTTTTAAAGCCCGCCGTCGGAAGAACGGCGCTGGCGTTCCCCTGCCGGCCCTGGGCTGCTGCTGCTGCCGGGGAGCGCGGGTGTGGATGTGGCACAAGGGGAGAGGCTCCTGAGGGCTCCTGGGCGGCACTGTGGGACCTGGTTTGCTGGTTCTGGGGTACCATTTGCTGCTACTGCAAAGGTTTGGAGGCGTCGATGGGTGAAACGCCCCTCCCTGGGTTTCTTACGAGCTCGCTCAAGGCACTGACTTTACCTGGAGGTGTTGTCCGTGCAGGTGTTACCGTGCAGGGGTTTACTGACCCAAAGCACACTGTCGTAAGTGCAACCCCAGTTCTTCAGTGAGTTTTGGGAAGTTTGAGGAGACTGAAGTAGGTGCAGGTCGCTGGCTATGGTAAAACAAGTTTAACGTTGATTGGAAATGAATGGAAATGTAAGATTGTTCCTTTCTGCCAACTTTGCATGTTTAAATCTAGAAATATGTTTGAAGTATATATGATCCTACGTGTAATGCTACTGACAGCTGGGAGAAAACTAGTCCAGTAAAATAAGTTTAAAATTTAAGGTATTAGAAACAGCAGAACAAAATCCTTCTGTTTTAAAATATTTGGTATCAGTTGAGATTTGTGATACTGTTTGGATGGTAGAGCATTATCAATCTGATGCAGGATCTGGGTGAACTCCATTAATTTGGCTGAATTACATTAGTTTTGGGGAAGTGGGTGTCTCACACCACTTTAGTTCTGACAGCACATGTAGTTTCTGCTGATTTTTATGCTGGTGCTTAACACATCATTCCAGCAACATATAGGAAAGGAATAGAAGTTTTCTGAAGTTTGGCCTAAGATGTGAATGGACTTTCTTCAAGCCTACCCTCTGCTTCAAGTATATTAATATCCCATATTATTTTAGAAGCTTTCAAACTTTCTTCTTTATATTCTTCCTATTAAAATCAAAACATTGTGAGGCATTTGGATATTTCAGAGATGGAGGAGGTAAGACAAGGGATCATGGCATATAGAAGTTGTATATATTGGAACCAGCTGATGGTAGTTTGTTTATGCTAGAAAGACAAAACACGTTCTATAAAAGTTCCTGTAGACATTGTGCAGACTGAGTACACAGTGGCTCTTGGATTTGAATTTGGATTACACATTGTGGAAAATGTTTTGAGTTCTGGTTTGTGTTACCTAATGGCATTAAAACATCAACAGTAAAAATAGGCATCATGCCTACACAAAAACTAAGTTTGTTTTCATTGACATCTATGATGTACTGCATGCTCAGACAGAAAAAGACATGGTGCCTGCCTGCCCTGCTCCTGTAAGCAGATCTCCATGGCTGCAATTGATTTCATTTGACTCTGCTCCTGTCCACACAATTCTTCTAAACCCCAGTCCACTGGTTCTGATATAAATTGGCACAAAAATAAAACAACCCCACAGAGACATGAGTAGCCGTATTGGTATCTTATGAAAAGTGCAGGGAAGTTTTGTATGAATGGCATGCATTTTTACTCTTTTGCCACATGTTGTGATGAAGATTATTCATGCATGGAGTAATCTTCTGTCTAAGTGATGTTACTAAAATGCAGCTTTGATTCTTCAGATGTGGATGAAAATGCACTTTGTGAAGATTTAATGCAATGAAGTTTTGCTCCTGAAGCTCAGTATGTTGGCTACTGTGTGCATGCATAAATGGTCTGACCAAGGCTCCTGACCTCAGTAAAAGTTTACTTGATAAGATGAATAATGAGGTAGCTGTTTCTAACTTTGTATACACTTAGAGATTAAATCAAAATGAGTTTCAATTTTCTTAATAATCATAGATTCACAGAATATCCTGAGTTGGGAGGAACCCACCAGAATCACTGAAGTCCAATACCTGTACTTGCACAGGACAGCCCCAAAAATCACACCATGTGCCTGAGAGCATTGTGTTAATAAATGAATGTACTGTCCTGGGGTGACATAGCATATATTAGTTAGGGATCTATTAATGCCATATAACCAAAGGTGTAGAAAGCTAGCAATGCCATTTCAATGCATATTTGTGACTTTTAAGCAGAACTTCATGCATTCATATTAGCTTTTTCCATACTAAGATATTAAAAATCATTTTATATGTTGCTGAAATTATGAAAAAGTATATAGTATAGTAAAAAGTATTTGGAGCCATTTTTCTGTGTCTGTAAATTTTCATGTGTCTGAAAGTGTCCATATTCATGATACTGTTGCCATTTAACACATTGCCCCTCAGTGTCCTGATACAATTCTCATCCTCAGGCTTCTCAATTCTTCATCCTTTTGTTTGTTCTCCAGCTGGGGAGAACTTCATCTCACTGCTTGGGTAGCTGAGAAATTTTGTATTGGTAAGTCAAGTGACAGGGCTCTTGGAAGCAAACAGCTGAGCTTTCAGAAAAAGACAAATGTGTCCTCCTTTCTGCTGGGAAAAGCATTTGTATAAGTGATCTGCCACTACAAGTCCAGTGAGAGTTATAAAGGTTACTAGTAAAAGTGGCTTCTGGGACTCCTAAGCTTAGTCACTGCTGAAAATCATCCAAGATCACAGTATTATCTTGCCTGATGTCAAAATTCCTATTTATCTGAGTGGACATACTCCAAGGAAAAGATCATTTAGAAATGCACTGAATGTTGTCCTTGTCTTCACGAGTTCCTGGATTAGACTGCATGTGTGTGGAATGAGAGATTTCTGAATGGATGTATGATACTGATAGAAAATGTGGCTGACCACAGGATGATTTGAGGACATCTTGTTCTACACACAACTGGAGAAGAAATTACCTCAAATAAATCATTCTGGTTGCAAGATGATTGTTGCAGCTCTCTTAATGCCAATATATGATCTGCCGCAGTTACATACATGAATATCCCTCTTTCTCACTTGACCATGAACTGAACCCCTGTAGAAATGAGGGTGGGCAGGTTGTGACAGTTTAAAATATTGACAGTTTAATGGCTGGTGTTGAGCCTGCTTTCATTGAGCGTGGAGAGGTGCTACTGGAATAGCATACATAGACGATTGTCATATCTATCCTTTCTTTACTGTGGCTGTAAAGATCCTGTCCTAGACTACATGGACTCCCAAGTATATGTGTGATGTGAATATATGTAAGCAGACCCCCAACATCTGTTATGAAGAATTAAGCAACAAACTGAGGTACAATATTTTATGGTTCAACTTAATAACAGAGGTCATCACAAATAAAGTCTATCTCCATTCACATATTGAAAAGTTAATAGAATCTCTAAGACAGATGGAGCCTCTCAAAATTTTGTCCAGAAAGCAGTGAACTTCTGAATGGTATGGAATAGTAACACCAGAACTCTGATGACAGCTATCTACTTTAGTTTGGGTTATGGCTTCTAGAAACATTATCTGAAACTAATTTACATAAAAATCCAGGCCATAGGATGACTTCCACTTGCTTTTTTGGAGCCCTTACTTTGGAAGGGTAAAGTCTCTTGTTAATGTCTGAATGGCTGCATGTGGCTGACAAGTAGTAGTAAACCAGCCACACAGGGAAAAAATGGAGGAAACAATCATATATAAACTATCATGTTATCATCATGCTTGTTCACTGGCTCTGGTTCTCCCCTTTCACTTTTGCAGTTACCTTTTGCTACCACACCCAGTAGTTAATGTAGGCAACCCAAAAGACCTCCATGCAGTTGCTAGAGAAAGGTGGATTTTGGTGCTCTCAGTTCCCTGTGACAACTCATCAGAAATTCAGTGGAGTGCACACAACATCTGCTGTTTCTGATAAGTAATCAAAACAGGCAGAGTCAGTGTTGGTGATTCAGTGTTATGCTGTAGTCCCCTCTACTAGCAGGGTAGTTTTGCCCCTTTGTGATGGTAACATCAGTTTTCAGAGGTTTTTTGCTTTGTTCTTCTCAGTCAATGACCTAATTTCTGAAAATTACATTGTCAGATGTACAACTAGAAAGGCATGACTGCATTAATCCAATTCACTAGTTACCAGACTTTTTGTGAATTTATCTGTTGTAGCAAGGTAACAAAATGTAGAAAGGTGTCAGCTGGCAAAATGCAAATAAACAAACTTCTGCAGGGAGCTTAACTAGGGAACATTTGTCACTTGGGATTGGACTGAAGGAAAAGACAAACTTTACCAAGTGAGTTTGTCAGATTTTTCTTCCATCATCTGTATTTAATATACAAATTTACTCCACCTGTGCTTTTTGCTATCCAGAATATTTTTTCCTTTGAGAAACATATGGAATAAATTTATTATTGCCTTAAAGAACATTATGCTTTAAGTGACTTTTTAGGGGAAGGGAGCTGGATTCAGTGCAATCTAATGTTCATTTCCTTTACTCTAGTGACAGTGAATGACGTGGATAAGCTGTTCTATAGCTCTATGAATTCATGTAGCTGATCTCTGCTCCTTGCCCATGTTGTTTGAGGTTAGTTATTCTTTGCCTAGAGTTGTATTGCAAGCTGCTTGACAACATGGGAAAGCGATTGTGCTCATTTTATTTTGTTTGTGCAGCACCATGTGCATTGTGGTTATGGAATAAATGATAACTGAAACAGAATTTGGAAGGGACTATTGTTGCCCTTTTTTATGTTTCCTTAGACTGAGAAACATCTCCATATTATTTAAGGAAATTGAAACATTTGGATATTGTGCAGATATCTGATTACTCCTGTGAGGGCCTAAATTAATTCCTCTCAATACAGTGTTTATGAGTGATTTGGTCTGATATTGGTTTTATTTTGCCCTCAAATGTTTTTGGACTATAATGCAGTTGAGAGAAAACAATGGGATGTGACTTGCTAGGAAATACTTTCAGCACTGTGAATTAGACGAAAGTCTTGTGGATATATAGAATTAGCATGCATGTGTGATTCTTTTCAAAGGTACAGTGCTTCAGTGTGCTTTTTGGAGCCAGTAGTTTAGATGAGTAGGCAGTATATTTGATCCTTGTAATGACAGTCTAACTTTAAAGTAGTGGTAAGTCTTTGAGTATAATCAATTTCAGAATTTAGTTGTTCTGTTCTTGCTCCAAGGATTTGAAGAGAGGGAGAACTTTTTAAGGTAGTATGTAAGAAGTATCCTGAAACGTCAGGTTTGTTATGTGCAATAAAATGTACATAGTCATTTACATGTTCTGTGGTTGTTGTTTTTTCCTCAGCAATATGTTTTTAGAAGATCTTGATGCCTTATCCCTATACACTGTTTACCAACCTGTGCCCACCCTCTTTCTTTACAAAAACTCAAGGAGAGGCCCTGGGCACTTTTGATAAAGAAGGGCTGTTCTACAGGCATAACAAGGTCTCATCCTGAGTGAAGAGGGAAGTCCTGAGCTGGAGGCTTCCTTCAGGCCTGTTTGTAGAAGACGTCTTCTATATCTATGTAGAATTTTTTTAAAAAATTTTTTTAATTTTTTTTTTTCTAGAAGGCATGAGTATGCACTAGGTAAATTGCTATGCTGGCAAACTAATAAGAGAAAAATTGCACTTATCTCAAACTAGATCAGTAAAAAGATTCAGTATTAAAAATTCAAATATATGGATTACCAAGAAGTACGTGGTTCTTGGTTAGAAATACTATGAAATTTGCAATTACAGCATTCACTATCAGCTGGAGAGGTCCAGAGAAATAGAAATCAGTGTTTCTTAAAACACCATCTCTGGGGAGACTTCCTATTGTGTATAATAGACCTGCTTTGAGGTTTTTATTGTTTTAAGGTAGCCTGTGTACCTGTCCTCACCATCCTTTGACAAATATCTTATAATTTCTGTTCATTTTATTCAGTGCCCCAAACCCAAATTGGCCAGAATAGTTACTATTAAAAAGATCAAAATGTCTCCCAAGGATGCCTCAAAGGTGAGTGACTGTTCTTCATATTCTCAGAGTGCTGTTTTTGCTGTTTCCCAGCTGCTTTTTTTCAGTGCAGTAAAGACTGCTATACTTGCCATTTACATCAGTTTCTACAGAATAACTTCATGGTTTTCTGCTCAGGGAAATACATGGTTGGTGCAACACAACATCTAGGAAAGTAATGACAGAGACCACTGTGTTTGAAAGACCTCTTAGAGTGTGTGGAGGTGGGGCAGTGGCAAACTTGTGTTATGCCAGTTACATGAGAAAAAAGAATATTAAGAGGTTCCATGTGGTGGTTTGTAGCTAAAGATGAGATGCTGCATGGTGATTCACATGGTGTTTGCTCCTGAGAGTTTGAACAGGTTTGAACCTAAAAAACCAGGGTTTTTAAAGATCATCTGAGAGGTCTAGATTTTCAGTCACATTCTGCATAAATTCTTGTGCTGCATAGAATATATGCTATGAACCATATCAGGTCTCCGTAAAATTTCAGGAAAATTAAATGTATTATGAGTAGAACACTCAGTGCTGGCTTGCTTGCAGAACACTAGGAAGAAGATCTTACTTCGTGGTCTTTGGTTTGACTCTTGCTGACCTGACAATAAAATAAACAGGTTAGAACAATCCCACAATGGACACCAAAATTATTTAACTGTGTACTTGGGACACCAAAAATATTTAGATACATAATTCTGAAGGAATGACATGTTGATAATTATGTTTTATATGAACAGTGTTGTGACTTCACAATTGATATGTTCTCTGTTTCTTTCTTTATTAAGTATATTTTATTACCCAAAAACCATACAGAGTTTAAAATTGCTTGCCTAATTAGCAGCAATAATTATTCTATTTTGCTGAAGTGCATGGCAGTCACACCAGAACTTGAGTGCATGGATGGGCCTAGGAAGTTCATCATGGAGACTAATCAGTGATCTTCCACTGCCCTCCCCAAACACACATACTCCTAAAAAATCATACTTTTGGATTTTACAGCTTCTTTTTACTGTAGGTTTGCCAATTATAATATAATATTAATATATGGCTTTCCTACCAGTTTTGCTTTTTGTTCGTTTCTCCATATTTGCTTAGTTTTTCCTGCTCTCTTTTGAATGCCCAGCCTCTGAAACTGTATAATCTTTTTCTGGGAATTATGTCAACCAGCTATTGCTGAAACACCTTTAGATTTTTGAGGCAATTACTATAAGTTTTCAGGTGTTAAAAAGTAGATCTTCCTGTATCATTTGGAGAAATCCCATTTGTCCCATGAAAACGTAACTTTCATCATCATGGTAGAGCCTGATACTGAAAAATACCATGTGGTAGCAATTTATCACTTGCTATGAGGTGTTCTGGTAGAATGAATGTCTCAGAGCAATGAGGGGTTCATTGTGTGGATTTTGCATGGTAGAGAGAGAATAATCTGAGAGGGAAAAATGAGTATTTTACTTTCTCTAAGTGAAGAAAATCTGTTCTAATTGTCTCAACATTGATTCCTTAGTGGAACAGTGCTTCTGAGTGTCTGGTGCAGAATGTTTTGCAGTCTCCCATGCAATGTCCAGCTCTTAGAAATAATTTGTTAGACTGTTTTAATTTATTTTTTAATTTATGCTTGTGTCTTATTCTGAAACAATTAGTTTCAACATCAGACTTAATGTATTTTGTATTTCTAATTGTTGCAGTTGCAAACATTTATAAACCTTCATTCAATTTTACAGTACTCTGAAAAGTCTTCTATGGTGTTTAATTGCCTATATACTCCACTTCATTAGTTGTCTAAGCAAATAATTTTAGAGTTGTATTAAACAAGAGGGGTTTTTTTCCTATTTGACAGCTTTTCTGTCCTATATAGTAACAGATGGGTTGCACTTAGTTCAATGAACCAGATGCAAAATGAGCAGAATTTGCAGTTAAATACTGTTTATGTTGCATTTTTATTCACACAAAATAAATTAAGTCAGCTTCCTGATTATGTAAAGTGAATGTTTACACTCTTTCATTGAAATTAATTGAAATGTATCCACTATGCTCTGTGAAACAAGTAGTTTTCCAGGCCTGTATGGGCTCATAGGTACAGTTTGTACATTTCTTACTGAAGCTGTGTCAGCATAAGGAACTCTAATGTTGTGCTCCAGGCTGCTATCTCTTGTTCCTGCTCCTGTAACCATCCCTCTGTGCCTGCACAGCTGCTTGTGGTTCTGTGTAATGAACTGGATTAGGAAACATTCATCTTTTTTCTTGGGATACTTTTGATTGAGGATCAGTTCCCTATTCCAGTGTGAATCGCCCCACACATGGCTGTGCAGCCACAACTAAGGAACAGACACGGAGAAGAGAACAGACTGAGTAGTGTGAGCTGCTTCAGCTGTACTGCAATTGGAAGAAACTATTTAACATGCTCCACATAGCTATAAAACACACCGTAATTTCTCTTACACCCTCTGATTTTTGTTTTCACTTCCTTTTCAAACATCTTTGTCACTGAAGAAAGCATTAGTTGAAAAACTTTGACCATGACCTCAAACTTTTGAAGTAAGTTTTGGCATTTAGAATCATTCTTTTCTTGCAACAAAGGAAGTCCTGTAGAGTTCAGTTCCATGGTTTTGTTCCTTTGGACTGGAACTAAAGAAACTAATAACTTTCAAACAAGAAGATAACACTTCCCAAGTGCCTTTTTAGTGATACTCTTCTAGATTGGCTTGGTGAATGACTTATATGTGAAATGGTTCTGAATGAAGGATTTTGGATAGTTCCTACTTTTAATCTGTTACATCTTTACTATAACTGTAGTTCCTCTATTGCATATTTGACCTGATTCTGATCTCTGTTTGGCGTTGTAAATAGAGAATATTTTCATAGGAACCAGTGAAATTACCAAAGTGGCAAGTATCTTCTTTCCTCCCCATCCCAAACACTATCTCAACTCTTATTTGCATTTATTAGTAGACTATTATAAGCTATCAGAATTAATTTTAAATTTTTTTTTCTTCAGAATTATTTTCTTGTGCTTTTCTATGAAAACAGGCTATATTACAGCATATTTGTCCAATGAGCTATGTGATGACTGGTACAAATTACTGGTACTGGTACTCCTGTAGAAGATGTGAGTGTAATAAGTGTCTTCCTTTAATCTTCATACAAGAAAAGTGAAATACTGTTTTTAGCTTGGCCGAAACCTAGCTAATAGAAGTGTGGGTTTCAGTGTTCCTTTTGCTTTCTAAGGATTTGATAACAGGCATTGCTGATAGCACAAAGACAGTGAGTTGGCTTTATTGCAGCTGTTTGCAAATGGCAGAAAGGCAGCAGAAAAACAATGATGTGAATGTTGCTCATAGTGTTCCCTGGAGGGGCAGCTTAGGGTGGCTGGAAAGAAACCTGGAACTGTAAGAGAAGCTCTTCTCATACTTTGATTCCTTCTATGTTCAGAGAAACAGGACTCTGGAAACACACAGCAGGGCATGTGACATATGTGACTTTGAATTTCATCACCTCGCTGGAGGAGACTTCAAGCCCTGGAAAACATTATCTGTGTTGAAAGGGAAAGTTGGAACAGTTGGAGACACATTTCAAAGTGCTATTTGTAGAATCTTATTTGATAGTAAATAGCCCTTTGAAAACACATCCAAAGGCTGAAGGAAGACCTGAAAAGCTGGTATAAAGCAACTTTATTTACAATGCTGCTTCTATGGTGTTCTCCTGAGCAGCTAGCATGGCTGCCGGCTTGAGTGTGGAGAACTTTTGCATTTCTCTTAGCAAACTTAGAAAGCAGGGTTTCAGGAACCACAACAAATAAGTCTCCCCAAAACTAACCTGGGAAATAAATCTGTGAATTGGATAGACTATAGAAGTTGTTTCCCTTGATATGAAATTGAGGCAGACAGGGAACTTGGATAAGGCTGAATATTTTACCATAGATTTCTACACTGGAGGCACAGGAAGGGAATGTTTGGATTGCCCCATCAGATTTACTGCAGTCCTTGACATTAGTATTTTTTGTGACTGATACAGCTCTGCTGAAATGTATTTGGCTTGGTTCAGTATTGTTGATAAATTGGGTAAATTACTGGGCAGAAGAGAAAGATAAGGTTCTGAGAACAGACTCTGAGGTAGGAGCCATTACAAGAAATACATTTTCTTGCCTGAAGAGGCAAAACTTAATATTGTAATAGCCTTCAAGAAATGGAGAAGTGGGATATGCTTCAGACCAAGAAGAGAGAAATGATACAGTTAAAATCCTGCTCCCAAGGTCACAAAATGTTAAATAGTATGTAGCATGTGTTCAAAGTGATGTTTCAGAATATGGTCCCACATCAGGCTGCACTGTGAGGAGTGGTTGTTTGTGTGTGTTTTCAGGCTTGTACAGTGTACCAGCTTGCTTTTGGGTGGTGGGAAGAAGGTGCTGCCTGTGTGCCTACCACAGCCCTTTTGTTATACTGGGGCATATACTGTGTACTAAAAAGGGCCTGTGTACCAGGTGGACAGTTACCAATGAGAATAACTGAATAGAATAACTGAAAGGAAGGGGAAGAAGTCTACTTTGTATGGATTTAGACAGATGAGCAGTACTTCCTACTTGAATTCCAAGTTTGTGTATTAAGACCATCTCAGCATGTGGTGGGGATGAGCTTTCATAATGGTCTTCTCCAGAAACTGTGGAAACAGAAGACTGAAATAAGAAAGTAAATAAACTCCTCCTATAAAAATGCATTCTCTGTAGCTTGCTGTCCTTGTCTTTCTTAGCTGTTAGTTAGTGCAGTTCGCACTGAAATAAGAGTATGCACAGTGAAAAGAAGGCATGCTGAAATAGAACTTAGGCTGTGTTTTTTAATAAATAATAATTTATTAGAGCTAATAATGTCTGCATTATTTCTGTAGTATCCTTAATATGCTTTTTGTATTTCAGATCAGCTTGTAGTCAGAGATTCATTTGGCCTTCCCATCAGTGAATGCCACATCAGGGTGCAGGGTGTAGTGTCAGCATCCAATTAATTTCACAGAACTTGGAATGGAATAAGACTTAAAGTAACTTTTGTAGTCGTTATGCTCTAAATATCTCTATTCCCTTAAGATGTACCAGTAATGCTGTGTACTGAACAACTGAATTCTCCAAGTTTACTTAAAATGGATTTATCTTTTGCACGTTTTTCTACCAGTGATGGGGTCAGATTTCACACATTGTTATGAGTCATTCATCATCAATACTATTGCAGTGTTACATTCTAGACTTTAATCTTGCCATTCAGACCCTTGTGGCCTTTCTTGAAAATAATCATGTCCTTACGTGGAGTTATGGTTGCACTAAGAAGAATTGAAATATTTTAAATCTTGCCTGCAGTAGTTAATCATTCTCCATATGTACCCTGCAGTAGTGCTGGTACAAGAACTTGTGCAGCAGCTCTGTAGTAAATTGTATTAGGAGACCAATCTGCTTCAAAATTGACTTAGTACCTACCCAGTGTTTGTTACTGTGTCTCCATTCCCCAGTTTAATTCACTCTTTGCAGCCACAGAAATGTTTATGTTGGCCCAAGGGAAGAATGCAGGAGTGAGCATCCAGTTAGGGTACACCACTTATTTAGGTGGAAATGCTGGCTTGAAGTTTTAGTTCCAGCAATGCTGCAGCTGCTGCTGAAGCAATGGCAGCACAGAGCTTAACTGTCTGCTAAGCACCTGTGTATTCAGGTGGGTTGCACACCAGCCTGCAACATTTGCGCCTGAACATTCAGTATTATCTGTGTGCAGCGGCAGTGTCTACTTCAGCAACTGGTGCAGCTCTGCAGGAATGAAGCTGTAGAGGAAAACTTCTGATGCTGTGGATTCACTGACCACACAACTTACCTTTTGCTATGTGTGAGACAGTTGGGAGGATTTCAGGTTAGTTTTTGTCTGGTCCCACAGGCTGAATTCCCCTTACCACTTGGAGTGTACTTGGTTGCTGTTCTGAAATACATATCCAAATTTCCTTTCATACAAAAGGATGTCTCAGGATTGTTCCATGGAGTGAACCAAGGCACAGTGAATTGTCTGAATTACAGGAAAAACATCTTTGAAAATATGCATCTGAGCAGAAATGCCAGTGTAAACATACCAAGGATAACTTGGCTCTGCCTGTAGATGCTGAAGTCGGACAGTTGCTCTGTGGTATCAGTGGGGTTTCTGTTGTTGTACATGACTCTCCCATTCTTTCTGATTCCAATTCAAAGCTTGTATTGGTGACAGTTCAGCAGCTAGTCCCACTTTGATCTCTAAGCTCTGAGACTGATGCATTCATTCACTCTTTGTTGGTGGTAAGGGTCAGAAAAAGAGATATTTTCCAGCACATTTTATCACCCATCTCTATCTACCTTGGAAGTATTCTATGCAAATTGAGTTCAGGATGTCGACATGAAGCTTCAATCAAATGAAAAGGTTTTGATTGGACTGTTCTTGGTGTGCACTTGTGTTCTCATAAAATTTAGTAGCCAAAGAAGGGAATTTCTTATTCCAGACTGACTGTGGATCTTCCACTGACAGAAACACAGAATCATGGAATACCAGTTTGGGAGGGACATCAGGACATCAAGGATCATCTGGTCCAACCCTTTTTTGGCAAAAGCACGGTCTAGACAAGATGGCCCAGCATCCCATCCAGCTGAATCTTAACAGTATCCAACACTGGGGAATCCATCACTCCTCTGGGGAACCTATTCCAATGGCTGAATGTTCCTTTGAAAAATTTTCCTCCTGTGTCTAACTGAAATCTCGCCAGGAACAAATTATATCCCTTACCCCTTGTCTTTGCCATGTGACTCCATGTAGAAAGGGAGAATCCATCTCCATGATGCATTGCCAAAAAAAGGTAAAGACAGTGCTTGAAAGTGTTGAGTTTGCTGTGTAACGGTAAATGTTGGATCTAAATAACCTAAAAAGCACCAACAAAAGAAACCTGGATGTGTGTTTGGCAGATAAACTGTTCCGACTGTTTCCATTCTTATTCTTGTTTGGTCTTGTTTGACCAGCAGCAGCTACACTGGAGTTTCTTGGTATTTTGATAGTGAAGCATATTCATTGTGCATCTGTAAGAAGACAGATGAACCCGCCAACACATGCACATTTCACTGCTTAACTCTACTTTTCTCATGCTATTGATTTTTTTTAGATTAAGCTCTAAGGCCTGTATCCTGAGCTGAGTATTACTGCAGTATGAATAAATGTAGAGATATTTTTTATCTTAGCACAGTTGAAAAGTTTTTTGTTTCACTAACTGGAGCTCAAAGTATATTTATAGAGAGAATTGTGCCATGTGGCTACAATCTGTAGTAAATCCAAGTGCTTTTATGACAAAGCCATAATTTTGAAGGGATTTCAGTCTTTTTGGTTATGCATAAATTTGAATTTCTGGATCGAGCATAAAGAATTAAGTATTTTCTTTTACCTTTTAAAAGAAATAAATCCTTTTCCTCCTGTTCTGGAGCTTACATATCTTGCCAACAGTGTTTGAAAAAGTTCTAGTTTAACCAGTTTTGAAAAATAGTTTGACAGGCCACAGTGGAGTAAAGCCAGAGTATGTTAGAGGTGAGTTTAAAAACCTAATTGTAAGCTAAAATTATAGCTTTAGTGAGAGTGATGTGCAACTCAAAAAAAAAAAGCATTTGGCTCTTCCCTTGCCTCCTTTTTTTTCTTTCACCAATTAGTCAAGCTGTGATAGACTGATAGAAACAGTACTCAAACTTCTCATGGATCCTCCATTTCTTCTGCCTGAGCCTCAATCAGTATAGACAGGAAAGAACATAGTTAAGTAGTTTTTTGAAAAGTAGCTTATTTTTCATATCATCATGTCATATCACATCATATCATATCATATCATATCATATATCATATCATATCATATCATATCATATCATATCATTATTAGGTAAAATTTCAAATGCCTTAAAAATTAAGTTGTGTGCAGTCTATAGCACTGCAGATAACTGATCTTTTTCTTTGATACATCATTTCTTGCAAAATAGTTGAAGCAAAGGCTGTTTCCATTTCCCTTGATACCTTCCAGGGTTGTACAAACACAGCTACTTTCAAATGCTTCAGTTTATCTGTTGTTGACTTTAGAAGTACAATTTGTAATATGACAGGGTGACTGGAGGATATTACTTGTAACGTTTGTATAAAATGGATTGTGCATCTTTTTTTCCCACAGTGAAAATGTCTAGACTCTTCAGAACCTTTGTAAAGCTGTTATCCAGACAAATTAGTTCCATGAATTTGAGTCACATCAACCTCAAGAATTATCCAAATAAATGGGGTCACCAAGTCATTTTACTGTTAGCTATAATACAAAACTCTGCTTGAAATCTGTAAAGTGGACAGAAAATTGCTTATCAGATGCAGTCCATCCTTTTTTCTTCTTCCACAGTTTTTTCTTTTTTTTTCTTTTTTTTTTTTTCAAAGAAGATTTTCTGTTAAAAATATTTCCCATCATAATTCTGGGAATTCTGGCATTCTATTGCGTAATAATTTTGGCGGTCTCTGGGCATTGCTAAATTGTACAAAGCATAATGTCATAAGGAACAATTTGTGGCTAACATTTGATGGCCAGCCTATGAGTAGAAGTCCATGGAATACCCAGTTGTATTCTTAGAAGATGTTCAATTCATTTTGGGGAAGTAGCGATGTCATAATCTTTATGGTCAGTATCTTCTTTTTGATCTTTTATACTGTTCCAAAATTCATACCAATGCCAAAAATTAACTCTTCCTTATCCATGACTTCTCATCTGGTTTTGATTGCACTCTTCAAATAACCTTTGATCCAGCATGTGCTGGTTACTTGTGCTCTCTTTGCGTGCCATATACTCAGTATGATAAATTTTGAACAAAGAAATCCTCTGAACACAATTACATTCACTTAGAGTCCATCTCCTCACTTATACACAAGCTCTAATGAATGTGCTTTGTCTTATTTCCAAGCAGTTAAAACTGTGAACATTATATTGTTTGGTCCTTTGTCTTTTGTGAAAGGAAAGGGAGAAAAAAAGAAGCAATGTGAATAAATTGAGTTAAGCTAAATTTAGGAAGAGCCAGACTCATAGTTTTAACAATTTCCCCAGCTGAATGGTATATTCATGCTCTGTTTATGCGTTGTCTTTGAAGAGAATTCGTTAGCAGAACGTAACGTTAATCATATGAAATAGCTTTCTGAGAGGTTTTGTTTTTTCAGAGTTTGCATTATAGAATTAGGAACAAGTAGAATGAAAGGAGTCTTAAAGAAGTCATGACATGTCATCACTTGTATAATTTATGGTGATAGGCATGAAACAGTAAAGTATCTGCTTTCTCAGATGCATTTTCTGCTCTTTTGGATGATTTATGTCTAGGTCATGACAAAATTTCTAATGTCACACACTCATACAACTATCAGCAGAGAGCAAAGTTATTAAAGAAAAAAAAAAAGAGTCTTTTTTTCTGAAGAAGTAGCTGTCTTTGATCTGTTCAATCTCTGGGCTCAGTAGCTCTACTGCCTTTTTCTCCTTTTCTCATGTTTGGGCCTAATAGCTGTCACCAGTTTCATATGAATTATTGCAGTTCAGTGCGAAGTCCACCAATGTCTTTCAGGGGTAAACTTATTTTTTCTCTTCTGGACAATTCATCCATTTGCTGTTGGCCTGCTCTTTCAGACCCTTTGAGAAGTATGCCTGGCATACAGGCATACACACAGTTGTCTGCTGTTTGTGGTGAGTTTTGTAATTCCCATCAGAAAAAAAAACAGTCTTTTAAGGCCTCTTTTGAAGATAATTGATCAGTTCTAATGATTTAGAGTTTGTTTTGGTTTTTTTGTCTCATTTCTCTTTGTGACTGTTGGGAATTGCAGAGTAAGTGAAATGTGTCCATCTGTACCCTTGTGAAGTCTTAGCCTTCCTGCTCAGGACATTACCTAGCTCAGCTGACATGTAGAATAAGTTGTCTTGAAAATTTCACAAGAAATACCTGTTTAGGGTGCATGGCCAGAAGAACAACATTTTTCTTTTTCAGACTTGTACTCTCAATTTTCAAAAATTTCTTTCACCATTACATCGGCAAGAGCCTGTAGAGTGTCATCATCCAGTTAATGTTTAGGGACAATCAGGGTGAGGTGGGATGACTGCTTGTGCTACTGGAGAGTTACACATGAGGAGGCAGAGCATCCACCAACATTTAGAGGTAAAGTAATTGCAGATGTTTTGTACACAACAGGCAGGCTACTAGGGCAGTTTACTTAAGTATCTGCAGTGCTGAAGCAGAGCATGTGATTTCCTTGATTTTTGTCTTCTTTTTTAAAGTTTTGTGCCTGCAGAGTTTGGAAATAGAGAGGAAATTACACTTCAGGGAATAAATCCCTGCCTTAATCAGAAGAAGATGACAATTAATTCCAGGTGAGTCACCTGGATTATCTTCAAGGTTGATTTTTACCTTTTGTTCTAGCCAGAAATTCTGTTGTATATATTGATATATAGTTCTGTGTATATAATGATAGATTTCTAAAACTACATTTGGCTAGCACCAAAAAACAAGTCCAATTTGTGCACCACTGAACCTTTGCTAGGAAGTACATACTTGCTCTTAATCCAGAAAACCACAAGATTTTTGTCCTTCATATCCTTTTATCTAGACCCAGACCTCCTGCCTTGGATTTCTAAACTTCCATTCTATTTTGTTACTTCAATTAGAGCTTGTTATTTGTCTTTTAAGTATTCCAGGTTGATAGCATTTAGCAAGGACAATTTTTTCCAAATGGTTTATTATCTCAGACCAAATAACCTGAAAGAATCATATTGTTACTAGTGGATGATGCACAGACTGGTAATTGCTTCATTTTTCTTCTTTGTTTCCCCTCTTTACCAAAAAATTGATAGATAATGTTTTAGGTAGTTCAATAACAGATGTTAAACTCTGGATGGTTTGTTTGAGAAGGCTACATAAAGTTTATGAAACTGGAGGTATTTTGTTCTTTTGACTTATTATTTTTAGATTTCAGTGGGGAAATGCTGAAGAACAGCAGTGATTTTCCTTCTGTTATCATCAAAGTATTTCTAAATTGTTTTTCTTCTGAACATTAGAATTATGTTAGAGGTTCTCTTTGAGCCAAAACAAATAATTCTTACTATAGAACTAGAAGCAATTTAAAATATTTTGAAGAATATTTTCATAGTGGAGCAATTAGTGTATCTTAGTATTTTCATGTCTGGTGAATCATTATTGAAGTAGGCAGAAAGTAATGAAAATTTGAACCTAGAATGTATGTGAAATGTGGGAAAGTGTCAAAATTAAAGGGAAATAAAAGAAAGTAGCTGGAGGCTTGGAGTCTGATCACAGGGAACATTTGGTTCTTCTTGAGCCTCTTCAGCTGCTGGAAATTGAGATGCCTGAGATATGGATGTGCATGGCTGGCTAAGTTTCTAGGGACAGAAATAAAAAGTAATAGTGTGACAAATGGATACCAAAGTGGCATTTTCTGAAGGCCAATAAAGCAATGCACAGGTGAGAAAGGATCTTTACCAAGGTATTCTTGCTGATGTGTTATCATTTAAACTAGCTAAGAATTTTTTTAGATTAGGCATGAAGGATTTGACATTGATTATAATAATTTTATGTAACAAAATTCATTTTTGAGTATCTGTTGCTGGTGTAGAACAATTAAAGCTTCATGTTTTTATAGTGTTTCCATGAGGAATGTGTATTTACTCTTCATGCCAAATTTTTTTTGCACTATGAATACATGTATAATTTACAGGTGGTACTAACCAATGATCAGTTTCAATAAAAATCAGTAGTTTGGTGAAATATTACATCTAGTACTAGGAAGGGATGTGGTGGCATTTTGAAATTAGGAGTAATTTCTATGACATTTTCCATTCAATATTTTACCCCAGAGGGGTTGTATGTGTTCTAGTTATGCTATGAAACCAGGTACCTGATGTCAGAAGCTTTTTGCAAGTAGCTGCTAAAATGAGATGTCTCACCTTTCCTGCTTCTAATTTCCTAGACCATTGTGTTTCAGCTAGCACCTTGTTCTTTGGGTTTGGTCCTTGAGATAGTGACTCAGTCCTGGCCTCCTTTTTCTCCTGGGGCAAGTAAGGAATGGGTTGTGGCCAGACCCTGCCTCTGCTACACAGGTAGCCAAAACTCAATTTGCTGTTGCTGCCTCCAGAGCTCATGAGAAGAAAGTAAACAAGCAGAACAGTTTTACTCCCAAAACTGTGATTCAGCCATAATAACAATATCTTTTTGCATAGCAGGAACTGAGAAATAATGTAGTTTGTACTCATGAACACACACAACATATGTGGAAGAATATTTCCTTGGTGACAGCTACTCTGCTTATTGCAGTATGTGGACTTTTGAGGGCCTGACTTGTGCATTTGGAGTGGGGTTTTTTAAGCAAATATATCTGTCTATATTAGGATCTAGCATTCTATGGGATTTTCCCCACAACATACTCACAGCATGGCTGGGGATGGGGCTAATTTTTGGATTGATTTAGAAAAAGTGATTGATTTAGAAATAAACAAAGAGAGAAATATCTTGTTTCACTTAAATAAGTGAAAGATAAAAAAGCCAAACTATATGAATATAGAATTAAAGAGTAAATATGAGACAAGTTGGTAACTAAATGGCCTTGATGTTCTGTATTGCTTGTGTTCAGTACATCTTAGTTAGAAGAGGACGTTTGAGGGAATGATCTGTGTGATATCCCTGACCTTTTCAGTCAGAAGTTGGTCATGCCATTCAGGATCATTGTATGTGGCAAGGGAAGAAAGTAATTGAGGGGAGGAGGAGATATAGAATGTTTATTGCAATGCTTCGTGTTAGCTGAAGGTAGAATAAAAAGTTATACATTTATGGGGCCTTCTGTTCTCCCAACAAAATAAAATTGGAAAATTGTATTTCACCCAATCTTCATTTGGGAGAAGTAATGGCTGTCCCAACAATTTGTTGTCCTATTTGCTATGTGACACAAATTATCCTGAAAACACATTTGCTAGTATTTAACTGGTGCATCATCAGTTAGTACTGCAAATACATTACTGCAGACTACATTCATGTCATTTGTTCCTCTGGGCTATATGACAGTCAATGAAGTAACTTCATAGTTACAGTAAATGCAATTTAATGTTCAAAAGACTTTTGATTTTTATAAGCAGAACTGCCTCCTGGAAAAACTATGGAACTACTAAACTGTTTGCTTTTTCAGTACCCGCAGATGATTTATATTGAAGATAAAGTTGCAAGTGAAGAACTATTGTGCTGGTTGGCTGGGAGTGCAGAAACACACATGCACACCTGTAGTGGTTTAAAAGCAAAACCAGCGAAAGACTCCAAGTCAGAAATACAATTTAATAGGAAGAAAAAGAAAAAAAGAAGAAGTAAAATAAAATACATGCAATAAGACAAAAGGCCACTGACAGAATCAGAATACAACCTGACACCCTGTTGGTCAGGGTGTTGGAAACAGTCCAAAAGTAAACCCTCCTGGAGTGGCAGATGTGGTCCTGTTGGAAGTAGAGATGGTCCTGTAGAGAAGAGGTCCAGACATGGGTCCATTCTTCTTTTGGGAGTTCTGTGGGAACACTTGATGTCTGGTGACACTTGTGGCTCCTTTTTATCTAGGTGGAAATGGTTTGGCTCCTCCTCCCCTGGCAGAGCATCTCACAATAGGATGATGAATTGTATCATGACATTGGTGAGCTTTAATGGCCCATTAACAGAAGACATCCCCATGGAGGTAATGGGAGGGTGACTAGAGATAAGAAACAATGCCCCACCCTGTTTTAACAGATGGCTTGTTATCAGAAAGGCAGTCACCCCCTCCCTCCTGGAGTTTCAACAGATAAAGAAAAAAAACACCTCCCTAACCGGGTTTCAACAGATGGAATAGAATAAATTTTTTTTGGTTACATAAACCAAGACAACACCTGAGCTGGATTTTCTCCCAAATGTTTGTGTTACTCTGTATGCTATTTATTATTTACAGAATACACATTGCTTTATAAACCAGCGCTTCTTCAATGCTCTGCTGAAATGATTCTCCTGTTATTGCTGAACTTGGATTTATTCCAAGAGAAGATCTGGTTTCTTCAGGCAGACTTGCCAATGTTTCAGTCTTTATACGTTACATCAAATCTGCATGGATCTGAAAGCACGTCTTCACGGTTATGCAACTGCCACGCATAGCTCTGATTTGATTCAAATACGAAAGAATACTTCTTTCTTAATGGAAGTTCACAGAGGGTTTTTGATGTTCCCTCAGAAGACGTTGAACAGGACCTTGCTGACTGCAGTGCTCTCTTATGTTACATCATGGAGCTCTGCAGCCTGTTCAGGCTCTCTGGAAAGCATGGTTAGGGTCACTTGCTGTACCTATTGCTAACCCCACAGGAAATCTGTGAGCAAGATCTCAATGGGCAGCTATTGAGGTCAGTACTGGTTTTTGCTGTGTTTTGAAGTCTTAGTCATGTTCTACTTGTGAGATGTTATATGCAGTCAAGCTCTGTATTGACTTGCTTAAAAAATACTGAGAAATTTGAAAGTCTTTCCAAAAATTTACCCGGTTGAAGGTTGTAATGTTCTTCAGATTCTGTTTCTGAAGCATTAAATGTAATGGTGCTATTTAAAGCCAAGGATGATAAAGGAATGCTCTGGCATTAGTTATCTCAGTCATAAATCATGTTAGATGTTTGGATTAATATGATCTTGATATGTACAGTACATATTGAGAATGTCTGTCTAGAGCATCCACATTTAATGTCAAAGGGTAGTGCTCTGTAACAGGGTTGCTCTAGTGACTTTGCAGGGACTTACTATTCTGGGGATTTCATATTTGAAAGAAGTGGTGCTTGATTTTGCAGGGTGCAGAAATCTGCAAGGAATCTGGGTGGTCTTAACAGGAGGAACTTCAGATCATGGAATGCTGTTTAATGCTTCTGGGATTAAGCATTGCAGGTGCAGCTTATTTATATTGTGTGAACTAACCAGTCCTGTTTATGTTGTTTTGTATTGTTCTGGTGTATAAACCTAAAATAAATCACAGCAATGCACTCAGCAGAAATGTTATGTCTGGTGTGTGCCATGTGTGGCAGTGGTGCTGAGTGTGTCACAGTTCCATTTTCACATTTAAATGGAAGCAAAATACTTCTCTGATTTAATATTTAAAGCCCAGTACAGATCCAATGAAGAATCCTAATTTATATACTTTTAAAATAATACTAATTTAAATACTAATTTAAATACTTTGCCATTATTTCACAGTAATATTTGGTTGCAAAGGAGATTTTTCAAAACTTTTATGCAAGAATCTCTTAAATTCTTACTGCCTTTGACTTAAGATAAAAGAAATATGGAATATAAATAATGTGCATCTAATTCTTGGATTTCTATAAGCAAATGAAAGCAAATTTTACCTTTTAAAACTCTTATAATTGGCAGATAATTAAAACATGCTTTATTTTATATGTTCCATTATGAGAAAGTGGAACACCTTGATTAGACCTATTTCTTTGTTGGGTTTTTGTAATCTGTTTGAGATAGCATCTTCTCCATGTGCCTTAAAAACTCATATAGAAACAAGTAAGATGTGTAATAGGAATTCCCTTCCTTCCTCTGCTCCATGATATTTTGATAAGTGAGGCTGCTTCTGGCACCATCTGTGATTTCTTTTAGTCTTAAATTAGATATATTCCTCTTTCTTCTACACTCACTCTTCTTCCTTTCTTGCCCCGTCCCCCACCCCAGAAAACAAGGGGAAAGGCCATTTTTAAATATATATAAAATTGAGTTACTTTAAACAGTTTTCAGTGACTCAGCACAGAATATTAATTGCACAGCTTTTTAAAGCAAAAAGACCCACTGGAGCCCATTAGTGTATGGTGCTGTGATCAGATGGGCTGAGAGGGATGGGACTGGACAACCCCAGCAGAGAAGGAACTCCTGGAGCTGGTGCTTCCTGAGCCATCAAACCACCCAGCTGAGGCTGGGAAGGGAGGAGAGAGAAATGAGGTGAATCATTAGCTCTTTGCTTAATTTCCATTCTTGCACCATGAATTTAGGCTACTTTTTGGGCCTTTCAACTCCCTTGTGGAAGCATACAGAAGCACACAGGCAAAGCCATTTAAAAAATACAGATTTTATAGACATTTTAGAAGCCACCTCAGGATTTTATGCAAGTGAAATGTTCCTCACCATTTCTACTTTAAAACCAGCGTCTAAGTCCCTTTTAAAGAATCACCAGCTTTTGCACAAATCAGTACAATTTTCAGCAGGGAAGTGTTTGGAACTTAATTTTGATCCTCCAGTCATTGCCTATCTTTCCTATTTTCCTTTTTTATCACGGAAAAAAAAAAAGTATTTCAGGACTGTATTTGTGAGTACATCTCTACTAGTTTTTTTCAGAATTTTATTTTTTGATTCTGTCAAGTTTTCAACAAAACAGAATACATAAAATTGATCTAATGTTACTTTCTGAAAGGCTTTTGCTTGTGTCTTACACAAGAGGCTGTTACCGAAAACTTGGTAACCATGGGGTGAAAGGTAAAGCCTGTTACTGATTAAAAAGAGTAAGTAAAAAAAAACAACCTTCATATCATTATCCGGAAAGGAAAATGATTGTCAAGTGGAAATGGAGTTAATAGAAATTTTCTGGACGAAATTGTTTCTATAGGAAAAAAATGTTCACTAAAGATAGTAACTGGAAAGATTTCCCTTTTTGATACAGGGAAAAAGATAATTTTTAGCCTTTCCAGTTGAAAAAATTTTAAAGAAAAATAAAAACCAGAAATAAGCACCAAACAAACAAGCAACAACAACAAAAAAACAAACCAAAAGAAAACCAAAAATACCCCAACCCCTCACAAATATTCCAGCAATAAAAAAATCCAGGTAAACTGAGGAAAGAGATTGAATGGCTGGGGTGAAAAAAAGTAATTTGAAGGAAGTCCTATATTATAGAAGGATTGGGAAATAAAATTTTAGTTGGTTAATCCAGGCAGTGAAGAAAGTGATAACTAGAACAGGGTGATCTTGAAAAGCTATAAATGAAGCACAGTCAAAACAACTAAAAAAGTATTATCTCCATACATGATAATACAACTTTTAGTAATTAATAATAAACCAGAGCCTCATTATTTGGGTAAAAAATCTTTGTGTTTTGTCTTTTTTGACATTAAGTGCTACTTTTAAATGTCAGTTGAATTTACATAGGCTGGGATGATTTCTATGAATTGTGCCTAATTACCTACTTAAGTGGGCTTTCGATGTGCAATTGCACATTTGGCTCAAACATGGACTGTTGTCGGAAATTGAATGCTCTTTTTTTTTAACGTTTGCTTCAGTCCAATATGTTGTAAGCTCAAACAGGCTTATAAAAAAAAGCAGAATAAGATGTCACACAATAGCTTGCACTGCAAAAAATCCACCATGCCTTAATAGTTTGTTTTCTGGTAGATCTGTCTCCTTGCTCTTACTAGAAGCCAGTTGGTAACTTCCTGCCTCTGAGGGAGAAGTGTACACACATTTCAGCTGGCTGGTGGTGCCTTCTCCTGCTCCTTCCCAAGCTGCAGTGCGGAGCTGTATCTGACACACCTTTCCCAGGTGTCCAGGGAGATGCAAAACAGAATCATTTCAGTTTTGGCAAGACATAGTATCATAGTTTAAATTCAATTACCCATGAAGTCTCAGGTTTAACTTTCATTTTTTTTGTTCTTCTTTGTATATATTACAAACTTTTTTAATCTAAATTTCCTATCTATATTTATCCTGTATTCAAGGCCAAAAAAGTATGTGTGGATTTTTTTTATCCATAATATGTCTTTAAATAGTTACTTTCCTTCTCAAAAAATCTGATTTTAGACTTAGGGACAACACTGTGAGTCAGCACTACAAAAATTTCCTTTAGACCCCTGGGAATATTTGGAATTCAGCAAATGGCAGCCAGTAGCTGTTTAGGACATGCTTAATATTAGGTTAAATTACTCATTCCTGGATCAAAATAACTAATGGGAATTTGTGCTAATGTAGCCCTTCTTCTTGCTACATATGAAATTATGCAGGATTTCAGGTTTGTGCTCCCTCCTGGGATTAGTCAAGTAGTATGTGATTATTTTTTATAGGTTGTATTAAATTTATTCTACAGAAATTCAGGATTTGAGGTATTTTCCTGCGTACAAACTGAAAAAAGAATTATTAAAGAAAAGTTGAGGGACTTGGTAAGTGATAATTTTATTTTAATCTCTACAATATTTTGTAGGAACTAGTTTCAGTAATCTGCTTAAACCATGAGAAGCAATCTAGAGCAAATATATTTTTATTTTAATAAATAGGAAGTCCTTTTAAAAAGTGTTGAATTGTAATTTATTATCTTCAGAAATGATCCTGTCATAACAATATAGAGACAGCCTACTCTACTATTGAGCTTTATAAAGATTCTTTCTCTCTTGAATGTTTATTATCCTCTTGTGTAGATTAGCACACAGATTCACTGGATTTTTATTCTCAGAACCACAAGTCAAAACTACTAAAATATCATTACTTTATCTAGAAAAGATTCTTCCTGGCTACTTGATGGATCCTCTAATGAATACCAGTATATCTTCTCATAACCCATCAGAGCTGCACAAAGTGTACAGAACGTGTTGTGTTTCTTTTTCATTGTGCATGTCAAAAGCTGAGTTTGTTACAGTTGGTTGCAAAGTGGAGGGATTGCCATGGTTCACTAAGGCCTGGGCCTGCAAGCACTTTTGTTCATGTTTAACTTTGGTGAGTTATATGGGCAAGCACATGGATATACATGTGCACAGTTAACACCTCTAGTTACATAAAACTCCACAGATTTTTGGCCTGTAGCTGTGAGGCTGTATCTGTGAGACAAGTCAGAGTCAACAACAGAGCAGCTTTTAATTTTGTCACTTGGGCATCTGTAGAACTCTCTTTCAGTTTTTGCAAGAGTTTCAAAATTATTGGTTTGGGGTTTTTTTCGAAAAATGAAAATCCCCTGAGCATGACTTTCTGCATAACTGTATAAAAATATGTTCATAGCCTTTTGATACTCTAAGGGAAAGTCTTAAAAGGAGCCTTCCATAGGAAAATAAAATAATTTTGTCCTTCAGTTTATTCCCTCTAATGTGGACAGCTGCTTCCTGGCAAGAAGAGAATTCCTGATCAACTTTTTAATGGAAAGAATGTGCTACAAAAGTCCTTGGGGTATCTAAATCAGAGAACTCTTGGAGAAGGCTCTTTAGATTAATCCAAGTGATATAGTTCCTAAGGAGCAGAAAAGTCTCTAATGTCAGAACTTAATGCTGTTGGGTCAAACACAGCTGGATTTGTAACTGGAAACAAAGTGGGAGCCACAAAGTGGATCTACCACAGCTCTTTCCTGGAGAGAAACAAGAATCTCCCCCAAGAGAGAGGCTGGGTATGCTACACAGGTAGCTGCCACTAGACAGCACTCCGTCTACTCAGTCTTGTTTGAAGAGCACATCTGGCATCCTTCACTGATCCCCCACTAGACCCAGCCCTTCATGAACATCTGTCTCATGCTGCTTTGTCCTACACCCTCAGACACACAAATACCTCTTTCAGTTGAATCTACAAAATCACCTCTGCTGGGTGGCAACATGATCTTCTTGTAGATTCAAGCATGTGTTACTGAAAAGCACCCAAAACTATGTCTGAGTGTCTGTCTATAGGACCTTTGATCCAAACACTACATAATGGGGGTATACGGATCTACCCCACTGTGTGCCAGATTGAGGTGGGACACATGTAAGCCATGTTATTTCACCAGCCAGCATTGCTCCCTGCCTCTTGACTGGGAGCCAGGAGAGTTCTAGGTTTGAATGCCTTTTAGTAGTGTAGCTTCTGTGTGCTACTGTTCTCAGGATTAAGTTTTAGAAAGTCAGACAAACCAAAGCAGCCCAGCCCTGTCATTGTCATGATCCATAAGTGTTACTAGTGCTACCAGGGATGAATTGTTATCACAGGTAGGAGATAAGACAAGAGGCAATGGACAGACAAGACAAGACAAGAGGCAATGGACAGAAAATGATGCACAGGAAGGTCTAGCTAAATATGAGGAAGAACTTCTTTACTGTGCAGGTGACCAGAGCACCGTCACAGATTGCTTGGAGAGGTTTGGAGTCTTCTTCACTGCAGATATTCAAGAACCATCTGAGTAATTTTTGAGTCATTCATGGACTTGTTAGAAAGTGCTAGTTTGGTAAAAAAATGCCTAGATATTATCACAGGTCAGAATGACATTCCTTAAAAGTGGTTGTCATGCATTTCTGCACAAGAAACCTAACCTGTAGCATAACTTCTTGTTTCTATTTTCTGACTGCATATTAACTATGAAAGAGATAAAGTTCATCTTTACAAGGATGAGGTCAACATGAGGAGAAGCATTAGCATTGTCATCAGCAAACCTTCAGCAAAAAAGACCTGTTCTCTTAATATGTTTTTGCCTGTAAGAAGATAACTGCCATGGGTGATGTTAAGCTGGACAGCCCATCCTTATGGAGCACACGTTCTTGCATGCATTTCTCCTTGGCACTGGGAGAGCTGAGGAAAGCTTGTATTCTTCCCTTGCATGTGGCTGCAGGAAGTAGGGGTATTCATGAAGCAAAAAGGAGGAACCCTCTCTGCTTCAGGAGCACTGGCAGACTTTACAAAAAGGGAAAAGTAAAAGCTGAGAGAAAATTGCAGCTGGCTGCCACACAATGTGTTTTTCTACATATTTTCCTAGGAAAGACCTTTTAATGATGAGAAGCATAGCACTTTTCTCTGCAAGGTTTATCTTACATTACCTGAACAAAAATAAATTGAAGCATGAGTGTTTAGAAGGAAACAATATGCTGTGAATAATACTGGTTGGAAATAGTACTATATGTTTGGAGTGGGTTGTCTGCCATTGGAAGTAATAAAAATAGAACTGTAAATTATACATTGGGGTTTGGTTTATTCTGGAAGATAATTTTTAAGAAACTGAGGTTTATTTATTGGTTGTGTCACAGGAATGTTTGCCTTGTTCTAAGTCCAGTGTTCAGCATTTTTCATTTCAAGCTATATAAAGGAGAAGATCATCTATGGTACATCTAGCTCAGTTCAACAGAATGGGCTCTAACCCATCTCTGTAAATATACTGCCTTCTGTCCACAATGTACTATATTGCTAGAAGCAATATACTGCTTCTAGCCACAGCAATACTTTTAAAATTACTTATATTCTTCTAAAATTCATTCAGGTCTCAAAACATTGTAAAGCATCCTTCAATATGCTCCAAAACCAGTTTGTTTTTCACAATGGCAATGGAAGGACTTTGCTTGGTATCACAGTGGATACCTGTTGGAGATACCCATGCATTTCCTTCAGGTGTGTTAATAGTTTCCCTGAAACAGGTGTGTTTAAATGCAGGAAATGGCATTCCAGTTGGGTCTTGTGTCATGAAGATAGGGGATATGATTTATCTGAATGCCAGCAAGATTTTCTCTCTTTCTCTCCCTCCCTCCCTGTCTGCTCGGCTGGGCAAATAGCTGATCAGCTCGCAGCCCTCCAATCACCTGGGCTGCCAAGCCTCCACCCCTCAAGACTGAGGGCTCCCGTACCACCTGCAGCTGGCTTTTAAAGCAAGTCTTTTAATAAAATCACTTTAACTCATTACTCTTCCATTTATGACAGCAGGAGTTCAGGACTGAGTAAGAGGAGCAGAAATTTGTCCAGCAGACATTACTCTGAATCAGGTTAGTAATGAAGTTTACTGCTAATACAACCTAGGTTGTCTTAGGAAACCTTGCCTTTAACGTATGTGCTGAGTAGCGAGAGCTGTGGTATGCAGTTTGTTTACATTTCAGTATTTTTCTGTCTTTGGTGAAGTACAAATTCAGTGTTAACATATAGAAGATGCAGTTACAGTTTCCTTCCCAGTCTAACTAGAAGGTGTTTCTGCTTTTGAACGATAAAACTTTCTTTGCTTTTCCCTTTTATGCATTTTGTACTTCTGTTACAGGTGCTGTTTTCCAATTTTATGGTTTATTATTGAAATATTCAAATATTTCAAGCCATTAGGAGTTTTGTGAAAGTCTTGGGCACCACATGAACTTTTTTAGGACACTTGCAGTAAAATAATGTGTTGGCTGTGCATGTGTGTACACACACGCAAATCATAGACTATACCTAGTTTTGCTTCATTTCTGAATTCTTTTACTTTCATGTATTATTGCACAAGATCTAATAAATGTAATACTGAAATTTTGAATAAGGCTAAATGTATTTAATAGGAAAAAAATTCATAAACTTTTAAAGTTTTTTTTTTAAATTAGGCTAAAAAAAGATGCTAAATTAAGCTGTATTAACCAGTATATGTTTATATTTTCCCATTTTCAATATGTCACAGACTCTTTGGAGTATTTTATCCTTAATTGGTGTGCTGTTTAAAATGTTTAACTACTGCATCTAAAATTAATAGTATATTACATAATGCTAACTCAACAGAATTGTTTTGAGTAAAATATCTTTATTTTATTTTGGCTTCAAAAATCACTAAACGTATATCTCAATAACAGTACTAAAACTTTCAGAGGTTTCATATTGCTCTATAACATTTGCTTTCCATATGACATTTTTGAGGTTTTTTTATTAGAATTTTTAATGGAAAATTTTGTGGGAAAAGTTGAATGGCAACTGCAGCAAAACTTTGGATTTTCCCGTGTGTAGGTTGCATTTAATGTGTACTAACCTAAAGCATGTGTGAGACAATTAAATTAAAATTTTATTTTAATGGAAATAAAATTATTGACACAGGTAATTACAGGATGTAATTACCTTTTTTTATTCCAATATCCACATATTTTTTGAATTTTGTGTGGATTAGGAGGCTAGGTTAGATTTTTTATATGAAAAATACTTTGCAGAAATGGTAGATTTTTTATGACAGTGAAGTAGTCAAAAGTTTAAATATTAATATAATCTTTGCAGATAGAGACTTTGTCCCTTGCATTGTGTTTTTAGTTACAAATTTTTTGACACCAAACATTTCCTGACAGAAGAGGGGTAACAAACAATTGAGACTAAATGCTCCTGATCGTTCACCTGAACAAAGAGCTGGTATGAGTTGTAAGGCTGAGCTCATCTTCTTGGACTGGCATTCAGATGTGCACTGGGCAAGAAGTAAATGATCTGGTTTACAATTGGCCAGGAGAGGCTGAAATTAAGATGATTTTATCAGCAGATACTGCAGGAAAAAAAAATTAACCAAGACAATAAAGAACAAAAGGTATTAGAGAAAAACCTGCTTATTCAGGTACTGTGGAAGTCCATTAGACATAAGAAAGTTTTGTTTTGTTTTTTCCTCCCCCTGTTAGACAAATCTGTCAAGTTCCTTTCCTGTCTAGATTATGTCCTACTCTCCTGCCTGTATCTTTGTTGAAGGGGTAAAAGTAAACTGTAGTGTGGATGGCTTAGCAGTTCTCTCTAGGAATTCGTTCAAGGAAGGAGGAGGTTTTCGTGAGGGCTGGTCATTGGGCCTCAAGTCTAAGGCAGCTGAACTGAGACCTGCCTTTTTTGGAGGACTGTTGGAGGTGTATTCTGTGTTTATAGCGTAACCTGTAGCTAAATTAAATCTTGGCCCAAAGACTCTCCAGAAGTGCAGTGACCCAGCACATAGAGAGCCAGAGCAGCCACCTTGGCTGTGTGCAGCAGGAGTGTGCCAATGTCGGGAACAAACAGACTTCACAGGTGTTTGCTTGTGACAAAGTGAAACCTGCTTTGCTTGCTGTGACGCAGCGCTCTCTGTAAAGCAGACTTCAAAGTGGAGCCTAGCACAGGGTGGAATGCATGAGAGATTCATCAGGTTGTCTGCTCCACACTGTAATTAGAAATAACTGCATACTGTTGGTGAGTTCAAGGGCATTTTCCTTTGTGGTTTCGTATCACTCATTGCGTATGTTTAAATTCTGTGTAAGATCAGGATTCAGTCCTTTCTCTGTTTAAACTGCATGAACAATACAGCCCACCCTGACTGGTGGCCCTTGCAGGCTACATGTCTAGCACTTCTGTTCAAAGGCAGGAAGGTATCTAGCTCTGCTCCATGAAATGTAAGACAGGAGCACCAGAGAGGCCTCAAAAACACTCACTTCCTTCTTGATTGATTACCCAGTGTAATTACCAAAACCCCCCTTTCCCAAGCTATCAAGTGTGCCTTCCCAGGAAGGCTCAGAGCAGAGCCAGTGCTCCTCAGCTGTGCAGGACATCCAGCAGCAGCCTGGGCCAGCGCTGGCAGAGCTCACGGCAGTAGAGGCCAAGATGAAGCAGAGCCCACAGTCATGTGCTAGGATGAGGCAGGATTAGGCTGCAGCAGGGAAAAGAGGAAGAATAAAGGAGCAGTTTGGAAAATACTGAAACCTGCAAGTTGAAAAGTAGGAGAGATATTTTTTTTAAATGTGTTCACTTACCCTACTTCATGTTTTTCTCTGTCCTGAAGATCAGCAGAAAAGAGAACTGATATTTGTCCATGCTCAGGAATAAGATCTGTGAGTCTGCAGGAATAAGACCCTTTATAAGAGTGCGTAGTGGCTGTCAGTATAAGCTTGTCCAGGACAATGCTGCCACCAAAAGGCACACCCAGCTGTTACCGCCTTTGCTTCTGTAGGTTTGTATTTTAGCAGAACACTCTGCCTCAGTGTTGTGATAAACTGCTTGTGAGTCAGCACATGTCAGTAGTGAGTCATTGTCCAGACTGTTCTCTTGCAAGGGTAATGCATTAAAGAATCTGCTTTACAAGGGAGACGTCAGAAAAACGTTACACTTGTCAGTTATTTCTGGAGACACTTGTCACCTCATACCTATGTCATTTGGTCCTGTTCAAAGCCAAATAGCTTTGGAAGGTTATCAGTTCTTCCTGCTGCACTGTCTTATCAAATATGAAGTCTTGGAATGTCTCAGCCAAAACTGAAAGGGGGACATGCCTGAGGTGCAGTGCTGCATTGGGCACACAGGAACAGAAGTTGTAAAGCAGGGTTCAGGCATTTTTTGTTATGAGTTTAGACACACCAAGTATAGTGGTGTGTCTAATATATATTTTATTTATTTATTTATTTATTTATATATATATAAACTGTGGAAGATGTGCTGGATTCCAGTGGTTGTTGTAAAGGGATATGTTTGTCAAGTCCATGTTAGGATGGATATACTTACAAAGAGAAGTTTGCCATGCACATTACGTGGGTTTTCTTTTTCCTCTACAGACACAAAGTTTGTATATTGAACTTTATCTTTGGTTGTGCTCCAGTTTTTAAAGGCTAAAGAAGAAAGGCTGACAGAAATTCTGTCAGAAGAGGTGTCTTTTGCTGGCTTGTGGCTAGCAAGAACTAGCCTCCTTCCTTTCCCCAAGAAGCAGAAATCAGAAGCAGAAAAACTGCTCCTATTTTTCTATAAGGATTCCTTCTCAGCAGAGAAAACCCTAATATCACTTACTGGCCATTACAGTAAATGGCTGTACAATTTTCAGGACTTCTTGTCCCAAATGGCAGAGAAGCAAAACAATCTGGGATGCCGTTTGAATAACAAGAGTCTTGGAAATTCCTTAGTGGTCTGAGAACAAGATTTGCCAGAGTATTTTTTCCTGTTAATGTGTTACCGAATGAAATATTATCTGGGGAGAGGGAGAAATAATTCCTTAAAAAATGCTATGTTTCTGCAACATTGAAATAGTTAAGGTGAAGGGCATGGAGTCACAAGAGCGTTGCTGCCTGTCACATGGGCTGCAGACTAATAAGCATATTAATATAACATCATAAGTGCTTGCTACAGCTTCAGAACTGTCCTTAGGAAAAAAAAAAGTGGCCTCAGAATATCTGTCTAAGTACAGCCCAGGAAAAATAAACCTGGCTGTGTGGGAGTGGAGTGCCTCAGGCCCAAAGAAAGGCCTGAAGAGCTTAGGAGATGCAGCATGGGATTTTGCATGAACAGTTCAATGCTAATTCCCTTAGAAGGTATTGTGGATCTCTGCAGACATGAATATCATCTGAGTTCTGTAACTGGTGAAATCTTCGTAGTAGGTGAGTCTACCTACCATGGGCTCTTGTCTCTGGGAGCCTGGTGTGCTGAAAGGACTGCCTAATTGCAGCAGAGCTTTGGAAATTTGCATGCCTGCCTCGGTCACCTATCACCTTTCTAAGGGGATTAACCATCACTGTCCATAGGTATTCAATTCCATTCACTACCCTTTGTCAAATTCCCTTTGCTTAAAAGGGAATGGAGACCTTTTTTTCTTAAGGGCGCTCTTTGAAGGCACAGGTGGCATGTTTGAGTGCTCTTGGGGAACTATTACAGGAATAGTGTGAAAATGTTCTTTCTCTTCTCTGGCGATTTTTTTCCCCAAGCAATCTTGTATAGGGATGGCACAGTTCCTGATACTCTCTGCTTCTGACTCTGTTTTAGGAACAAACACTGTTATTTGAGCTATCCATCTTCATACTAAGTCATTGCTGTTAGTGGATTGAACTAGTGTGAGTAGAAATGTCCTTTAGTGTTCTAGGAAACTGATACAGACCAGGAAGGAATAAAGCAGCAGAAAATCTTCATCTAAATTAAATAGATTTTCGGTTCCATTTAAAAAATCATGGAGTATAGATATTTATTGTATGAGTTGCAAAGACAAACATCAGTTTGGGAAGATGACAGATGATACTGCTTTATTCTTACCAAACTCTTAGCCATCAACAATAGAATTCAAACAAATACATAAATACATACATTAATATTGTCTCTTTAAAATATTATTTTGTATGGGATGCACATGTTCTTCTTCCCAAGAAAATGCTTTGGACCCTCAGTGACCATTTGTTTTAGTTGGGAAGCTGGATCACTGCAGTTCCTAGCAGACACCCATATCACAGGCCAGAGAAGCACTGCCCACCTGCTGGCCTCCAGGACCAGGTTGGCCACAGAATCTGAGCTTATGTGCTAGAGCTGATCACATCCCTCACTGTGACGGGCACTCAGAATATTGAAGAACTGCAGCTGGTATGGGATGAGCAGTTAGCCCATCAGGTTTTGTTAGCTGATTGTTAGGCAGAGGTGTGCAAAATTTCTTGTAAGGATAATTACATCTGGGAATCTTCACTGGTGCGTGAAAGAGTAGAAACACTATTTTAATCTGCTTTCAAGCAGCTCTTACTGAAGCAAATTCTAAAGGCAAAAGCTATGTATTTGAAGACAAAAGGACAGTGAATTGGCACTGTCAGAATAATGTATTTTAAACTTTTGCTGTCTATAGTCTTAGTTTCAGATTCCAAAACCACTTATTTATGTTGGTGTTGATCCTTATCTTAAAAGGCTCTATGATATATGAGATAATAGGCTGTTTTCTGTTTTAGAAGTGGTTAAGAAGTGGCCATTAGCAGATAATTAGAAACATTTTTTTACTTTATTTTTTACAGCAGTGTAATAAACCTAAAGATAATGGATCTCTTTCCCTGGAGACATAAGGGCTACATGTAAAATTAGGAATAGTGTAGCCCTAATTTGTTCCCTGGGTAAAAACCACATACCATCTTATTTAATGTCACAAAACAGTGTGAATATATTAGTTAGTAGATGTGATTAAAGTTCGTCCTACAAATACTTTTTCCCATTGTTTTTCACCAGAGTGAAAACCTTTTTCATACTGGAATAATTTCCTTTTTTTCAGAGCTCTACATCCACCATGCTGCCCTGTGGACCAGCTCTGTCCTTTATTCGGTGTCTGGTGCGGAAGAAGAACATCGGTGGCGAAAGTCTTGAGGACACCAAGTTGTGCCGATGCTTATCAACACTGGACCTTATAGCTCTGGGAGTAGGAAGTACCCTTGGTGCTGGTGTTTATGTCCTTGCTGGAGAAGTAGCCAAATCTGATTCTGGACCCAGCATCGTTGTTTCTTTCCTCATTGCTGCCCTTGCATCTGTGATGGCAGGTCTCTGCTACGCCGAGTTTGGTGCTCGTGTTCCCAAGACTGGCTCTGCATATTTGTACACTTACGTTACAGTAGGTGAACTGTGGGCTTTTATCACTGGCTGGAATCTCGTTTTATCCTATATTATAGGTAAGCTTAAGAGCAAACACTGGTCCCAGGGGTTTCTGTGACAGCAGATAAAAGATACAGATTTAGTGATATTTTTCTTTTCTCTCTATGCTTATGTACCATGTCTTTTTAGTCCTGCTGAGATGAAATAACCAAAACAATTTGATTAGGTTATTTCCTTCTGTGGATCACCATTGCAAACAGGGTTTTCGCAAGATATTTGTGTAACAGTGTGACGTATGACCCACATACCTTGTATGAAAATTGTGTCAGAAAATTCAGTTATGATGCACAAGAATAAACAGGATTTATTTGCCATCTTTGGTCAGCAAAAATAGTTTCAGTAAAATCAATAAGGATTTTTTTTTTTCTGAATATACATGGCAAGGACGTTTACAGGGACTCCACTATAATATCTTACAGGAAAGTCATGGTGTTTAAGTACTAACCTGCTACTATATCTTTGTGCTAATTAAGTGCTGTCCTATCAGGTAATCCCATAAAATACAAAGGTGATCATATCTGAATAAAATCAATGCTTGTGTGGCAGACAGCCAAATAGCTATTTCAGTGCTTCAGCAGAGATAACATTTTTGGATTCAAAAATTATTCCTCCCAGAGGAATGTGTTCCAAACTTCCATTATATTGTGTATGAGCATGCCTAGCTTTAGATGTGTACCTACAGGATGGTTATTCAAATCATTACAAAACTGATGTTCCCCAGTATTGTATTAAAATGTATTTCATGAGAGGAGAGTTATACAAATAAGATTGTATTTGGCCATGCACTCTTTACCACAGGAGAGTATTAATTTTAAATACAGACTGTAGTAACGTACATCTTGCTGGTAGTATTTTTTTTGCTTTACTTACAGGTGGGGAAATTTTCCTTCATGTTCTTTCTTAAAGTGCTTTCTTATGTTACTTTTCATTGTTCAATGTATGTCATATCATAATTCTAGAAATAAGCTTCTTCCAGGATCAGGCATAAATGACACAGAAATAATTTCTGCAATATTTTGGGACTAAACCAGCAAAAAAAATTGTATATTTTGGTTCTAGAAAAACTTGTTACCATTTAACAGGCAAAATTCTTAAACATTAAAATTCTTCAGCACAACAGCATCACAGGCTCTGCTTTTTTAAATACAAGTAGCAATAGGCTTAGTTTTGTTTCATTCTCAGTAGAAGTAGCTGTATCCTGCTGTATGGATGTAAAACCCTAAATATGCATATGTTTTATGAAGGTACATCAAGTGTAGCAAGAGCCTGGAGCGGCACCTTTGATGAACTTCTTGGAAAACGGATTGGTCATTTCTTCAGTGCCTACTTCAGAATGAATTTCTCTGGGCTAGCAGAGTATCCTGACTTCTTTGCTGTATTCCTTATATTACTTTTATCGGGTAAGACAATATATGGCTTAATTTATGGTGGTTGTGATATTTTACAGTTAAAAATGCTGAACTGTAGGGTTTTGCACTAGAAATATCTTAAGTTCAGAGGTGCATTTTGTACTGGCACAATGGCTCTGTGAATTAAATGTATATAATCAGATTTTCACATACACCCTCTTCTCTTGAAACTGAGAATGAACTAATTACTTGTCAGTACTTCTTCTGTAAAACCCATGATACAGATTGATGGTAGCAGGAAAATCACACAGTTCTCTGTGTTTTCATGGCTTTATCACCAATAAATGCTTTCAGAGTGGCCTGGGGGTTAAGCTCTGTTGTTCGGTGATGTGGTCTCCTTAAATTATATATTGTGCATGTAGTGGGCATTTGTAAGGGGTTTTTTTCAATCTAAATTGTTCACTTATTTGGTATATAATAACATTCCCCTTTTCAAGTCTTTAGTTATCTATCCTAGAGTTTGTTTGACCTAAAGGGTACCCAAAATACTCATATGGACCAACAGACCAGTTTGAAACCTGAGTAAACCTTTCGTGTCTACTCTTCCAAGTCCTGTTTTTGTCTTTACTCATGTATTGTTACACTAGTGGAAATGCAACCAGAACTGTATCATGCTTTTAAATCACAAACACTGACTCTAGCTACATGCCATTTGAGGGATCAGAAAACTCAAAAATACTGCAACTTATTTTCATGTTTGCATTTGACAGTTATTTACCACATGAAATGTTCCTACTGCCACTGGGAGTGAACGAAGCAGGAAGTGTATTCTAAAGTGTGCAGTTTGTTTTCAGGCAATGCTAGAAGCATTTCAATATTCAGTAGAGGTCTTATCCATATCTCATATACTTGTCATGTTCAGTCTCTCTTTGGATTAAACCAAAGCAGGAGCTTTTCTTCTCTGGAAAGTGAAACTAAGTTATATGTATATAACCTGTTCTCTTGTTCTGAGTGGAGGGTTTTTTGACACAGGAAAACATTTCTGTTCTACCTACTGCGAGAATGACTGACCAGTGCATCTGAAGATTTATTAGGTCTCTGCACATAAAAGAATGGCTTCCTATACTTAGGAAGATTTGGGAGTTGACTTGACTAGGTTTAGTCCAGCATCCTGCCATGCTTGTGGCTCAGAGTTACCTACAGGACCAGTTCAGACCCTTATGTCTTCAGGAGGGCTGGGAATGAATGTGGAATGTAACTGAAGCAGACCTTTCCATTTCACCTCTTCCAAATAAAGTAGGAAAAAATCACACTCTGAAAAGCAGAGCACTGAAACTCCACAAACCAAACTATACAGTCCTAGTTTAGATGCTGACATCTTTTATGTTTTCTCCATTGCCATTGCTGCTTCAGAACATAAGAATTAGAGGTTCTTGAAAAAAGAGGAAATGTTTCCCCTGTTGTTCATCACTGCTCCTGAGTTTTCATTTGAGTCCTGTCTTTTCATCCCTACCATCATTCTTTCTTCACTCCTTTTACATTTGTGCTGCAAATTGCCTCTCAGGGTGTCTGTGATAAGAAGCCAAACCCCAGTGACTGAACTGGGAGGAATTCCCCACTGCTGAAAGGGGGGGCAGTGGGGATGGCTCAGGACTCTGTAAAGCTAAGCATGATACAGTAATTGGATTGTGAGCTGTGTAAAGCTGAATCATAGGAGAAGCAGGGGATGTTTTACAGAAAACGTTATGTGCTAAGCACAAGGGAAAGTACACAGAAATCTGGGGTCTGGGGTTTTTTTTGTTTGGTTTGGGTTTTTTTCATTTGGTTGGTTTTGTTTGATTTTTGGGAGGGTTTTGTGAGGTTTTTTGTTTGTTTTATTTTTTTTTTTTTGGATAACAAAAGGACTTTTAAAATGCACTGTGATTCACACTGCATTAGGCTGATTGAGACACTGCCTTTTTGGGAAAACCTGAGCAGAAGAAAACATACATCTATTTCAATAAAAATGTCATTGGTGAAGAAAACCTGAGCAGCTCCTAAGATAATTTCTGTGTTCTGATAAGATAGCAAATATCTCATTAGTGGAGTCAGAAACCTTTTCAACATTAATTTGAGAGGCTTAAAATTTTCAGACTTAATCTCTAAATAATTAGGGAAAGTATGTATGTGATATTAGTGGAAACGCATAGAGTGCAAAGGACCTATGAAAACTTTCCAATTGTGTTTAATTTTTCCTGATCTGCTCACTGCCTGTTCCATTAAACTGCTAACACTTTAACACTTAGAATTGTTAAAAATATAATGACAAAGCAGAATCCTGATGGAATAACTTTCAGATTGTTGAAATGCCCTACTCTGTAATACAAAGCCACATGTACTTTGTATCTGTTTTCTAGAATCTCTATGCATCAGTGTTACAAACAGGAGGCATGCATTTCTTTTAAAGCTTTTATTAATGAACTAGGAAATGAGATTTACTCTGATGGATGTGCCCTGAAAAATGTAGAGTCAGTCGGTTACATTGTTAATTTAATAATTAAAGTGCTTCTTTCCTTAATCTAACAGAAGATAATTCTTCTGTAAGGAATGTATTTTATCAATCTGTTTTTACAAAGCATAGAATTCTCATAGCTACTTTTACTCCATGCGATAAAACAGAGCTATGGATTGGCACCTCAGAGAAGTAAAAAGTAAACATTGCTAAAAATATTTTTAAATACTTGAAGAAGAAGCTTTCTCTTTTGTGGTTTTCCATATATTTGCCTGCTGTCATGCCCTTACAGAGTCTAGCAAGTTTGTGATAATTTTAAAATCTTTTTTTAAAATCTGGTGATGATTTTTCAGTATTATTCACAGTATTTGCATATATATAGATTCACACACACACCTTCTTTTACAGGTATCCCTTCTTTAAAATGCCATTTTATCAGTATAAAGGGCCATTCACATCTATAAAATATTTTTATTTTACAGGTCTTTTATCTTTTGGAGTAAAAGAGTCTGCATGGGTGAATAAAATTTTTACTGCTATTAACATCTTGGTCCTACTCTTCGTTATGATTTCTGGTTTTGTGAAAGGCGAAGTTGACAACTGGAAGATAAGTGAAGAATATCTCAGAAACTTTACTGCAGTAACAGAGTAATTTTTAAAAATCTATTTACTTGCTCTAATTCCAAGCAGTTTTCTCTTACACATGCTTTATTATAATGAACACTTAGTGTTTTAGTATGTTTTGTCACAAACTTCAAAGCAAGTGAGATAGTTCCTTGATTCAGATATTCTTCCTTTTCCTGTTATTTTTCTTTTTCTTACAAGCTTAGACATAAAAATGTCATCTCATGCATTTTGTAAAGCAGACCTCTACCATAAGAACACTTCAACTTTTCTTTTTTCAGAGTTCTAAGGTAGGAGGGTGCATGTATTTATCCTACCAATAATGGGTGGAAAAATTATCTTTCTGCTGTACTTTTGTTCTTTATAGGAACCGCTCATCCTATGAAAATGTGACAAGTATATATGGGAGTGGTGGCTTTATGCCATATGGTTTCACAGGAACGTTGGCTGGTGCTGCAACCTGTTTTTATGCTTTTGTTGGATTTGACTGCATTGCAACAACTGGTATAGTATTTATATGTGTGTATATATATGTTTAATATGGGAAGAGTTTTGCAAAAAAAACCCAAAGAACCACAAACAATATAATAATCTGTCTACTCTTCTTACTTTGCTTTCTTCCAAGCCTCTTTCAGTCAATGCAGAATGAGTCTAAGTTCATTCCTGAACATCACTATCTTTCTGGGAAGAAGGAAGAGACTAAAAATTACAGGCTTGGAGTACTCTGAATATACAATGTATTTTATGACCTTTAATTTACCACTATTTTAACACTATTTCCGACAACAAAATACTGAGTTCGGTTCTGTGTGTCTCAGTTTACTTTATTCAGGTTTTTAAAACCTCTGTTGCAGATATGATTCCCGTGTCTTTGATTAACAAGTGATTTGCCTTTGATGTTATCTCTTAAAGCTGAAGGGGAAAACTAGTACAAATTTTTGGTGGGGCATTTTCTTTTCCTTTTTTCAGGAGAAGAGGTCAAGAATCCTCAGAAAGCCATACCCATAGGAATTGTGGTGTCCCTACTTGTCTGCTTCATGGCCTATTGTGGGGTTTCAGCTGCACTGACACTTATGATGCCATACTACTTGCTAGATGAGAAAAGTCCTCTGCCAGTAGCATTTGAGTATGTTGGATGGGGTCCTGCTAAATACCTTGTAGCAGTGGGATCCCTCTGTGCTTTGTCTACAAGGTAAAGACATTGAAACACTAATTCTATTTGGAAAAGCTGATGAATAACATATTACATTTATATGTATGTTCAGGTGTTCATTTTGAAGGCTCAGTCCATGCAAAGAATTAGCAATAAGTATTATACGCAAGCCTTAAGCAGGTCTAGTTGACAGTAGCTGTGTTAATTTAGGTTCCTCTTCTTTTTAAACTGTACTGTTATTGAACTCTACCTCTTTCATAGAAGCTTATTACACCAATTTTTTTTTTTTTATATATAAGTAAGTATTTTCAAACATATGACCTTCAAGTTACCTTTATTTACTGACAAAGTAAACCTCTGCTATTCATCCTTTTTTGCTGTCCATTTCCAGTGACTCAGAAACTTTATGGGCTCTGTGTATTTGCAGGCAAAATTGAAGACCCTATTAACTAGCTCCACTCCTCATCTTCATTGCCTGTCTCTGTTTTCTTCCAGTAGCCAGTCTGTCTTCTGACATCATCCCTTCCTGTGGTTTTTGTATGGGTATTTGAGATGTAGATTACTGCTGTGAAAATACTATAATTTATTCCCCTTTGTGAAACTGTGAATGTAACCTTAACATATTATTTTGATTAAAAAGATCAGGGAGCGCACAATATATATTAGTATGTGCTCAAATATATTACACCCTAATTGTAATATGATACGAACAATTAAGATAGAAAGTTGCTTGATACTTGAATTTAGGGATAGAAAAATGCTGATGCCAATCTTTTACCTGAGGATATGTAGGTAAGGAGTCATTTCCATGAGCTTCAGTGGTAAGAACACTGGCCGCCTTTCCACAAAGAAAGACAAGTTGCCTGTGGAAGCACTTAATACCAACAGCACTCTGACATAACCCTGTAGGCATTAGCCTGAATATGAGATGGTTGACTGTGGGCAGTGGTTTAAAGGAAACGAACATTTAGATGCAGGAGGGGGTAGAACCATGAAGTAGTTCCAGAAAGACACTAAAATACATGTAGGACCGACTTAAAAATGTCACAGTTACACAGTTCATCCTGGGATTATAGTTATTTTCTATATAGTTGTCATGGTCCCTTCAAGTTGAAGGGTTTCATTGATTTTTTTTTTCTTTACATTGATAAATAGCAGAAGTTACATATAAGAAACTAGACTAAAGAAATTAATACAGGGAAATAAAGTGAACTGAGATGGTAAAAATGCCTTTTTAGAAATTTGAATTGTTGGTCTCTTTTTTTCAGTGTATTCTGAAGAATTATATTTACTCCTGTGGAGAGATTAATCTTTCAATCTGTTGACTGATGTTAGTTTAGGACAAAACAAAGGAAACTGTATTTCATACTCCTCAGTTTAGAGGTACAATTAAGAAAAAACATTGGGATAAATTGCTTTTGATCTTTACAGTTTCCTGTTACTGTGCTATGTCATGAACTTGTTTTCCCAGGGTAAAGATGTTTGTTAATATTGCCATTATGTATGCAAATGTACTTAAAGAAGGGTAGGATAAATGAACTTTACAAAGCTAAAACAACAAAAAACTTTCTGGAATTTTTTGGAATGTACCTTCTTTGTGGAAGGTACTGTCATACATCAAAATCAGTTCATTTGCAATAAAACTTGTCTCCTGTCTACCCTTAATACTCGTGTCCCACAAACATTACTGGATGTACAGAGCACCTGTGGTATGAAGAGCTGTGCCTTCTTTAAGTGATACAGTTGTTTCTCTAAAGTAAGAAAGGAAACCCTTCACCTGGTTAAAAACTTGTGCTTGCTCCAGAGGTTATACTGGCTATGATTTCACCTTTTGTTTTCTTAATTAAAAGTATTTCTCTTTGAGGGAAAGAAACCACCTAATTTAAGAAGTATGTTTAAGAGCTTCAAACTATCAATAGTTTAAAAGCTTTATGTGTTCTAATGACAAATCTAAATTAATTAGCTTTACTTCTTCCAAAAAAAGGTCTTTTAATGCAGCTTGCCTAGAGGTACTTTAATCAAAAGAATTAATCTGCTCAAGTGCACTTGTATGGTGCTTACTTTCAATTACTGTTAATCAGCAGGCTTACATGGGAATATAGAATGTAAGGGATGCTGCTTATGCCTATTTGCTGCTGCTGACTGACAGACTTTCTCCAGGAATACTAAAGCTTAATTGCATAGTTAGTGTGATCTGGAACATGTTCCTGGTCCATTAACACCCAAGAACTATGGTGATGGCAAGAGAGTTGTCTAGCTAATCTGGATTCTGTCTGATGAAGCAATTTTATTACCTAAATTAATATAATAATAGTAAATCAACCTTGCAGTTAAAAAAATTCTATTTATGTCTGATCTGTAGTACCTTGGGCTATGGGGCTTTCTGGTTTTGTCTTACAACCATACATTTTGTTTCTATACATGCCATTAATTAACATTTTTTATCTTGTCCATGAATACAACTCTGCATGAATTGTGTTTGCCATGTTGCATGTGTTTGCTTTTTACTCAGTCTTCTTGGATCCATTTTCCCAATACCACGTGTAATCTATGCTATGGCGAAGGATGGGTTGCTTTTCAAATGTCTAGCTCAAATCAATTCCAAAACGAAGACCCCACTAGTTGCTACTCTATCGTCTGGTGCAGTAGCAGGTGAGACTAAGAGTTGATCCTTGTAAAGAAAGGTACACTGCTAAACACGTTGCATATATGGAAATAAACCACTGTTGTGCAGCTTTGATTTGCTTTGGACTGAAATGATCAAATCTGCTTCTTGCTAGGTAAAGCAGTCTACCAGTAAAGCTTTTCTCTACCTCTACCAAGATTTTTATTTGATGGTCTATCTCAAGTGCTTTCAAAACTTAGGGTCAAAATAAACAATAACCCAAAACCAAGAACATCAGACCAAACAAAATCCCAAGAGCAGCAACACAGAGCCTAAGCAAAACCATACCTAAACCCATTAACTCCTCCAAGCTTTCTTTTTGTGTAGTTGGGTTTACCAGTAAAGCATTGTGCTTTGAATAACCTGTACTTGAACTATACATTTTTCTGTTCTAGTCTTCTCGGCTCTATGTTCCCTTTGCCCCGAATTCTGTTTGCCATGGCACGTGATGGTTTACTCTTTAGTTTTCTTGCCAAAGTGAATAAGAGGCAGGCACCAGTTTCTGCCACCATGACAGCAGGGGTCATCTCTGGTAAGCTCTCAAAGCCCGTGTTACTTAAAACTGAGATTTAAACGCTCTATGCACGTGCATGGTACTTTATATTTTTGAAAAGGGCTGCTTGTTAACTTCCCTTGCATGTACAATGGGAATAAAATTACTGAGTAATCAATGGGTGTAAGAACTCCAGATCAAGCCAATCATGGTGGTGGTGATGGCCTTAATGTCACAGAATTCAATTTTTAATATTTTTTTTTTATATTAACACCCTGTATGGTGAATATGCTTGTTACTTAATCTGAGTCTCTCAGGCTGATGCTCTACTGACAGGGCTTCCTTGTCTGATGTAGACCTAATATATTTATCCCATCTATAATGGGGGAAAAATAACTGTCACATTTTTTATTATGAGATACAAGAAAAAAATTACATTTGCAGCAGGATGAACTTTTGTGTAAACTACAAAGATTTTTAAATTGTCTTCCAAAGAGAATGACTGTTGTTGTATAGGCTTACCAAGTTGTGGTTGAGGGGCATGTGTGTGTTGGGGGCTTATGTGTCTACAAATATATGTATACACATACATGCTTACGTATATTTTACCAAAACAGTATTTTGGGATCTGTTGCCAACTCTTAATGTAAATTCTTAACGTACAACTCTTTCATTTTTGTTCATGCTTCTTGCAGAGGTACATATAGCTGTGCCCAAATTTCATTGTCATTTTAGTGGGATGTCTAATCACTCAGGAAAACTGGAAGTTTTAGAAGGCAAACAAATAAGTTTTTTAAGTAATTCAAATATCAAATACATGCCTTAGAACTTTCAGCAACCTTGGCTAAAATTAATCTCAAATAAGAGGTTCAGGAATGAGACTAAAATATTTTTATTTATAGCCAGGGTCGTCCTCAGATGCCACAAGACTGGAACTGCTCACACAGTGTACTTGACAACAATGCCGAAAGACACAGTTGTTGTCCAGATATTTCCCACATGAAGCCTTATTATCAGTTCCCTTTCCTTTGGTCAGAGTACAAACAGATTGCAGAGAATTACTTCTATTTTTTCAACTTATTGGTTTTGAATTTATCTTATTGACATATTCTCCTATAAGAATTTGGAAGTGCAGTTTTGTGGGATGAAATCAAGATCTCTGTGTGAAATCACAGTAATGATGAGAAGAAAGACTAGTGTATGACCCAGCTGGTAAAGGGATTGATAGTTATACAGCCCTGCCTGTAGCTCTGCAGCAGATGATATTGGACTGCTTTTAGACAATGTGGGGAATTTGGTGCATGAAAAGCTCACCAGAAAACAACTTTATCTACTGCTGGAATTCTTCTTCTAATTTTTTTTTAATCCATATATGGTAATTTATGGTCATTAATAGTTGTGACAGAATAGTTATGGATGTATGCCACAGCTTACGTTATCTGACTTTACGCATTTGTAGCATGAATAGTTTTACAGCTGTAAGAAATGTTAAGGAGATGAGATGTTTAATTAAGGTTACCAAGTCAAGACTACAGCTGAGACAACCATCGTGTGTTATTATGTGACTGACCTTTTCACAGGTGGTAATCACCATGACAGACCTCTCGGCACATGGCAAAATGTTTTGGTGTCAGTCCAGTTTTACCATAAATGAACCTATTGTTGTCTCTTAGAGTAGAATTAAGAGAGATGGAAAAAAAATTCTGCCTTTTTTTCTCTTAGTAGAGAAGAACTACTAAGAAGAAACTTGAAGGTATTTTTCATTATGTCTCTAAAGTTAAAGAATATCCAGGCTACAGAGTAGCCTTTTGAAGCTGGGATTAAAAATTAAATATAGCTAATGTACATGAGGTTTTAGCAGGGTCTGTTCTTCCTCAGCTTTGCTCTTTAGAGCGTGAAAAACAGAGAGGTATTCAAAAATCTATACTGCAAATTCCTTTTTGGATTTAGGAACATCCACTGTCATAAAAGAAAGCAGGATCGTCTTTCTTAATTGGAAAAAGAAACTCCCAGATTATATAAAAGTTCTGTAATCCAGCAGTCTTGTTTTCAGAAAATCACATTTTGCTTCCTCCTTTAGGATCAAATACCAGGGGAGATGTGTCCATGTGTTTGTGCAGTTATGCAGCTGTCTACGAATACGTTAACAATCGCATACCATAAATATTGAATATAAATATTTTGAATACTGAATAATTTGGGTGTGTATATACACACAGTGTATAAAGACTACATTTAATAGTTTCTTTTGATGATGAAATTACTGATGATTGAAAAAATCTGCATCTCAAAAACACGAATAAAATACAAATATTTCAAGAGGCTCTTTGAACACATGTATTTCAAATCAATTGGAATTAGCCTTTCATTTACTGATAGCTTTTCCTAATTTCTTTATAAATAACGTGCTTCTGTGTGCAAACAGCACAGACAAAAAAAGATATTTCAGAATCTCCAAATGAATGTGGCATTAGCTTTTAACACAAGATTTCTGTAATTACTTCCAATGTCATGGAAGTCTCTGCCTCTGAGTTCAGTGATCATAAGAATATTAATTCTTGAGAGACATTACTGGTCATCCCTGAAGGTGAATTGAAAACTATTTTTAGTGAGATAACCACTAAAAATACCCCCCACAAAACTATTTTATTTGAGACAAATTGATTCTGAAAGTCTTCTTCACATAGAGCTATTTCCCAGCTCAGCAGAAATTTTATATCACAACAAGTTTTTCTCAGTGTAGCAGTGGGATCCATCCTTTCAGCTTTGGTGAGATTCTGCTGCAGGATCTGAACTTCAGATACATTAAAAACATACTTTTAATATGGCCCAAATTCAACAATATGTGTGCAAATACTTATATCTGAGTAAGCCCAATACAAGCTTGATTATGCAGCATGACTGTATGACTCATCAGTGCCTACCTATCTGAATGAGATTCCCAACTGTAGGCAATTAGGTTTGGAATGATACCAGTAGCTTAAAAATGGTGGTTTTAAGGATTATCATGATTTCGCTCATATTGCTGTCAGTAAAACAATAAATTACGCTGTGGACAAATTTTAAAATCTTTGCTTAATATATCTTTAATATTAATCTTGGCACTTACAGTTAGAGTCGATGCTCTTAATTTTCTTTCCCAGTGTGAATGATTCTACAATTCTATGTCAGTCTCGTGGAATTTTTTCCATTTCTTTTCTTTTTTAGCTGTAATGGCATTTCTGTTTGACCTAAAGGCTTTAGTGGACATGATGTCTATTGGCACACTTCTTGCTTATTCACTTGTGGCAGCCTGTGTCCTCATCCTTAGGTGAGCCAAAAATGTCCCTTGTATCTTACTGTGAGGTTTTTTTTGGGTTGGTCAGTAAATAAACAGAAGCCATATTTACAAGACATGTTTTTTGCTATATAGTCAGTAGCTGTAAGCACATAAATGGTCTCTAAGAAGCAGTGACTCCCCAAAGAAAACAATGGTATATTGTTACATAAGTACAGCAGTGAGTCGGGTTAAAGCTTATGGTGAAATCTAGGCACCTTTTGTTTTCCAGAAGAAGTATTGGTCCAAGCATTAGCCCCAAAGGTCCTAAATATAAGCTTGAGTACAAAATTCAGTGAGTGATACTTCTATATTAATACAATCTATGCTGCACATCAGGCATATTGCATTTTGGGGACTGTATGTGAAAGCGTAGATGTTCTCGGGGTTTCACAGGATGAACAAGTTCAAATAGTTGCTTTGTATTATCCTAGTCAGAAAAAGAGTTTTAAGATGTGGTAGCCCTAGATGAGAGTGCAAATACTATCTCTTAATGAGTTTTACTTCTCAGTAAAACTCTGGTATTGGTCATGTTTGTAAAGCTATGAAATTATATATTGCTAGCTACAGCTCATTTTATTATGTATTGCTCTTTTTATTTTAAAATGCCAGCCTTTATTACTTAAGGATAAGTAATTAACTTTGAAAAGTGTAACAGCTTAAATTCAGCTCAAATTCATTATTGCAATAATTTACACTTTAAAAAGAGATGCCTATTCTATTTAAAAAGGACTCACCATACATTTTTTTAAAATACACTTAAAAGCTAATAAAGCAGATGTCAGTTTTCGGTTAATGCCAGTTAGAAGCCTCTTACAGTATGGAAAGCAAGTCAGAAACAAGATCCCTTACTCTTTCCTTGCTGTTGACTACCAGACCTTGTCCTTGCTTTCTGTGCTGGACTGGTCATTTATCTGAACTATTGGTGCATTCAGGTAGCTTTAAAAACTGCCAAAAAGAAGTCTCCAAACAAATCAATCCAAAAAGTGAATTTCCATAGTTTTTTATATATGACAGTGACTAATAATGCTGTTCCAGGGCAGTTATAATTCAGGAAATTCTAATGCTCTACTGAAAAGAATTTAGTACTTCAGTACATCCACAGAGTCATATTGCTTCAAATCTGGAAGTATGCTGAATGGTTTTTTATTACTTTGTTTGATGCATAGGTACCAACCTACCTATGAGGAACCAAAATACTCTCCAGAAAAAACAGCTCTGGCTGCAGCTGAAAGGGAGTCTGCAGTAAGTGAGTCACAGATAAACATGATAGAAGAAAATCGCTTCCGTCTTCAGGCCTTGATTAGTCCATCCAGTTCACCGACTGAGCAGACTGCAAATATAGTTAACTTTTTAGTGGGTCTCTTAGGTAAGTATTTGGCTGTCCAAACTCACGTGTGCATTAACATTTATAGTGGAATTTTATTAAAGACAGAATTAAAAATCCACTGATAACATGCCTTCTTTCAGTCATATATGTGTCATTCTGTGCTTTTATTTTTCTTGATGAATCAATCTAATCTGTAGTCATTTTCATTTAATGAAACATTCATAACTACAGGACATGTTGAAGCTTGCTATCAGTCTTCTTAAAAGTCACTTCCTCTTCAATGCAGAGATTAAGTGACCTATTTCTGTAATTTTGTTTTTCATACAGCTTGCTTGATTTGTGGCTTGAGTGTCCTCATTACATATGGGATTCATTTCATTGCCAACTTGGAGCCCTGGAGTATTGGCCTTCTTGCTTTGTTGGTGATATCCTTCATAGTTACCATTCTCCTCATCCAAAGGCAGCCTCAGAACCAACAGAAAGTAGCCTTTATGGTGATTAACTTATTCTTTGTGTTATTCTCTGATGAAAGCTTTGGATAGATTCTAATGAGTGGGAGAGAGAACTTAAAAGCTGGAAAACAAGTCAGAAACTGATGAGTGTACAATCACTTGTCTGTGTAATCTTCGGACTTAACGCAGAGTATAAGTCCTTTCATTTTGCAATTTCACTTCTGTTCTAAGACCAGTTATTTAATGGAAATAATGAAGTATAGTGATGAAGGTCAAGGAGTATGGTGGAGCTGGGGGAGCATTTCAGAATAAGAGAGATAGATATGTCATTTTTCAGCTGTAAATACAGGAATTCATTAGTATATGTACTGCACAAACTGGAAAGTTTTTCTATGCCTTAGAGAATATATATTAAACATAAAGTATTTTAAAAGTTTAGGATCTATAGAAACTGTTGGTTAAACCCAGTGAAAATTTCACTACATTACAACAGCAAAAAAAATTCAATTCTCTATTAGTGATTACACATTACCTCTAGTTTGTGTTACATACCTGAAGTGTGATATGCAAAAAAATTTATGTTTAATAGAAACATATTAAATATCTCCTTTTAGGTTCCGCTATTGCCATTTTTGCCATCATTCAGTATACTGGTAAATATTTACTTGATGGTACAATTAAGTGGAGAGACTTGGATGAGATTTAGCTTCTGGATGTTGCTTGGTATGTACTTTTGTTCATTTCAGTCACTTCATACACTATAACTCATGATTCCCATCTTAGAACATTCTTTTCCTTCAAATATTTGAAAAAAATCTCTGTGATTTAATAAAAATCAGCTAATATTTCTGAATAAAAGGAAGAGCATGCTTCAGAAGAAGTATTTATGTGCAGTCAAAATTACAAATATAGTTTTTAGGTAATCGGAAGAATTCCAATAAGCCATGATTTTTTTTCCTAGTAAGTATAGCCAAAATTATGTAGAAACCTGTTTGTAACACATTTCTTCCCACTGTATCAGTCTGTCCTCTTTTAGATCTGGGAAAAGGTATTAATTCCATCTAGACATAAATTAGAGATAATAGTTTCCATAACTTATTAGAGCATTTAATTATGCAAAAATGATGCACTGAAATCTCCTGTAGAAACAGGGAAGACTTGAAGCATGAGCTCTGATTCAGATATCTGAAGAAGAAAATTCTTTTGAATTTTGAATTCTTTTGAAAAATCTGTTCAGCCAGAGAGAAATATCTACTTTTTAATGTACTACTTGCCTGAAAACCCTATGAACTTTTCTTTTCCTTTGGAAGGCTTCCTCATTTACTTTGCTTATGGCATGAGACACAGTGTTGAAGGTGATCGTGGCAAAGGAGATGATGATTCTTGTTCAGAAAACAGTGGGATGCAAGAAAAGAGCCCAGTGGATGACCCTGAAAATGCAAATGAAAGGGATCAATTTCTTCCACATGAAAGGACAAGTGAATGTTAAATTCTGCAAGCAGACAAATCTTTTAAACCTTCAATTGGTATTTTACTTGCAGACTGAAATTTCAGAAGCTTTCTGCCAACATGTGCCTCTTGAAAGTGTTTACTGCAAGGCCTAACTGATATTTTGGACAAGCTGCTAATTCATCTTCATCATTTCAGAACTGACAGCATGGAGATTAGTATTTAATTTTTTTTAAAAGAAGTGTACCCTTTGGCAAGCAAAAGTTTGTAGACATTGTTTGAAGTGTCATCCAAAATCACTGGCAATCATCAGATATGAGGAATTTTGGAACTGTCTGCAAGAAGTTCTGAGTATTTGACAATGCACTGCGAACATAAGTGCCTTTCATACCTTCTCCTTATCTTTGTTACATGTTTGTTTGTTACGTGTTTCATACAGGCCTGTATGAATGAAAATGTATTTGCAAAATGAATGGTAATTGTATGGATTAGATACTTTGTAAAAATTAGAGGAGCATTTATTTATGTAAAAAGAAGTCATGGCATATCTTTACTAATCATGACTATTAATCAGTAGTCATGGAGAACTCAAGCAGTGATACTTCAAAGGTTTTTAGTCCCTCTAAATAGCATTCATTTCTGCTTAAGTGCAGGCGTTTTCTTTGAAGGATGCTGTGTGTATAGAATAATACTCACAAGAGAAGCTCTTTTGTTTTCTGCAAAATCATCTGGGAAACAATATGTTGGTTACTGTATTGACAGTGGCAATCAGATGTGATTTAGCAAATTTTGTGCTTTGGGCCAGAATTTCATATGACTAAATAATTTGGTACTTATCTGCAGCAGTCATCCAGTTTTCCTCCTTACTACACTTTTTTCCCCCTATATTTTCTCCTTTATACATGTTCCAGAACTAGTATTGCTGAGACTAGTGTTACACATTGCTTCTCCTAAGAAAAATTAATGCACAAAATCCCAGTTTTCTTTTCAGATAGTAGGGGAGGTTAAAAAAACAGAGGTCTGGGCTTTGGAAAAAAACTTTATCCAAAGAGTATTTCAGTGCTTCATTAAGTCTTAAATGTATGTTAGTGTAGCGCTTTTTTGTCAGCCATGCCTACATCCACAAATCCATTCATGTGGGTATGATGTCTAAAAATGCTAATTTATGTAAACACCAAACTGGTGTGGCAGTGCTGGGTAAACAATTATTTTAATGCTGGTAAAAACAGAAAATGTTCTTTCAACATAAGTCATGTTATCTGTCAAAGGCACATGTGTATTTTCACACCTTTTCTTAGCAAGGAGTAGGTTCAAGTCCCATGAAGGATTCCACAATATGAAATCATTTTGCAAGAATGTATTTACAAAAAATCTTTCTCTAGAGTAAGAACTGTCTTGGACTTTGTCATGGAGAGCTGCAATCTGTTTCTGGTACTAACCATTGGTATTAATCTCTATTGGCCATGAGAGCTATGTTGGTTGACAGTGAAGAGCACCTTATTTGTTATAATAGCTGGAATTTTATGAAAAAAAAAAAGAAATAAAACCCCAAACTAGTTAGGCTGCTTCTGTCTCCCTCCTTTTTCAGAGCAATAAGTTGCTCTTTTTAATTTTAAAATGGCTTCTTTCCCAGTAGTCTGAAATCCTCAGCTTCAAAAAAAAGCCATTGCTGTGGGAACAAGTCAGCTGCGCCCATGTGAAACTTTTGCAAGATATCTTTACAGTGACACAGCTCTTAAAATTCCCTCCACATCTCAGCATATGGGAACCACAGACTTACTCTTTGCTATGGTTGTTAATGGCACAGAGCAGGCCAGCCAGGCTCCCAAGACACAAACTGTCTGTGTTCTGTCATGTGCAAGGATGACACTGTTCCCTCCCAAAGCCATCATACAGAATGTTTGTGTGCACACCTGTCTGTGCATTTGCATCTGTCTGAAAATAGCCCATAGCAGATTTGATGCACTGGTTAAAATTATTTCTACATTGCACTGGACTTTTCCTTTGAAGAGATACTGCCAATATAATTAGCTTTTGACTAAAGCAAGTGCTAGCTAAAGTCTCTGAAGAGAACTAAAGGAAGTAAATTTTTTAGCTTATTTACCTAATGGATGTGTCAGCACTTTGTGTATTGGCAGATTCCCCTTTCACATGTATATTTCTTCCCCCTTGTTAGCAAAATTAATTATTTTAAAATCATAGGATGTGCCTGTACAAGTATTGCTAAGACAGATGAGAGGAGCTGCAGCACCAGAACTATCCACATAACTAATGAGATATAAAATGAAATTAAAAGAAGGTCATTGGGTACTCTTAGTTGCTTCAACTGCGCAAAGCTTATTTATATGTGTGCATAGTCATTATTAGTCAGTGTCTGAGTGAAAACAGACAAGCCAGAAGTAAGATACTTATAGTAAATTTGATGTGTATTTGTATGTGCAGTCTTAAATTCCAGATGTTTTAGTGGGACTCTGCAAAAGCAAAGGACATACCATGCTAGTCCTTACACAGGAGTGATGGATGCAAGAAATCCTGATTTTGTTCTCATGTTTGCTCTATCTCTGTACTTGCTGGAAGATCAGCTGAAAGCACAAGTCTATTGGAATTAAATCATTGTTATTTTTTAACTCAGTTGTTGATATTGTACATTGTTCTGTGCAAATAATAATGGTATGCATTAATACAAAATATCTACTTTTGAAGGTAGCTTATTGGATTTTTATTTCTTCTGTAGAAAAAGATTCTCATAAACTTGTGTTTCTGAATAATTCATGTTAATTGTAGTGATCTTCCTGTGGTATTCTAGTCCTAATTCTGCAGCGGGAAGTTTTATGAGGTAACTTAGATTTCATTGTCTGTTTTCATGGATAAAACTATTCTGTTAATAACTGTATGCTTTTTCCTGCACAACAAATGCTGGTCAGATTCCTGAATCTGTGCTCATGTTGCCAAGTGTTAAAGCCATTTATATTACTTGCTGTTGGAGAACTAGCAGCAATAAATGTCAATGACAGTGATACAGAGTTACTTATGTACCTAAGTAGGACTTGAGCTGTGTCATCCAGAAACTTCAAATAATACAATGAATTTAGAGGCAAAACTTGGTAAAGCTTAAACATATATTCTATATTTCGTTACATGATACATGTACAAGTCTATTCACCTTTCCCCTAAAATTTATGCAAAAAAATCTATATTTAAGAAATATAAGGTATAGTGTTTTCATAGAATTTTTAACAAGTGCCAATATCAATGTGCCCTAAGCATCCTGAGGTGGTGACAGTGCAGGAAACCTGTGTGGGACTGTGCAATTGGGCCTTTGACACTGAGGCACACTTTTTACAGCAGGAATTTAATTCACAAGAAGGCTGGCATGTCTGTCTTGATTGCATAAAAAAGAAAATGAGAGCACTTTTTAAACGCTGTTGGGCACTAATTCTTCCTAGACACGCTGGGAAGTCTGTAGGAATTGCATTATGTTCACTGAAGGCATTGAGATTACTCAGTGTTAAGCAAATACAAATTTTACAGAAAGGGGGTGGTATTTCATATAGTACAGGATCTTTGTGTTTGTTTTTAATTTCCTGTACCTTTAGCATTTCTGTCTGATATATGTTTTGAGGACCTCAGCGTTTTTAATAGTTGGACCTTTTCAAAGTTAAATATAATGCCTTTACCAGGTGCTGGTCTATTTTCCATTTGATCTTAGAAATCAAACTCCTTAACATGAGCTAAGTTGAAAGATTTCTGTGCATAGACATGCAGACATGCATTATAAATATGTATGTGTACTTTTTTTTTTATTGTCAGTTGGACAAATTCTGTTGTTTTTGTATGTTTTCATGAGGTCAACGTCAGCTTCACCAAATTTAGTTGGAGTCAGAATATGAGGATTTGGATATTTAGGAGAGCTTTTTACTTTTGTGGTACCAGAAAGTAAAACATGAAATATGTGTTACATATCTTTAAAAACAATTATGTGTGCATCATTTTAGAAAACATTAGCATTTGTATCCATCTTTTCTTTTTGTTTGTATGTACATTTTAGTGATTATTTCTGTATTGTATGCTGCTGAGCATTCAAAGTGTAGATAGGACGATTATGATGCAATTTAAACTGCAAATTTGTATTTCTTTGAATTGCTCTACCAAAATGAAGAGTCTTGAATTTTTATGAATGTAAAAATGCTTGTATTTAAGAATATGGTGCTTATATTCCCACTTTATAACAGAATTGTTATCAGTGACATTTTTAGTTACCTTAGTTCCAAATTTTAATGGAAATTACATTGCTCCTTATTTACTGTAAAATGTGCTTTGTGGGGTAATAAAAGTGCATTTGTTCCATATTTTTTAAATAAAGTTGAATATCACTTGTATGTCCTTCATACAGCAGCCGTAACTTTAATCACAACTACAGTTTTAATTAACACTCAAATAGTATAGTGACTTAAAATCATGAGCATGCCAGATATCTAATGTCATGACATTACACAAATCATAGAACATTTAAAATAAATAACATGATAACATTGTATGCACTGTACACAGGGAATGGAGAATAACAGCCTTTGATTTAGATATTTTGTGTTACACTGCCAAACCAGACATGATGTTAGGTTTGATTTCCAGAGAGGGTGAGTAGCCCTCAGCGTTCATGCTCAACTTTCTGAAGCACCAAGCCTTGTCCTGGTATTCATCCAACCTCAGAGTTGGATGAATAAACTCATTGCTGACTCCTTGTTCCCTTTTTTTGAAACAAAACAAAACAAACAAACAACAAAACAAAACAAAAAACCACCCAAACCAAATAATCTAACCACAGCACTAACAGGAAACACCCCCTCCCCAAATCCTACAAAAAAAACCCTCCAAAACCCAAAAAGACCCCAAACAAACCAACCCCAAAACCTTCCTCAATTTTGAATAGCACTGTGAGTATAGCAAGAGAATAAAAGCATGTGTCTGGGCAATGGATAACAACGGTCTGGACCCAGAACCCTACTCACAGGGCAGGTTTATCATCTGGCACTGTTTTCAAAGACATTTAATCTTTGTTCACAGACTTAAAAGTAGCTATGACAGTATTTTTTCTGAGGTATATTCTTATGAGGAATTATATAATAGTATTCAAATTATTAATAATCACCTTACTGTACCTACAGATGTACTAAGACTGATCTTGAAAATCTTTGTCCCATGAAGTAGTGGAATAGGGCCCCTGATTTAAATGAGGATGAATCATTCTGTAAGCATCTCATCACATTTAAAGTATTACTTGGAGACATGTATTTAATCTATCACCTTACTCATGTGGAGGACTGGGGTCATCACATGAAAGTTTAAATTAGTTTTTCTGATGGCTATAAATGAAAATGTTTTTCATGCATACCCATTGTAAAGTAGCACATGTAAAATGCATAAAATAATTTTCTTTATTGTATACATTTGCATAGGAAAAAGTCAGTCAAAATTAATGCAGTCTGAGTGTTATTTCCATGTGCTATTATCATAGTTTCTATAATACACTAGTACTTGAAGCTCAGTCACCATTAGATCATTGACCTACCCTGTATGTCAAAGCAAAAGCGAAATTTCACCTAGGAAGGCAAACAGGGAATACAACCAGTAGTTTTGCAGATGACAAGGAAAAAAAAGCTCATTCTTCATCATAAGGAGGAGTTGTGACTATTTCCACTGCAAATTTGCAGTTTATACCACACAACTTTTCTGAGTTCTCTCTGAGATTTATTTACCTTAAAACAAAGACTGATAACCTTTTCAGATATAATAGTTGATATTCTAATTGTTTCAAGGGGGAAACACTTTTAAAATACCATGTAGCAACAAAAAAATTCTTTTTCTTTATTTGTTACAGGTAATGGATGACATGTTTAGGATACACTGATAATAGAATGAAAAAGAGACAATGAAATTTCATCATCTTACTCCACTCCTGGGCCCTACTGTCTTCTTTATGCCAACCAGGTGCCCCGGGGTGAAATCTCAGAGCAGGGTCAAGCAAGCAAGTCTCCAAACTCTCCATGTGTGTGTATTTATGAGGGTGGGGGAGCACTATGCATGGACCTTCTAACTTTTTTTGTGTGGATGCTGATGAAGCCTAGGCTTTAAGTAATCTGTAAGTACTCTGCTCTCACATCTGCTGTGGCCCTGGAGCTGCGGTCAGGGACACAATTCTTATTTCTTTTTATTCACACTGAACTGTGGTTGTGTCTACTACAGGGTCTGCCTGTGATCTCTGACAGCCATTATTTTTCCCCCGTTCAAGCCCCACCTTGCTTTGCCTCTACTTCTGGCCTCTCCAGCCAGATTTTCCTCTCCCTTCTCCTCCAAAGAAACTCTCAAATTTCAAGGAATGGCTTTTTACAGCTCTTTGTGGGCAGACACATACATGCGGCAAACATCAAGTTGACCACCTTCATCTCCTCGCTAGCAGCAGAGAGACGTGCGCCGTCTCAATGTCTTCGCAGAGACAGCCACGGAAATTGTGGACCCCAGGATGGAGCAGAGAGAGACCTCCTCTGTTTTCCACAGTGAGGTAGCTTTTCCTGAGCTATTGGGAACCTCTTCGGTGTGGCAGGTGGTACGAGTGCAACAGTCTGACGCAAAAATGTACTTTTGCTGTCTTAGGCCAGCGGTGTTGAGTGCCCCGGGGTCACCTGTGATCCAGCCCGTGCGGCTCTCGCTGC